>JH598725.1:21515-118098 GCA_000173235.2 Hyaloperonospora arabidopsidis Emoy2 | reverse complement strand
TCTTGCCGCAGCAGCTGGTAACATTTCGGACAGGTGACTTTATTGCCGACGTGCTCAATGTGTACCGTGGCCACGTTGGCTTATACTGGAATGAAGCCGACGTCGATCAAATCGAAACTGATCACCGTGATTTAATTAAGGCCTAAAACCATTAGCCAACTACCAAGGCACTATTTGATGCACGACCTCAAGAAAAACTTTAATGACGCCTGGGGATCACTCGGCAAACGATTCATGTTCCTGAGGTACTTCTCGGGTGGCCGTGCTGTTGTGTTTGCCAACACCACGTCAGTCGAAAGCGACTTCTCCGTTTTGAAGTCGGAGGAAGACAACTTTCGTCAGTCAATGATAAACTTAACGCTGGAAGGCATATTCCAGGCCAAGCAGCGCGTCCTGCTCCAATCTTTAAGTACATAAATTAGTGCTAGGTATGAATGCCGATTTAAGCTGGCTGACGCGCCGAAATTGGCTTATTTCCGGTAAAATAGGCAAATGACAGAATTGATGAGGCCTGCCATAAGTCTACTCTGTTACGGTGAATATACGCGTAGCCGTAAGCAAGGGCTCATCTGTCTTAGAAAGCTAGACGTATTAGCATATTGGGTGTGAATAATGGTTATAATAGGTTAAGCCCTTCATCGGAGCACAATGCCGGTGTATGTGTGCCACATGAACTAGAGTATACGAGGATGTGGGCCATTTTTTATTTTCTGATTATCTGGGGCTTTTTTTCATTTTCGTGATTAAATGGGGCATTTTCTTATTTTTCCTTATAATATTATCTTAAAGGTTGATAATATTCACGAATATTACCTTAAGTAGCAATATTCGAAAGCATCTGCTCATCCGCTGACACAGTCCATTATATAAGCCGGTACGACGGTCCTATCAGTGATGGACGCGCGCAATGGGTGACTAGCACATGGATAACATACATACTTGTACTTAGTTTTAAAAAGAGTAAGATAAACAGATATATTTATTAGAGGCTGTAATTTTACTAATTACAGTTCTACTTTTACCCTTTACAAAGTCCCCGACTCAAAAGATTTACCCTTCTCTGCATGCACGTGTACGTGAAGTTTCGAGACAACTGCTCACACTTTCATCAGTTTAGGCACCGGGTGGCCCGTAACAGGCACAATCGCAATTTCACGACTTTCGTACACAAGAAAATATGTATACTGAGATCCACTACAAATTTTATCCAGGCACGACGACAACGAAACATACCGGACCAATAGTACATGTGCTATTGTCGCAACGTACATTACCACCCCTAAAGTAATATACTAAAGCTATCTTAAGACGGGTATCCCAATACACCATTTTTAAGATAGAGACTTGCACGACATAGAAGAATCAATAAGAAGTCACATAAGATCGTTTGAGACCACGGGCGAGAGCTATGGAATATGATTTGGTGCACATTAGCGGATGAATGGCTGCACAAGCGCACATATAAGTGGTGAAATGAGATGGCAATACCACAAATATTGTTCCTCACACAGCAGTTTTCAGCTGTACGGCTGTTACACTAAAGTAAACTTTACCAAGTTGTAGCTTTCACAGCAGTACCATGTTCCTACAGCATTCATCTTCGTACGGATAATTGTCTTCATTATTTCGATCAGAAGGGTTAGCCGGGCACGCCTAGGCCAGCGTAGCTTGATCACATTCGTTCCAGAAATGAGATAACTAAACTGCCGTACTCGTGTTACTTTTACTCGTACAAAACAGTTAACTTATCTTCAGCTTTGCTCGTGCCAAGTCTTGCAATATCGCGGTTGACGTGTCAGAAAACGCAGTTCCAAACGTACACCTTCTTTATTTAAATTTACGAGTGCGTGATACTTTTCTTGCGCCACTGTTCATTTCGTGACCAACAGTTGCATCGCCAATGTAAAAGGTTGACTCGCAACGCCCGGATCGATGAGGCCGGTCGAATGCTGGGCATGCTCTTCTATGAGAAATCTACCTTTTTCTACAGGATCCATTCACCTCAAGTTTAGCTCGCCAAAACGCTTGTGAAGCACACACCTAGTGACGCTAGAGTTCCCGTAAACGATAGGTCGTCCTCGCTACTCAGCTAGCTTTTCTTATAGAAACTTAATGCGCCACTAAATGTTTTAAAAATATCAAAATACAAACGGCTTCTCGTTAATTGAATACGAGTGTTCTTAGCACAATGACGAGTTTAATTTGGCGCAAGCTGGTCGCATTACGTATGAAGTGTAGGCATTGGCGTTCGAACACTAGACCAAGTCGTCTTTTAACAATAAAATTTCTAGTGTGTGACACCTACAAAGGTGCCCTTTACATTAAGGATACTGCTGTCTTTGAGAACCTATGTCTCATATTTCCGTAAGGACATGTGTGAAGAGACCATCAACCGCGCGATGATAAATTACAGTATGTAGGTAGTGAACTCTTGAGGCGAAAAGCTCACAGACGGGGGAACTAAGAACCGGGGAAGCAAATCTTTGATTAGAATGTTTGTACGAAACAAGCACATGTACTCGGTTTGCTCGACCGAGCTCGAGCCGAAAGCAACAACATACAGTGCTCCTCTAAAACTTTTCTCCCATTAACTAGTAAACTCCAATATTTTATAGGTTTGGGCGTCCATCGGGGTCGTTCTCTAATTGTTCTATGGGCGCTAACTTATAACTTATAACAAATAGCCATGAAGCGAGATATAATTTTCGAGATGGAGAATTTGTACCAATGTGGGAAAGTAGACCTATTCAAGCCAAACATCGAGGGTGGTCCGTGTGGCGTTGGCACTGCGAATGCCATCCTGTAGGCTGCGGAGTAGCTTGTACGCAGAACAGTGTGTTGACTAGGACATATAATGCAAGGTGAAGGCACTAACTAAAATTGGAATCTGCTCACATTTGGCAATCTGTCTGCAATTTCCTCCTCCTTTGCTTTAGCTCCTTCTTTCATTCGTTCTCCTCCAACACTGCGTTTAGAATCTCTTGGTTATTGAGCTCTGACTAATCTCTCTTGTCCTCATTCATAGAGTTGACTAGCATATTAATGGAGAGTATCCAAATATTACACTGTGTTCCTAACGAAGAACAACAACCCCAGCAAACGATTAAATGGCTAAGTGTCATTGAACTTGAGATACAACCTGAACAAATCGTTCATACAAAAGGTGAAAGCCTGTGCTAATGGTCTCAGGTGCTATTATTCTGCTGATGTTGGAAAGATTTTATTTTAGGGGTGGAAGAGGAGTAAGTGGTTTTGGATGAGCTGTTCACTTTTTAATCGTTTAACTATTGACTTTACTAAGATGTATCTGGCGAATTAAAACTTATTTATCTTTTGAAATACTATGTAATTTTTATGTTATGTAATGTATCTGGTATAATTCTCTATGTACGACGCCTCCATTATCCGATAACTACTATCCTTCGCTAACTTCTAGGAAATGAGTGCACCTAGGCTGAAAGTTAGTTTAAGGAGACCTGTAGATCAAGCCGGAAACAGCAACATAGCTCGAGCCGAAGGTAGCATCCGAGAAGGTTCTTCCGTGCTCTGTTTCAATGCTGAGTGTTGTGGAAAGTATACAAGTGGGGCGACAAGACTTTCTCCAGACGGTTGAGGTTAGGTTGAAGGGTGAGTGTACGTACTACGAAAAGATTAGATGGCTGTTACCAGCCGACTGTGAAGTCCTAGATAGAAGTTGCTGCAGTACTCTGGGAGACAACGACAACATATACATGTAGTAGGAAGGCAGGAGTTTCATAAGACATTGAACATCAGTTCCAAAAACTACATGGAAGACGGAAGCGGGTTCTCAACACAAAAGCGGGTGCTCAACACAACACTTAGACAATATCAGTGCTTGTAGTAGAAGCGTGGCGACCGCTCAAAATAGCGACAAGCTGTCAACACGACGATGAAATGTCTACTATGGTTTGATCGACAAGAGTAGACCGGTTATAAAGTGGAAAGTACAGCATATACTACAAAGGCGCGATGGCAGCTTCTGCCGTGATCTTCACGCTTGGCTCCTCGGGAAAAGCGTGTGTTTAGGGGCATGCAAGAAGAAGTAGTGCGATATGAACGATGCAGTTCAGCGCATGTACAGCACTGAAAGTCCCTCTCATAGCACGAACACTGATTCAATCGAGCGAAAGCTGGCGCCACAGCAATCCCATCATCGACATGTTTGAAGAGATAATCACCGCGCGAGGATAAATTACAGTATGTAGATAGCGAATGTAGAGGTGAAAAACTCACAGAGGAGGAACTAAAGAACGGGGAAGCAAATCGCTGAGTAGAATGTTTGTACGATACCGAAAGCATTCTTCACCCATGCCGTCCCTATTTGGAGTCCGCCATCCCCAGAAGCCGTTGTCAAACGCCTCCTCATCAAAACATATGAGAAGTGTATGCAGCTGGAGTTTCAAGACCTGCGCACGGCGGCGGCCGTGATCATTGGCAAGGACGGCGCGGCTAATGTCCTGTCGTCGTCCATGTCTAACATAATCGCGCACACGCCCCGGCCTTGGTTCGTAGAGTACCTGCGGGCGGATCTCAAGAAGGAGTCGGCCGATGAATTGCTGTTGGAATTAAGGCATCGACCGACGCGTTGCACCACTCGGTTGGTCAGAAAGTCGTGAATGGGTTTATATCGGAATCGTGCAACGTGATGCGTTGTCTGCGGGCCAAACTCGTTGAGGAGATTGTGGTCGACTATTCGTACGGATGGGCCGCCCACCCAGTTAACAACCTGGTCAAGGACTTGGTAAAAAAAGTGGAACCGTTTCAAACATTCCTCCAACAGGCCATGTCCCTGGCTGAGGCGGTGAAATACCGGGTTTTTTTGAGTAAAATCTTCTCCGTCATCTGCAAGCGGTCGCTTGGTGTGGCGCTGGTCATGGTTCTGCTCTCTCCGTCTCGTTGAAGAAGCTTGAACTACATGTTCCAGCTCCTCCAAATTGTCATGGGGCCGATGTCCGAGATGCCATTGGCGGTCCGAACCAAGAAAGAGCAGCTCGGTATCGACCTGTCGTTCTTGCTGCCCCGTGCGTCTCCGAGATCATGCGAGACGATTTGTTCTGGGAAGGTGTCGCCCTCTCCGCCGACCTGTTCGACCCGCTATGCAAGTGTATTGGTGTGCTGGATTCTGACTCGGCGACGATGGGGACCGCGTACGCATACTTCCTCTACATGCTGGACCACCTGAATGGTGTTATTCCCGACTACGACGGCCAGTGCGAGCATGCCATCCAGAGCCTACTCTACCGCTGTAAGCGTGTGTATAATTTGGTCCACGTGTTGGCATTTTTCTGCGACGCCTACTACTCGAAGTTGAGCCTGAATTTGACGCGCCACCACGGGGCGCTCATCGTCGAGCTTGGCATGGGCAACCTACGGTTGCAGTGTCGTACGGCCCTCACCCTGATGGACCGTTGGCACGATGACGTGGACGGCGCTGAACTCCTCGACCAGTTCCTTTAATTCTGCGTGCATCAGGAGGACGTGTTCAATGAGAACGTCGCGATAAGCACGTACCAGCCGCGCATGATCTGGTCTCAGATCGGGGAGAGCTGACCCTTGCTCGCCTTGGTACTCAGCCGCGTGTCCTGCGGTCCGGGTTCATCGGCCGGCGTCGAGCGCCAACAAAAGATCTGCAATCGAGTCTACACATCGGTGCGCAACCGTACTGGAAGCGGCAAGGTCGAACGTCAAGTTGTGATAGCGTACAACAGCACGACTTCGCGGCGTGTTCTGCCTCCGAATCGTCAGCCTTTTGAACACGCCATTGCCGCTCTGCGGAACAGAGCTGCCCAGGTCGACACTGGCCTGCTTGACAACGAGCTGTTACTGGTGGTGCGACGCCAGCACGGCGATGGTGGAGCAGACGATTTGGAAGGCGACATCGACCTTGTCGATCTGATGCTCGACGACTTAAGGCTGGCAGAACAGGACCTCTTGGCAAGGCATATGCGTGACGTGGAATCACCTGATAATATTCTCGACTTTCTTTTGTTCAGCAACAACGAGGTCGAAGATGATTGTCGACTGAACAGTGAACGCCGTCCCGGCCCCCGTCCGAAATTCCCGAAATAAAAACGTTCGGTTGAATTTCGCTTGAATTTTTTAAACGCGTTTTAAAACTATTTAAAACGTTTTATTTTGAATTGATTTAAATCCAAACGGATCCATATTCCAGATAGTATCATTTCATTAAACATGAGTTCGATATAAGCCACTACGAGCGATTGTAACAAAGTCTAATTCTGTAATTGTTCATCTATTGTTTCGCAAGGACTTCTTTTGTATATGTAATTAAAAAATAACTCCAAAAAAGATCCGTCGTTACTGTTGATGAGCAGCTGGAAATCCTGATAAAAAAAGGCCGTGGTCATAAGCCTGTCGTCTTATCATTCGATTCTGTTCAAATGCAATGGTCAAGAGGGAAGGGATAAAATCCAGATATCCTTTCACTTACAAGCAGCGGTAAATACGAACTATATGTACGTGCAGAGAAAATTGTGGGCGTTATTCGGAGATAACACGGGATAATTGGATACCTGAAGGCAACCCGGATGATTTTAGAGACTACCGCAAAATCGATGACAATGACAACGATGATCAGACGGCCGCAACAAGTGTCCGTCTAATCGTAGTAGTGGATCGTGCAGAGAGACCGTTGTATTCACGTTTTTGAGACTTTCCGTCTCATCAAATCTTCCGTCGTCGAGATAAGGGCAACTCCGTAGGGTGTAACTGATCTATTTGGTCTTGCTTCATCAAAGGAGTCGGCCCTTTTCTTTTCACCGCGTGCAAGCAACTACTGATTTTGATTCTAACTGCATGGTATCGCTCTGACACATTAGTGTTCCAAGATTTGACTTGGGGTGCCAACTTTATAAAGGATTGTATTCTGCGACTAGAAGACGACGGCAGCGTTAGGTTGCACCTGACTCAATGTACTTTCGATTCTCTCGAACATCATTTGCACTGCGACAAAGGACGCTTATCCACCAGCAAGGTGGCTAGTTCATCGATAGGGTATGACGTGCAAAATACTGCTGATAAGATGAAGTTACAGCTATCTCGTACTCGATGTTGCACTTGATGCTAGGAGCTGTTTCATTTAGACGCGGTTGTACATCACACACGGAATCGGTATCATCATCCGGTTCGAGTGCGTTAGAAGAACTTAGCATGAACAGATGTGTCGTTAATGTACGGAAACGTTACTTCCATGCTAGTTTCATGGTAGAAATGCCCGCCTTGTCGTAACCGGTCTACTAACCGTTCACAACATTGTCGACAAGGAAAAAGACGCTCCGTTCAAAATAACTCTCGGAAAGGTGTGCAATGCGCGCGGCACGACGTTCAAAGTAATTGGTAACAAGAAAAAGTGCAAACTGGACGGACGCCGTGTGCAAAGCTCGTCTGTTTGTCCGCTCGGAATTAAAGCGAACGAACGAGAAGAGTCCGAAACATGGGTTTGAGACGCAGCGCGTCGCTTGGTGTCTACACCATGACAGACAAAAAAGCTGAACAGACTCTAGTTTGTGTCTAGCGTTGGCTCTCGAGAGTTGGAGATCGAGTAGATAGTGAGAACTTTACTGTAGGAAGTCGAGCTGTCAAGAATCGAGAACACGAACACAAGAGGTTTTGTTGTCTACACGGAATTGAGCAGGAAACCTTTCAGTAAAAAGTCCCCTTCTCATATAGCATCAACTAGTCTTGTCCCAGTCTCAATACTGAGGCACAGACAATACTAACGGTAGGGAGTGCGTAAGTATATCCATTCATTTGTAGGTCAAAGCCCGTAATTGATCTTCAATCATACTTGTCACTACTAAGACCAGCATCCGAATAAGCTGTAAATTGCAATTCAAGACAGGCATGTTTCTTCGATAAGAGTCCAAATTCGCGGGTGCCTTGTAGGTCGCGCAGTACACGCTTTGCTAGCACAAAATGCTCTTGAGTGTACTTGCTCATATACTTTCCAAGAGTACGCACGTCATTCGCGAGCTCTGGGCGAGTTCCTATTCCAAAAATCTGAAAAGCCCACCAACTCTCTATACGGCACCTTAGGGTCGTTATCCCTGGGTGGTTGTGTTCGACGGGTTCGGGTAGATTTCCTGGAGCTTATGGTGTTGATACAGGACGACATTCATCCATGCTAAATCGTTTCAAGACCTTATCGATATAGCCACTCTGTGATAGCCATATAAATTTTCGAGGTACGTAAGATATCTCCATATGCAGCAGATCTTTTACAGGACATAGATCTGTAATCTTAAAATAGCTGCTTTCATTGCAGCTCTTTGATGACCCACTCAATATTTTGGGAAGTTCCCACGATAATTAAGTCATCCACGTAAACTGAAACGAATATCGAATTTTCTCCCATCGAACAGGTGTACAAACACCATCCATTTTCGAACCTCTCGCCAATTGCTTGCAAGGCCCTGCCCCCCGTGCGGTCTTCGCGGTCTAAGTACCCACCTGGGTATCGTGATCCTGTGACTTATGCCCCTAACCCGTTTTCGCCGTGATCTTATCGCCGCTTGGGTTTGATCACGGTGGGTGAACTGGACTTGGAATTCTGGAACCATCGCCGCAACAGCGGAGCTTATCAAGAGATTCATCAAAAGTTGACGGAGCAGCACTCATGGTAGGAACCACCGGTAAACGTATAAATAGTATAGAGGAGGGCCCCAGCGTACGGTGGTGTCCTTTACCATAGCGGTTCTCGAGAACACGCTCAACGTAACTACGAAGAATCGTCCAAGATTCATAAAAGGCAACAAAACGAACCTCAATGACTTTACCAGTCTCATGCTCAGTACGCGAAAGGTTTCTGAATGTTTGGCATAACCCACAAAAAAGCCAGGTTGCCAGGGTTCTCCAACTTCGACGTACGAAGTATATTAGGAGTAAATACGTAAACTAAACAGCCCTACGTATGCAGTAGGGTTACATTTGGACCTTCTCCAAAGCGTGGGAAGTACGGTGTGTCGCCATTCAGTGCACTCGATGCTAAAATGTTCCACACTTCAACTGCAAAGTTAAATGTCTCTCCCTACAAGAGGAACGGCATGTCTGCAGTCGTTAACACGCACCAAACTTGGGAAACTACCACACCATTCATGTGTTCAAAGAGTCCATTCTCTTCCGGACTATATGCATCTGTCCACGTATATTCAATATCATTATTGCGAAGAAACCAACACATTTTCTTATTGAGTAGTTCGCGCGCTTGGTCTGGGCTAAAGACTTCAATTATGTGGCCTTCAGCCACGAGCCATTTCACGTGTTCCAACACTACCTTGGTAGCATCCTCTTTTTGTTTCATAAAGAAACCCCACAATTAGCGACTGGCTTCATCCTGCACAAGCAGAAAATGCTTGTATCCATCATATGTAGCAATACCAACGTAGCACATATAACACATGAGCTTTTGAAATGGTGCTTCAGCACGACGAGTAGATGTCTTTTTGTAGGACGTCCTTCTCATCTTTTCCGATTGGCAGCTCCAGCACGGTCCACCAAAATCATCTGTCAACTCACCAGTTATCCCGGTAGCAACTTGTTGACGAGCCATTTGCTGTAGAGCAGGAACATTTAAGTGCGCGAATCTTAGATACCATCGCGTCAAAGACGTTTCATCCATTTGATCACGTTGTTGCACCGAGGGGACATGATAAAACGCGTGAGCTGTAGTCTTCAAGCGGTATATACCGCGAGCCTTTACCAGCAACAACTGCAAGCGACCTTTAACCATCCAGCCAACTCGTTGAGAATCACAAAACCCAAATTTAATTGTCCATCCCTCATTTTTCAATTCATTAAGACTCAGTCTATTATTGGGAGCCGAAGGCTTGGATAGAACATTTCGAATCTGCAACAACACATTTTGATGTGGTCGCCTGTTGTTTGAACCTGTAGTTGCACGTGTCCAACCTTATCTCGATCAGACACGTTGCCATCATAACTTTGAAAGATATGTGTATAGTCAGGTTGTAAATGGTACAGCAAGTCTTGTCGATTGCATACATGCCCATCACTTGCGGAGTCCAAAGCCCATTCAACTGTACTTGCATCACTGTCAATCACGGAGCTCACGATTAAGTTTTCTCGAGGTATGCATCTAACAGCGCTCACTTTCTTTCTCTTCGCCTCACTCTGGGTTCTGGTCTTGTTCTTCTAGCGTTTTCGCTCAGAACTTAAATTGGTGGAGCTGGCGGCAATTTATCATCCGAAAATTTTTCGCGGTTGGGACAATTTGATCGCAATTGACCAACTTCACCACAACGGTAACAAGATCTAGTTTCTTGTTTTCCACCTTCTTCATTTTGAATATTCCACCTGGTTTGCCTTTGTTAATAATTTTGGCGCCATGGCCATCTCTCTTTCGCTTGCATTTGCCTTGATGCTGGTGGTGCAGTTGCGATTACATAGAAATTTTTCCACGTACAGCAATGCCTGCAGGTTTCAGCTCCCCCGCAACCAATTTTTCATCCAAGGCTGACTCAGCAATTAAAGCATTCATCACTTGGGTAGCCATTGGGTACAGGACGATCTGCACCACCATCATGTCGCACAACATAGTGTTTAGAGAACTGTCGCACTACGTCTCGATTGTGCGCGCAACGTGGCCAAGAAGCGTTTCTGCATAATCGTCATCTGTCACGCACTTGCCGTAGTGAATAAGCTGTCTGCGCAGAAATTCCATTTTATGCAACCACTAATCCATACTCTTGTCCATTGTGAATCATTTAGAGTAGAACTCAGCACGTGCGAAAATGTAATCTGAATACTCACGCTTCGTTTGCTTACCGACGAAGCGATTCCACATCGCTTGAGCGGTCTCCTCCTGGTAGATCATTTCTGCATCATCCGCAGATACACCCGATAAAATCACTTCACGTGCGAAATTATCCTTCGTTATGAAACTAACGTGTAGGGTCGGATCCCATCAGACAAATGTACCACCCACGAGTGCCCAACAGTTCATCCGAGTTAAGAACGTACACAATTGGACAGCATCTAGATCAAAACTTCCTTTCATCATTGGAACATTATCAATTTCCACAGGCAAATTCATCATGCCAACCCGAGGAGAATTATATTCACTAAAATTATGTCGACTCGCGGAAAATCAAACCCAGCATGGGCGGGTTCATCAGCTTGACATCCTCCAAGAGTGAAACCGCCAGAGCTTACGCTGTATCTACTGATCTGCGGAACACTAACACCCGCTCTAGTGGCGTAACCTCCGCTAGGTGCAGCGCCAGGACCTCCCGGTACAGTTCCATGCACAACACCATTTGCTGTCGTCGCTCCAGTAGACCACCCCGTAACGGGATTCTACGCGTTCACTGTTGAGCTCACCGTAGAAACCGCTGTCGATGTTTGCACCAGCGGTGTGTGGGACAGAGCCGCAGTAGAACCAGAACTCGACGGCGGCGTGGCCATTCTTTCTGTGTAGCTCTTTGATGCCCTCTAAAGATCCACGTAGACACTTGGGCTCATAACCTGAGCACTTTACTGTAGGAAGTCGAGCTGGCAAGAACCGAGAACACGAACACAAAAGAACACAAGACGCTTAGTTGTCCACGAAAAAGAATTGGTATTGAGGAGGAAAACCTTTCGGTAAACGTCCCTTTCTCATATAGCATCAACTAGTCTTGTCCCAGTTTCAATACTGAGGCACAGACAACACTAGCGGTACGGAGAAGAGTGGAGCTTGGTACAAAACGGATACATAACGGGTTCTGATAGATGGAATAAAAAGGGGATGCTGTAACGGGGTGCCTTCGTTACATGATAATTTACTTAAGGTAAATATCAAGTACGAATATTGCGTTAGGACAAACACAATATTCTCACAATATTATCCTAATAAATAATATTGCCCCGCAGATGTAACACACTGTTCATTGGTTGATATAGGATCAATATATCAACCAATAAAGTCTAGCCACGACAGAAGCACGCAGCGAGTGGCGCGCAGATAGTTATAATACATGTTTGTATTTAGACATAGTTAAATGAAGTCAAGTAGGGATTTATTACAAGGATTAACTATACTACATATAGTCTACTTTTTACCTTTACTGAGTACTCTTACTTCGTATAGCAATCTTCCTCTGCACGTACGTGTACGTGAGGTAGTCGGAACACACACCCTTGCACTGTCAGCAGTGCAAGGTTTATTCAGTTACTTGAATAAGGTGTGCCCCGTTACACCTGGTATCACGTTGTAGTCCGTTCAACGACCATGAACATGTTGGACGATGAGGGGGATGATTTTCATCCCACGCATGAAAGCTTCTCCCATTTAAGTCAAATCAATGGGACGCTGTCAAACGCTTGAGGTCAACGATAGGGCATGAAGCCGTTGGCGTACTGCTGTCCGCCCTGGGTCCAGACAGCACGCCACCATCGCCAAGTTCATTCAGAATGAACTTGAAGTCGAGCGGAAAAAAGAACCTTGCTTCACCAACAGGGTTCTCAACAGACAGAGCTGTTCAGAGAACATAGTGCTCAGCAGTTTGAACTGTTGAAACAGCAGCAGGCCACTGCTACCTGGCCGACGTGTATACGTCGACCGGAGACTCTACAGATTGACATCTCAAAGTACAGGGAGCCGATGAAGACTCTCTGTTGAGATGGTTCGTGGAACTAGACGATGCCATAAGGGCTCGTCATATCGTCATGAGGAAATGCAGATCGCATTTGCTCAATCGAACTTGGCAGGGCGTGTAAGGACGTGGGCCTTGGGCCTTAAGTTACACGACCTATATGTCTTTGGGTCGTTTGAAGTCTTCAAGCCCCTGCTAAGGCAAACTTTTGAGCCTCCACGAGCGGAGTTCAGGGCTCGCTGTAAACTCCTGAGAATCAAGCAAGGTAAACGTGACGTACACTCGTATATTCAGTACATACGTCACCTTACCAGTTGCATAACAGTCGACCCACTGAACCAACAAACGTTGATTACGTTGTTCATGCAGGGTCTGACTGATGGTCCTGTTAAAAACTACCTGTTCCGATAGGAGTTCAATACCCTAGAAGAGACAATAAGGGTTTCGGAACAGGAGGACTTCAGCGTGAAACAGGCTCACGCAAATTCGAATTCCTATCGTCCGTCGAGACGACAGGAAAATGGAGGCCCAGAACCAATGAACCTCTGTAACGCGAAGAGCGAGAGCTCTCGTGTTAACAATTACAAGAAATTGCGAAAAATGCAATAGATGTCAAAAGACAGGGCATTAGGCATATGAATGTAGTTCCCCGAGCGCGGTACCACGGGCCCCAGGAAATAGTAACCACTAAGCGGCCAAACGAGGTCCAAGGCGTGGATCCGACGTTGTTGCGAAAACGCAACAACGTAACGGACAGCCAAAAAACAGTCAGGGTCAGTAGGTGCGGAGAACCCTACTAACCCAGCAACGTCAAGTGAGTTTGCAGGCCTCTTGACAAAAGTTGCTACCAATACTCAGTCATTGTGTGTTACTGCTTCTGGTAATGAGGTTTTCCTCATTACCTTGAAACTCGAAGTGACACGAAAAATGTCGATTCGAGCCCTAGTCGATTGTGGGGCGTCGAACAACTTTGTACAACGCCAATCGCTAAACAAACGAGAGCTCAAACATGTTGAGCGAGAGATCCGTCCAACGAGGATGACGGTGCGCCTTGCGACAGGCGCATCCGTAACAGTGATGAAACGTGTAGTGGGTATTACCTATACACTGAAAGAAGTTCAATACAATGATGAATTCATCATATTAAACTTGGATGACAAATTTGATGTCATCCCTAGACTGCCGTGGCTCACAAGATACGAGCCACAAGTCAGCTGGCCATCTGATGAACGCCATGGAGCGCCCACTAACATGTGGGTGTACTACGAGCTAGTGCGATGGCCTCGCGTGTGGTTCGGTCGTTAGTACGACTGCACATGGCCATGGAGTGGCTGATCGCCACACCATGAAGTCAGATTCCGGCGACTGCATTGAGATGCAGGTCGCGCCGAAGGCCCACCACCCAAATAAGTCGAGTGGACTGGGGCGTAGGTGTCCTCCAAAAGGACAACACCCAAGTGACAACGAACCGATTGCCAATGATTGACAATACGATGATCTTAGTGCGATTGGAGAATCGCACGTAGAAGACCTGGCCGCGGTAGTACAACCACCGCCAGAAGATAACCAGGGAGCAATTCCACTCGTGTCAGATAACGAGATAGCAATTCCACTCATGTCAGATAACGAGATAGCCATATAGGCAATGAGGGAATAAGTCCCCACCCAACTGTGGCAATAAGTTCCCAGGAGACAACAGAGACATTAAATGTCCTGGTCAATGACGGATCAAGAATAAGCACTTACCAACTTGATCTGATCGCGCCTCCGAAGACAACTTCGGAGATCATTCAATTGCCCACGCTCGAACAGAAAATGTTCTTGCATGATCTGCGTATTTGCGTACTCGTCGCGGAAGACGAGTACGTAACCGATATTCGGTCGGCAATGGTAGTCGCTGAGAATGAAAGGGTTCTCAGCAGCTCATCAGTGGACGAGAGTATCCTTGATGAGAAGACTAAGATTGAGCGATATACATCCCAATCGTGGGAATCGCTCAAGACAAACCCTCTCTACGATTATTCGATGGAATTCAGGGATGTATTCCCAGAAACAGTGCCGTGCAAGCTACCCAAGGATAAGGGTATTTTTCACGTGATCGACCTGAAACCAGGTTCAAAGTACTGTGTCATGAAGCAATGGCCATTGCCTCGTGAACAAGTACTAGCTATTGACAAATTCTTTGCTGATCGCTTTGCAGCGGGCCATGTGAGGGAATCTACTTCTTCACATATATCTCCAAACTTCTGTGTCCGAAAGGCTACAGGAGGATGGCGGATAGCACATGCCTTCAACAAATTGAATGCTGCAACTGTATCGGCTCAAACGCCAATACCAAGAAAGGATGTCATTATAGATGGTACGGCAAGGAGTACCATCTTTTCATCGATGGATATGATGGACGGGTTCTATCAGATCCTTATGCGTGAAAGGGACATCCCGTACACTGCTGTGAGCACTCCAAGCGGTATGCTTTGGGAGTGGTTAGTAATACCACAAGGGCTGAGTAATGCTCCTGCTACGTTCAACAGATGCGTTACGGATCTGTTGAGATTTGTGCGAGAATTCGCACCTAGCTATTTCGATGACGTGTTCGTCCATAGCCGGGCTATGGATGGACAGACGGATTTGGAAGTCCACCGACTCCACGTCCCAAAGGTTCTTACACTGATGCGTAAGCATAAGTTGTATGCCAACCTCAAGAAGTGAATATTTGCTGCAGCGAAATACCACTTCTTGGATGCATCGTGGGCAAGCACGGCGTCTGGCCCGATCCGGAAACGATCAAGGCGATCACTGACTGGCCGGTGCCTACCGACATAAAAGGACTTCGAAAGTTCCTTGGCCTAGCGGCGTATTTACACAAATACTCGCACAATTACGCCGAGATGACTGTTCATCTCTCTCATTTATTGAAAAAGAACGAGAAGTGGGCATGGAGTGCTGATTGCCAGCGCTCCTTCGAAGATATCAAGCAAATCTCGATACGCTCGCCATTTTTGGCGATTGCAGACCAAGAAAGACCATTTCATGTGGTCTGCGATGCAAGTGATTTCGCCATGGGATGTGCACTAATGCAGTACGACACAGACGGTGCTGAGCGTGTCGTCTGCTATCAGTCACGTTAGCTGCAACCAGCTGAACGTAACTACCCAGTCCATGACAAGGAACTTCTTGCCATGAAGTATGCTTTGGAAAAATTCAGGGTCTACCTACTAGGAAATATACCCTTCACCGTATACACGGACCATGCGTCCTTACGAACGGCAATTAACAGTCCACAACTCTCGCAATAAATGGCGAGGTGGCTGTCGTTCTTCGCGGAGTATAAGTATTCCGTGGAATATGAACCAGGACGACTGAATGTCGTCGCTGATGCTCTGTCGCGCCAGTCCGATTTCGAACCGGCTGCGCAACCCGACACTGGTCCGACCACTGTTGCGGTGTTGACGTAGAGTGTCCCGTCGTCAACCTTACTAGAAGACATACGCAAGGCGTACGATCCGGCGATGGTGCGTTTGATGGAACATCTCTCGCAACCATCCCTTCAATCCCTTAAAAGGTTGCCCCCCTTATATCGATCCTCCACGGATAGATATACAGTCCACAACGGCTTACTGAAGTATAAGGCCGTTGCCGGCGACACGCCTCGTGTCGTCGTACCGTACCATGGTGACCTGCTACTGAGCATCATGTATGAGTACCACGATGTACCCACTGGTGAACATCGTGGTCGAGAGAAGACATATCTCACAGTTAGTCGCGACTTTTACTGGTCCCGCCAGTATTAGTTCGTGCGAAAGTACGTCCGCGCATGCGAAGTATGTCAACGAGTGAAGGCAGGTCCTTCACTTCGTGCGCCGTTGCAACCCTTGCCCATTCCGGCAGAATGCTGGGAATCAGTCTCAATGGACTTTGTCTTTAAATTCCCCGCAGACCCACACAAGAATATAGGTATTCTTGTGTTCGTTGATAAATTCAGTAAAATGGTACACCTGGTCGCTGTACCTGAATCTATCATGCACCGGCATGTGCTAGTGTCTTTATTGATACGATCTGTCGTCTTCATGGGTTTCCTCGTGAACTCGTCTCAGGTTGCCAGAATTCCGCAGTGGACCCACGAATCACTGCGGAATTCTGGCGATCCGTGTTCAAAACACTTGGAACGCGCCTGCAGATGTCGACCTCTGACCATCTTGAAACAGATGGTCAGACAAAACGTGTAAACCGCGTTCTTGAGGAAATCCTTCGGGGTTATGTCCATTCGTTTACGAATTGGAGCGAATTCCTGCCGATGGTGGAATTCGCCATCAACAACTCGGTGCATGCATCGACGACGCACACACCGTTATTCGTGAATGGCTTGCGCCACCCACGCCTACCCACCTTCTTAGAGTGTAACTCTAGCTTGAGGGGGGGAGGGGATCATTCGAGCGAACGCCAACTCGGCTCTCACATCACGCACTGACCACGAGGTCACTACATATGACGCCGATGTCGATCACATCGACTTCGGTGAAGAAGAGGAAAGTAAGAGCGAGGATGCTCTTACTACCCAGGCCACTGATCTTGCCGCAGTGCCCTCCAAGCGCACTATAGCCAAAGACAGCGAGTCAGCAGATGAATTCATACTGGCTCGCGAAACGGTTGTCCGTTTCGTGCAAGGATCCATTGCAGAAGCAGTGGACCAAAAAAGAAAAACGCAGACAAGAATAGAAGAGCAAATGTTCTTTCATTCAATGAAGGTGACTGAGTCCTACTATCTACGGTAAACTTACCTCGACACATAGTGACTAACATGGGTAGTAACAAGTTACTACCCAAGTTCATCGGTCCATTTCGTGTGCTGCGCCGCTCAGGCAAACGCATTCACGATTGAACTGCCACGTAAGATGCGCACGCATCCTACGTTTTACGTCGGTCGCCTTAGGCCGTATCACCAGTACGAGACTTCTTCCGATGAAGAAATCCCTTGCGCTCAAGCATCTCAAAGAGATACTTGTGCTCGCGGTGCTGACTATCAGCCCGAGTCTGAAGCTTGGATATCTCCCCGCGAGACGAGATATATCCTGACGAGCTTCCACTAGCTCGTAGCGAAGATAACGCTGTGCCCGCTCGTTCTCAAGCTGAGCAAAAGCAAAATCTGATCGATCTCTCTCCCGTTCCGAGGAGAGACGTGTCACATTGTCGACCAGATCCAAACGTCTGCTCTTCTCGTGCTCGAGGTCCTCGCACAACTCACACGTTTCGCGCTCGAGCTGGCTCACAGTATCAGAATGAACCTGCAAACCCGTCTGAGAACGTGTTTCTTCCTCCGCCTAATCCATTGATTGATGCGCGTGGTGGCCAACGCTTCCTCGTGGAACGCTTCTTGAACACCGCGAAGTGAAGGGACGTAGGACGAGTTACCTCGTCCGGTGGTGTGGGTATCCACCCTCGGTAGATAGTTGGGAGCCTCGCTCTCAACTGCTGGTTGATGTTTTGGGCCTTGTCGATCAGTATGACAAGGCGCATTCGATGCCAAGGAAGGCCCATCGGGAAACGAACGCCCAGAGCGCTTGTAGAGGGATTGCAAATTAGCTATTCCCTCGTACATCTCTTGAGTGACACGCACCCCCCCACCAGGGGTCAGTCATCGAGTAGGCTTCCTTTGGAGCTCGTGCCAAGTTATTCACACAACGTTTGCACGTATCACCCCAAGAGAGGCATGGTAGCCCGGCCTCTCTTGAGAACCGATGCAGTTTGAAACGTGCACCGGTAGAGGTCCGTTTCTCAAACTGTTTTCGAGCTAGCAATAGCTTGTCTAGCCAGGCATCAGGCCCCATTTCACCAATGTTATGGATGAAAGCGTTCCATGTCTGAATCAAAGAGAAACCATCACGTTTGTGATTTCCATGTACCATCGATGCTTGAAGAACGCATCGATGAAGAAATCATGTTCAGTGCGAAAGTTACTCGCGCTAGGATCAAGCTTATGAAGCTTCGATGAATCGAATAATCTTATTCGATAACGATCACTTGTCGTGTCGGACAGACGAGCCAACACTCTCTGAGGAGGTAGCCACAGCTTCTTCTCAGGAGCAACACGCAAGATGTTGCGATACACAGTCTCTTGTCTGGTGTCAATAGAAGTACCGACACCAGGATCATCCCGATCACTCGGACTATGATGCATGATTGCATCACCGTCAAGGTCGTTCCGATGGCTTATCTCGCTTTCGGTAGAACGACTCTGTCTCGGAGACGGAGGGTCGGACTCGTTGGACGATCCGAAGATGTCATGACGATCTGCGAGGCTTAAAGCGCTTCGGGAAGCCGACTTAGTCGGCTCCGGTTTAGCCAACTCTGGCTCATCCTTGAATTTCGCCTCCTTCGAGTCGGTCTTACCTTCAGACTCGCCAGAGTATATGAGCTTAAGCTCATAATCTCCGATGTCACGCGGTGCATCACCACGTGCGCCTGCAGCAGCCACTGCTGCAGGATGAGTCGAGGAAGCAGCAGACGAACTTACGTCAGCTGCTTCGGGTGATCCTGTCTCCCCTGCGGCAGCAGAGCAGAGTCTCATGGCTGCATTCTCAGCAGCTTTGGCTACACACCGCATGGACTTGTTAACCATGCGATGAGAATGAAGAATGGATGGATTGGCCAACAAGTGCTTCCCTGTCCCAGATCCACTCAACAGTATCTTTCAATAGTCAATCAGTCACTAATATGACTGATGGTTAAGATGGAGGTGATGCTGTAACGGGGTGCCTCCGTTACATGATAATTTACTTCAGGTAAATATCAAGTACGAATATTGCGTTAGGACAAACATAATATTCTCACAATATTATCCTAATAAATAATATTGCCCCGCAGATGTAACACACTGTTCATTGGTTGATATAGGATCAATATATCAACCAATAAAGTCTAGCCACGACAGAAGCACGCAACGAGTGGCGCGCAGATAGTTCTAATAACTATACTACATACAGTTCTACTTTTTACCTTTACTGAGTACTCTTACTTCGTATAGCAATCTTCCTCTGCACGTACGTGTACGTGAGGTAGTCGGAACACACACCCTTGCACTGTCAGCAGTGCAAGGTTTATTCAGTTACTTGAATAAGGTGTGCCCCGTTACAGATGCTATCCGAGCTAGAAGCTAAAAAAATCTACAACGTCGAGACGACGAAGCGCTAATGATGATTATGTCGGGGATTGTCGTTGATTGAAGGTGAGCTCACTCATTGGGGAAGCGTTGAACATCTCCAACGAAAAGACACCTGTGTCCAACTCTATCTCCAACTACACAAAAACATATAATCAGTTATTTTTGAGTCGTGATTTGCTAGCGATTTGACAGATAGCAGATGAGAGCGGTACCTAACACCGTATTCTGCGCCAAGCGAAGCTCCAAGTACGCAACTTATTTTCGACGGCAACCACGACCTGCTCGCGTAGCCACACATTTCTATCGGAACAGAACTAGACAAGCTAACATCGGATGTGTCACCGCCGCCAATACTACATTTGTATGAGTGGATATGGGGTAATGCATTTCCGATGCATAGATGAACGGCGCTAGTCTGCACGTGGTGTCGCCAGATGGAATTACCCCTACAAGGAGCGAGACGATCACAATGGCTAAGGTCATGAAAATACTTGAGTGATTATGGATAGCATACAACCACGCCATTAAGATCAAACACAACAGCCCGTCGTCACGAGATGACTGAGGAGCTGAACGACAGTAATGCGGTCGCTGCTATTAACGTTATTGCAAAAGTGCCTACTGCTCGTGAGCGTGCTGTCTCTTTAGCTCTGCTCGATAGTCTTCGGATCCTTCACAGCGCAAAACCTTTGCCACAAAGTTCACTCCTGGTCGCAAGTCGAGCTCTGCGATCTTAAGCGCATTGTGGCACAGCCGCAATTGCTATTGACTGTCAGTCGGAAAGTTGCCCGAAAACGATGGCACCATCTCACTAGCACCACGTCAGCCTTGCGTCCTCTTAGTGCTTCGCTCAGCTGTTCCTCATTGTTGCATGGCAAAAATCATCAAATAGATATGCCTGCCACGAGTTCAAATTGTTTAAGGTCTACAACCACAACTGTCGGTAGTGACTCCCGAGTCTCCGCTCTGTTGCTACTAATCCTTGCTCTTCAGTGTCGTTTACCCTAGTGGCGTGTTTCCAAAGGTGGGAAAGCCTTTTAATTTGATGCAGCAGATTCCCTATGCTCGATCGAATGCGTGTCGAAGCCACGCAGCCAGGTCTGGAGGCCTGGGCGCAGTAGACTTTCATGAGCCTGGGAACGCTCGCTGCATGAGCGTCCTCCAAACATCTTCATTGGCCGCTGTCTCCGACACCCACCATAGATATCCCTGGATCATCGGGTGGACGAGAAACACTACAGTGCGATGATGCGTGTGCTATCAGTATTGAGACCTTGCTCAGTCGAGCTATGTAACTCGGATTGTATAAGCCAATGGGTATCATTGGCACCTTGGCGGAGGCGAGTAGTAGAAGCCCCGGACGCACGGGGCCCCGGCGAGACCCGACAATAAATATAGCCTGTGTCCGTATTCACTAAAATACTTGCCGAAAGAGGTAGATTCCAATCGATAAGACCTAACGTTTAGCAATGTTTGAGGTTGAAGCGGACTGTCCGCTATCCCGTTAAAGCATGCGGTTCCATTTGTACTGCTCGCATGTTGCGACGCTATGCACCGCTGACATCGGTCAGGACAAATACAAATTACGACTCAAAAATAACTGATTATGTATATTTGTGTAGTTGGAGATAGAGTTAAACACAGGTAGTCTATCAGTTGAAGATGTTTAACGCGTCCCCACTTATTGCCACTAAGGTGCCGCAGGTCCAGAAAAAGCGGTGGCTACATGGACCATCAAGCATAAGCAGGAGGTGCGTCGCGTCGAGGAGGACAGCTAAAGCCGCGCCATGAGTTTATAGTAAGTCCCCAAGCTGTGTGACAACGGGAGAC
Organism: Hyaloperonospora arabidopsidis Emoy2; assembly: GCA_000173235.2. Classification (NCBI taxonomy): domain Eukaryota; phylum Oomycota; class Peronosporomycetes; order Peronosporales; family Peronosporaceae; genus Hyaloperonospora; species Hyaloperonospora arabidopsidis. Next base: position 96,477 of record JH598725.1, on the reverse strand, counting down.
ATTGTCACAGGATTGCTATGAGCAATGCTCTCACGGCTACGGTAGCTGTCTCGGATCTCTACGAGCTGCAGCTAATGGTATCCTGTGACTTGCATGCAGCACGTCCACAAGCTCAGCTATGGTTTTCAGACTGCAGCTTTTTGTTGTTGCCGACACTTGATCATGTCATTGATGATCAAGTTCTGTTGCATATCGACAAGCTCATTGTGAGTCAGAGCGATGGAGTGCCCTGGGTTCGAGTTTGTGATGCTTTGGCAAGGTGTTTATGAAAGAGTTCGTAGCCATACTGGCCATAATCATCGTTTTCTAGCACCACGCTCTTTTGACAGTAGAACTGTCAAATTTAAAGCCGCTATAGACAAGAAAGGTGCGTTGATTTGTTCGATATAAATCTGCAAGTAGCGTAGAACACCATCTGACACCATGAGTTGACGCTACGGTACACGACTTAATTCTGCACCGAGCTCTCAGTTTATAGAGCTGTGTTTTCATCACGAGCTCATGATTTTAGTCTTTGTCAATTATAAACATCCAGTGTCATTACTGTTATTCTTCATCTGTCGGTAGAAGCGAGTCCTGCTGCTTGCTTATCCCTTGACTCGTCGCACTCGCCACTGTGAACGTGCGTGGTCGTTATCGGGGCAATACTATTATGATCTGCAGTATCCAGCACGATTATTGCATAGTTGCAGCAGCGTGACGAACACCAAAGTTTGTAGTAGATTGACAAGCAACAACCGGACAAGCAAGAATGATGAAATGACGGCGACAACTTCCCTGCATATTCTTCTGCAATGATCAGAATGAGCGAACGATGACGGCAGCACCGTGCCTTAATTCCAGCAGTAGCTATCGTATACATTACACCCAAAAAATACCGTGATAGTCCTTGCTTCCATCATAATGACCAGCAAATTTTTTTATAGTTGATTTGTCGTCGTCCTCGCGAAAACGAGCTGGTAGCACTCGTCTCGGCAAATGCAGGTGTGTCCTATCAGGCAAAACACAATACCACTGATTTTTATCATTACCATTACAAGGAGGTCAGCAATTGAGTCATTGCAAGGATAACTGCGACGGAACGACTTAGCCTGGATACCGAGCTCGGCCCGGACCTTACGGCAATCGTTCAACGATTACACGATAAAAACGTGCAAATGCTTTCTATCTGAGCTTGTAGCAGGAAACTGAGCTTAGCTTCGATGCTATAAATTGTCCGACTGATCGTTTCTCAAAAGAAACGATCTGCAGCATGGTCAAACTACAGAGTGGTCAGCAAGCAGTCGTGAGTTTATGATCGTCTTTGAATGATAACCGTGACGGGGCTCGCATTGTCTGTCAATCGCTTCATCATGAATCTAGGCAACGACCATCAAGTCGTAGACGGCAATAAAGGAAATCGAAGACCTCAATGCAAGAGCCAAAACTAAATAATGCGTACGACGCACCAACTCAAGCAAATCACAAGGCATCGAGACCGCACGACCCTCATCCAAACGCTGTCACTTACCCTTTATCAACTTCATTTGCCATCCCTTCTGCGCTTACTGATTGCCCCAACGCAGCTACCCACTTTCACGTCAACATCACACTATCAGACGAGGACTAGGAATTGCACGAGGACCGACAGCGCTACGAGAGGTTTGATAGTAAACGCTTCGGGAAGGACACGACAGTAATCTCACTAAGATATAGCCATGGAACATCATCTGCAGCTGTTTCCATGATTCCATGGAGAGCGCGGTACAACCAATCAACAACCGATTTTTGATCGTAAACGTGATGGTGTATGGCACTGGGCACCCGTGCACTCACTCGGCTCGATGGATGGTCTAAGAAGTCCAGGAGAAAGCATGTCACACCGTCAATGACGCGCTCCTAAAACAATAGCCCCAACATAGCCACATGCTGGTGGCATCGCATCTATTTGAATGACTTCCCTCTGTATCCTGAACTTTCACTTTTGCATATATGTGTCACCAATTTTCCTGAATTATACTGAGCTGACTAGTATCTTGCTCTTTTCACTAAGAGCCTGTTTATAAAGGTAGTTGAGCTGCAATTCAAGTACTTGAAATACTACTTCAAGGAGAGGTTCAACTAACGGCCGGTTATAAAGCACCTTCAAAACAGCCATATCTGCTACACGTTAAACCTCCATATGTTCTGGAGTGGGGTTTCCACTCCTAAAACACCACGAATATTACAGGTCAGGATAATGGCGGTCACTACCACCTCTTTGAGCTCGCGCCCGCCGTCCGCGACACCGCCAGTATATCTTACTCTTCCGCCGGGTCCGGGCACAGCACGCCTAAGCTGGATTCACAGCTCGACGAATTTGCTTTGGCGTGCTGTGGCCTACTTCGCGGCAGCACTTGCAGTGTGTGTTACTCATGTGATGTCGATTATAGTGTCAAGGTGGTCATGGGCAGCTGTACTGCTATTCGGCATAATTTTCGTGACGAGTACGTCCTGGAGTTATGTTTTCTCACCTTCGAGCGCTCAACATCCACTGAGCTTACAAATGAGGTGCAATTGGATTTCCACGTGCACACGCAGCGAATGAGTGAGTTACTTCGAGGAAAGCGAGCAAGGCCTGATGCAGGATAAAGCAGGCTAGTCACAACATGCTCAGTCTGGTGCCATATGTTCTTATTTATGTCAAGTGGATGCAGCAGGTTTTCGTGGGCGAACCAGAGCTCGTTTACATGTCTTATTACAGAGTCAACAGCGATAGAAGCTGCAACATCTCCACGATTGTTGCGATACCGTACGAATACATCCAATCCATCGACTACATAAGGAAAGCAGTGACAGACATGACCTTCTAAACAGCAAGCCACAGTCGATTTTTCAACAATCTTCACGTCACTTTGATTAATGTTGTCGTTGTTACCAGTCAACACATTCGGAAAATAGTCTTCTTAGATAGTTTTGCATACGAGCACGTACACCGAACGCGCAAAGGCGCCAGTGTATCTGGAATGTTGTGTTGGTGGATACAGCTCTGAACAAAATAAATCGACCAACGATTAGATCGTCAGCAGCCACCTATAACTTTTCCTTTTAATATCGCGAACTACAGCATTTGAACATAAAAATCTGTCATTTGTTGTCGGGGTCTTTTGCGCACTTCAGCTGGGCTGACGCAACAATAGATAACTTATAAGGCTCGCTGACATGAGCATAGGTACAGAAAGTCAGGGGTCCTATCTTGGAATTGATTAAGCACGCTTCAAGCAGCGAACGACTTCATCGCTCAACTAATAGTTGAGTTTTTCATAGTACTTAGGGGAGGTACACTTTGACTGGAGAAAAGGTTCAATGAGAGGGACAATAAGAGGTTCAACGAGAGGTTCGACAAATGTTTCAATTACCTTTATAAACAGGCTATTAGAGACTCTGCGCTATAATGCATGTCTTCAACACAAAAAGAGATGACATGCTAGATCGCACCACGTGGAACATATACGGTATAACTTCCGATTTTTACATGCGCACACAAAGTAGCTCCAGGGAAGTTCAGCTATTACCTTACGCATACTAATTAATAACTTCACCCTCCGGACTCGCAATAGTGTCGATTACCCCACGGACACACAGACATTTTGCTAGCATTTTTACACTTGAGTGATCATTAACCGAAGTCGCACAAATCTGCATCGCAGCAGATAGTCTCAGTAAAGATAACCGTTCAACGTACAGGCGATCATTTACCTTACGGGCGCCCCAGTGGGGCTGGAACACGAAAAAGACAGGTTGCAGCGGAATACGTCTTACTCACCACGGCTCGATCACCTCACACAATGAGAATTATGGATACTGCTCTAGCTTGTGTCAGGTAATTAGAAGGCTGTCGCCACTAGATATTCAAATAGCATAAATCTACTCCAGCTAGATTCAGTGGTACGATGCGGCGGTTGCTATAGATTTCTAATACTTCTGCGCGTTAGGAGATCAATGGAGAGATCTCCACTCTTTTTGCAATGCGATGTTCGAGACTATAAGTGATTGCTCAGGTGTATCCGGCGAAGGTTTGCGCCGAAGCGCTTTCCATGCCGTTGACGGCCGGATATTCAATTGTGGATGTTTAACCGACAAACTGCGCGGCTGTCCCTTCTACTGTTATCAGCAACTGTGACTGTTACACCCTAGTAATTCAGTAACGGATTGCTCCGTCGTACGGTCCATCTAATGAGGTAGACGAACTGCGACTATTACATATCCGCCGCGTCCATCAATTCGCTTTTTTTTCTGATACGGCATTTCGACTCTCCTGCAGTTCCTATTGGTGAGAGAATAGGACTCCGTCCGCCCAAGTTCGATCAAGGATACAGCCGAGATGTCGCCGTTTCTCATGTCGAAAAGTCGCGCCTCGTGGTGTCTCAACTCGTACGACACCGTCTGCCCATCCAATGTACTCATTCGCCGACTTCACGCGTGCTTCGAGAGCTGCTGACACAACACAATATTGAGAACGTCGATTGTGCATCTCCTCCTACTAAGAAAATGGGCATCGTGTATCAAACGATCGGTATGATGGGGTCCTTCGTGATCGCCAGCTCAATGGTACCGCAGATGATGAAGGTGTGCAGGACCAAGAGCGCCGAGGATATCAGTCTCCGCTTCCAGCTACTCTACTGTCTTGGCATTGGACTCATCTTGGTCTACGGCATCGGCGAAGACCTGTGGCCGATCTACATTCCTGCCGCCGTCGAGGAGGTTGCGGGGCTCCTTATGCTGAGTTTGAAGCTGTACTTTGACCACGGCGACACGAAGCCTGGTGTCTCTGACGCCGACAAGAACCACCAACTCGAACTGGACGCGTCGCCCCTCACTCGGCGAAGCGAGACCAAGTTCACTAACGTAGCACACACTTCCTGAGTGCTGTTCACTACGAGCGCCAAAGCAAACGATTATTTATTGGGATAATTCGAGGAAACAGAGGCGTTCACTTATCATGTGAACTAAATAAACATGGCCAAAGCTACATGCCTACATTTTTATAATCCAATGCTTCGATTTGCCTACACACCGACGGCGCAGGCGCAAAGTCAATGAGACAAGAGAAGGAAATGGTCGACATCAGATTCGCTGTGACTGGCCTGAGGTGGCGGCAGATATCGCCATCTCAACCTTAAACGTCACTCTGGAGCTTCCCCGCTCGTGTTGGTAAACTAATGAAAGCAGCTCTAGACGAGCACGTTACGCCAAACTGAAGTGCGTACAGGCATAAATCCGACTCACATTGTTGCGAATAGCAAAGAGCGCTGCCTTCACTGCCTTCAACTCTTTTGCGAACTACATACATGTGTGACTGAAGTGCGACACAGCGCGCGACTACATTGAGCCCTACAGCCATAGTTAAGATAGGACCAGGTGTGATCATCGGAACGAGACGGATTGGATGTATTCGAGTCGTTGAAATGCACTAGTCGAATTTCTGCCAATCAACTTAAGCGTGTGGTAAGAGCGATTGCCAACCAGGGGGACGCTGACAAGGTCTCTGCTGTGTCTCCGCCGATAAAAGACGATGCCACCGAAGAAAACCGCAGGATCGGGACCTTCAAAGAAGGCTGCAGTGAAGCAGAAGGAGAAGGTGTTGGAGAATAAGACCTTTGGGTTGAAGAACAAGAAGAAGAGCAAGAATGTACAAAAGTACATCCAGGAGGTCACCAAGCAAGTCGCGGGCGGCACTACACGTGCTGACCGCATGAAGGAGCAGGAGGCCAAGCGAAAAAAAGATGCAAAAGCAGAGCAGGAGAACCTCAAGAGTCTATTTGCAGCTTCCATTAGGCAGCCTGCTGTAAGTTGGCTGCTCTTACTTTTTTGGGTTGCACAGATGTTGACTTACATTGTGTATGATGATACTGCGCAGCTTCCTCCTGGAACGGACCCAAAGTCGGTGCTCTGTGCTTTTTTCAAGGCTGGCGTATGCACTAAGGTGGCACTGTGGTCGGTTTTTAAACTGTGGATAAGGCGCAGTTTTGTTCATACGGAGTGTGTATGTGGTATTGTCGATGTAGGGAGTCCGGTGCAAATTCTCGCATGACTTGATGGTAGACAAGAAAGCCGCTAAAATCGATTTGTATACAGACAACCGTACTGAGAAGGAAGCAGGTGATGAGAGGGTTGCTTTACTAGTCTTTCTTGGAATGCTGGTACTGATGCAAATTGTGTCTGCGGTTGACATGCTGTGATGCTCGTATTAGATCAAATTGACACTTGGGACCAGGACAAACTGGAAGAAGTAGTGAATGAGAAGCACCACGAGAAAAACGCGAAACAGACGGAAATCGTGTGCAAACACTTTTTGGATGCAATTGAGAAGTCGTTATACGGTTGGTTCTGGGTGTGTCCAAACGGTGGCACTTCTTGCAAGTAGGTTCTCATTGCGTCATGCTTTGCCTCGCACGATGAGTTGTGTGTGACCAACCGACTGTTTCGGCATATTGCGTAGGTACCGCCACGCACTTCCTGTTGGATATGTGTTCAAGTCGAAGAAGGACCGTGAGCTGGAAAAGGGCAACAAGGTGGTGGAGGTCTCGATTGAAGAAATCATTGAGCAGCAGCGTGCCAAGTTAGGGCCCAACGGAGGCACTCCTGTCACGGAAGAGTCACTCGCGAAGTGGAAAGCTGATAAGCTGGCGCGTAAGAAGACCGAGGAAGCGAAGCGACTAAAAGAGCAAGCGAAGCGGACGGGCGGTCGCGGCATCAGTACGTATATAATCGGCTTGGGTCTACCTGATCGTAGAGATTTTGCTTACCGTCTTCATTACCTCCTGTTTTTTTACTGCAGTGAGTGGTCGTGCGTTGTTCACCTACGACCCGACTTTATTTCGTGATGATGCGGATGCAGATGACGAAGCGTACTCAGTTCACAGTGATGAAGAGGAAGATAGCAACGAGGTCCCTGCTGTTGACGCAGCAGCAGCTGTGATGGATAAGAGTCTGTATTTGCAAGACGTGGACGATCTTGACTCGCTGAAGAAGTGAGGTGACTCTCAGCTGCTGCGAGTCCGTAGCACAGAGAAACTCGTGCACTATTCCCCATACGAAAAGGTCTACTGCTTTGACGATATGAGGCGTGTTCCTTGTACGGGTGTAGAAGATATTACTGTAATGCACACGATGGCATGGTTTGCAACTCCAATTTGCTCTGTAGCGGGCTGAGAAACAACCTAGATTTGTGTCAGAAAGCAAAAAAGAGTGACGGAAAATTGACGTCCCTTTTTTAGCAGCGCACTTGCGCTCGCTACTGCATCATCTCCTCATCTTCCTCCTCACAGTCGTTCTCGTCTCGCTCCGGACGATCTCTTCGTGCGTCTTGAGTCGCCTCGCCAAACGTTAAGATCGTTGAGCTCGCGTTCTTGAGTCTCCCAACAATACGCTGCGCTCGCTACAAGAAAGATACAAGAGGTGAACACCTCACCGCCACCTCCTTGTAAACATCACCAACGTACGTCTTCTTGCATGCGGTGCAGCTCGTCCATTCCGGCCTGAATCATGGCCGCATCGTTCTCCAGCTGGCTGCACTTGAGTTAGATTGCCATTCAATTTACAAGAGAACTGTGGCAGGAAAACGCACCGGTGCGTCGTCAGCAGGTGCTTGAGCGTGTTCGTCAGCTGCGTAGTGGTCACAATTTCACGTTATGCCTGATCAGTTGTTCACGTAGTTAGTGTACCAGACTTACCTGCTTGGCCATCTCCTTCAGGTTGACCTCATCCTGCGCTTCTACTGCGGCCGGCGTCTGCTCTTCGTGCTCTTCTTCTTCCTCCTCTATCTCCTGCATCATCTGTGACTGAACTTCCTCCATGTCATCCTCCTGGCTTTCCATCATACGCGCTCTTCCTCTTGTTACAGGCATTACCTTGTTCTTTTGGTTCTTGTCGACTACTAAAAGGCAACTTCCGCAGTGCGGAACGGAATGGTGGTCACTTCAACCAAATTGCTAAGGTGACACGAACGTCGCTCGAAGCTGCCATTCCAATTACAAGTCAAACTAGTTGACGAGCAAATGACACCAATCACGTCGTGGGGGCTGCTGGCAGCTATTTGCGTGCTGAGCTTCTCCATTCGCCTCTTCCCAGTCATCAAGTGGGGAAGTGTACGTACTCCTGACTCTTCCACCCTTCCTGCAGCGTTTCTTACTATCTCTCTTTCTCTTAACACTCTTTCTCGCAGGTTATTCACGAATTCGACCCCCAGTTCAACTTCCGCGTCACCAAGTTCCTCGCTCAGCACGGTGTCTACGAGCTTCTGGACTGGTTCGATGACCGCGCATGGTATCCCTTAGGCCGTGTGGTGGGTACGACAGTGTACCCCGGTCTCATGGCCGGCGCCGTGGTGCTGCAGTGGCTCTTGAGCCAATTCTTACGAGTCCCGCTCTCGATCCGCGACGCCTGCGTCTTTTTTGCACCAGCACTTGCCGCTCTCGCCTGTGTGGCGCAGTTTCTACTCACTTTGGAGGTCACAGGAAACGTCACGACGGCGCTGCTGTCGGCCATGCTCTTGGGGGTTTCGCCCGCGTACATCTCGCGGTCTACTGCCGGCTCTTTTGACAATGAAGGAATTGCCATCTTCCTGTTGATCTTTACCTTCTACTTGTGGGTAAAGGCTGTCAGGACGGGTTTGATGCTCTGGGCGGCGCTGGCTGCGGGTGGGTGTGTTGCCATGGCGCTCTCATGGGGAGGATACGTGTTCATTATAAATCTCGTCCCGATTCACGTCTTGGTGATGCTGTTATCGGGCAAGTACTCATCCAGGATCTATGTGGCGTACGCGACGTTTTACCCGCTTGCGACGCTCGGGGTGATGCAGGTGCCCTTTATTGGGTTTAATGCAGTACTCAAGGGCGAGAATGCTGGTTCTCACGGAGTGTTTGCGCTTCTACAAGGTCTGTTGGATATCGAAGAGTGGCGTTTGTGGTGGTCTCTCTTTTGCTCATCTTCGTTTTCGGTAACCGATGCTAAGAGGTGGCTTTGCTCTTGTTATTGCTGAATGTAGTCTACGCCTTCATGCGATGGTTGTCGACACAGCTCTCGACACGCCACTTTTTGCAGCTTCTTCGAATCTGTGTGAGGACCGGTATAGTGATCGTCGTTGGCGGGTTACTGCTCGTACTTCTGCTGGGAAAGCTCCAATGGAGCGGACGCAGCTTGACGCTGCTCGATCCAACGTACGCGTCAAAGTACATTCCGATCATTGCATCAGTGGGCGAACACCAACCGACGGTATGGTCCGCGTTCTACTTCTCCCTCGGCCCAGCGATGCTTTTCATTCCTTTGGGACTGTTTTACACGTTCCAAAAGCTGGACACTGCCTCCGTCTTTATGATCGTCTACAGCACATTTGCTTTTTACTTTTCGGGTATCATGGTTCGCCTGTTGCTCACCCTGGCTCCAGTGGCGTGCTATCTTTCAGCTGTTGGTTTATCTGGGTTTGTGCACAAAATTATCGAGAGTACCCGCAGAGAACCGGGTAAGGTGGAAGAATGTCAAGCAATGGCGACAAGTACCATCGCAATAGGAGACGAAGAAAAGCATTGTAAAGAGGAGCCTGTTGAAGACGTTCTTTCAGCCGTCTGCACTATGTTACGCTTCCAATCTGACGGAAGGGTTGCTGGCAAAAGGCAGAAGGCTCCAAAAGCGCTACTGCTACTAGCTGTCGCTTGTGGGGTACGTAGCTTTGTTCTATTTGATGATGTGTGTCAGCGCGACTGACGGACCTTGTTACAGCTCCTCCTCGTTATTCACGTTCGTCAGTCCTTCAAGATTGCCTCTAAAGTATACTCTTCAACGTCTCTCGTGTTTGAAAAAATGAACACGTCCACGATGAAGAGTGACGTACATGACGACTACCGTGAAGCATTTGCCTGGCTGCGGCAAAATACTCCCGAAAATGCCAAAATTCTCAGCTGGTGGGACTACGGATACCAGATTACTACACTGGCAAACCGTACTGTTCTTGTTGACAACAATACGTGGAACAATACGCACATTGCTACTGTTGGCCGTGTATTAGCCTCGCGAGAGGAAGACGCTGCGCCAATCTTACAAAGTCTCGATGTCAACTACGTGTTCTTGCAGTTCGGAGGTAAAGTTGGTCTGCCTGGTGACGATCTTAATAAGTTGCCCTGGATAGTCAAGATCTCAGAGGGGGTGTTTCCGGACGATGTGGTCGAGTCCGAATTTCAAGTGAACGGGCGATACGTTTTCCATGAGAATGCCACGCTCGCGATGACAGAGAGTGTTCTGTATAAGCTTAGTTATTTCGAATTTAACCAAGTGCAGAGCTCGACGGGTGCAGAGGACAAAGATCCCGTATTCGGCTGGGATTTGAATCGTCGAGTGAGAATATCGCAGCACGACATTGACTTACACCATTTTGAGCACGTGTTTACCTCACATGAATGGATCGTTCGGATTTACCGAGTCAAGTCGGCAGCTGCGTTTCCGCTGTCGACCTAAGAGTGATGAAAAACGACACCCCGCCCTGCTCTAAACGAGGGCTGGAGCGCTGGAAACTTAAATCGATTGTACTGACAAGACATTGCGAAGATTGCACTGAGAGCTTAGTGGTAAAAATCGGAACAAATGTTCACAACCGCTAATATGAGGGGCGAAGAAGAGCAAATGCCAAACGTGCGAGTGCTGATGCGTCACGCTGCCATGCCGCCTCTCCCAACCATTCCGCTATCAGCTATTTACTCCTGACTAGCCAAACCGAATCTACGGTCTTTGTCGTTTCTCTCGTCCCCAGTATGCACAACGCAAGACATCTAGTCGGTCTGCCTTTGTCGCTTTTCGTTTGCTTTATACCGGACCGGCTGCTTGCGGTGGAGCAACCTTAACACCGCTTCAAGCTGCGTCAGACCGCACCGGCTCATACTTAACAGCGATACCAGCTGACGAAAGAGACTCAATTGCACTGGTCAGCGGGTCCTGTATGTGGCGCTTATGACGTCGACTGGAGCTGTGCGCGCGCATCTTTAAGCATCTGCACAGCCGATTCGCTGTCTGGACGAAGCGCCGGGTCGAACTGTAGACACGCGCGAGCAATACGCAGAATGACATCGGGACAGTCTGGCGCAAAGCTTGGTCGGAGCTCACCCTTGGCTACCTTGATCACGATGGCCATATCAGGCGCGCCACTAGCACCTGTTCTGCTGCTCTTTTCCTCAAAGGGGATCTCACGGGTATCCAACTCGCTTAGCACCACACCAAACGAGTACACATCGGCCTGCTCGCTATAGTTGTCGCCAAGCATCACCTCGGGAGCTGTCCAGCGTACCGTCCCCACACCAGCCGTCAGTGTTTCCTCGTACGTACGGTTTCGACTGAGACCAAAATCGCTCAACTTGGCCACCATGTTCGAGTTCAGCAGCACATTACGGGACTTGAGGTCGCGGTGAATAACCTTCGGGGAGCGCGAGTGCATGTACGCAAGCGCCTCGGCAATGTCTATAGCGATGGAAATCTTTTCCCTCTCCCAGCTGAGCTCGATCTTCCGAGCCTCTAGCAGCGTACGGACGTCACCACCGTCCATGTACTCAGACACACCGCCCAGATCCTTCTTGTTGGTCCACGTACAGCCAATGAAGCGGACAATCTTGGGGTGTGTTAGTCTCGACATGGTCTCAATCTCACGAGCAAACGAAATCGCCTCGTCTTCACCGTCAATCATTCGCTTCACAGCCACAGGATGGCCGTGGTAGTGGCCCAGCCACACAACTCCGAAAGCGCCACTCGAGACCTTGCGGGTCAGCAGCACCTCGCTCTCTTCCAGCCGGAACTTGACGAGCTCTGGAAAGCATTTGTCCGTGACCGCGCGGCTGCCACTCATAGTCGAGGCGCCCGCGTTCGTGCGTGGATTGCGAGTCGATGACTGGGCAGACGACCGACGCGACTGCTGACCTGTGAAGCCACCGCTGTCCATATTGCGCGTGAGGCCTGAGTAGTTGGGCTCATTGTATGGTGCAGTATTAGGCGACTGCGGACAGTTCTTCGGCTTGCTGCTCATGCATCCCATAGTGTGTGTCTGTCTGTGCGTCTGTATATCTATCTGAATAGGTGGGTGTTGGCTCTGGCTCTAGGCAGGTCGTTTCGGTCGCGGCTTGAAACCTCGAGATGTGTCAGATGTAGAAAGTCTGGCAAGATGGACAATACACGACATTAGAATTGTCAGCAAGCAAGAAAATAGCCAAAAAGCGGCTGCGCACGTGCGTTTAATGGTAGCGAGTGGATTGTCACCGAGTGGTTCTTGCTCTCGTTTGCAGCGAAATGGGGGAGCAGGGAATGCACGCACTGCTCGTTGTGTCTGAAAGAACACACGGGGGAACTGCACTGCTCGAGGGTCGACGACGTCGAGTGTTGATTAGAAAGTGGCGGGTTTTGAACTGGCTTGCACAACGTATACACTTATTTCTGTGTCGTTACTGCTTACATTTCGACGATAAATGATACCATCTGGCTATCGCCATAAATTGCGTTCTCCCGATCAAAATACATACTAGAGAATAATGTGAGCACTCTGGGGTTATTCGTTTTATACCACACCTGCTCGTTGGATGGGACAACTTTCGTAATGGATTCTGTTTTCTTCTTCGTCTTCTACCTACTCGTAGCTTACGCCCCCAAAATAGGTGGACTCAGCGCTTCCTCACGCGTTTGACAACATTAAAGGCAGACTGAAGCTGAACATGGACTTGCTGGCTAAGCGCTGAGCATTGTTTAGCAACCCATCGTTGCAAATTGGTCCAAATAAAGAATCCCCGTGCAGCAAACAAACGCTGGAGGTGATATACCGACTGGCGGCTAATAACCGCGAAGCTTTCGCTCTTGTCTGGTTGTCCGAAAAGAAATGGCACGCGGTGTTGTCTACGAAGAAGTAGTACAGTTATTCCTCGGATAACTCATAACTCATATAACTTGTACAAATTTGCGTTCGACCATGCTCGTTCCATGGTCGCTAACTCATAACTCGTAACTCATAACTCGTAACTCATAACAAATGTAAATTTATGAGTTTAACGTGGGACAAAAATTCATACGATTATACTCCTGAGCTAAGGAAATCATATTCCTATAATAAATGCACGACTAAGTGTCTAAGTGTACTAAACTAGTGAATACAAGAAATTAGGGCGCTCTGAGTGGTGGCAGCCATACGGATGGACATCTGAAGTACTATCCGCATTTGCCGTGAACGCAATAGAGATCCGTACCTAAATAAAATGAAGTTAACTGTTTTTGAGCTGCAAAGGTTCAACCTCAATTTTTATAATATTGATTCAATTCTGACTATATATTTCTTGAAACACTCAATCATTTTTATTGAACTGTCTTCTTTAAATCATATTGTAAATAGGCTTCAATTAGTTTCAGTACTGTACAACATCAGCCTGAATAAATATTTTTTAAATCTTACACATTTTATGATCATGTTGAAAACATCTTGGCACTCATGGCGAGTAAGTCCAGCCCGAAGTCCAGGCAATGTTGCATCCGTGAATTTCTCATTTGCTCATCACTCTCGCCGTAAATCCTGATGCTTCGCGGCTTGTTGCGCTGCTGGAAGCGGTGCGACTATCCACTGGAGAACTTGATGGTGCCCTCAGGTGGGCTAAGGCGTCCAAAAAATACCTGGCCTTGACCTCAATGATTTTTCCAATTGGGAAGACATTCCTTGATCAGCATCAAAGACCCAAGTTGACAGCTTTTCCTTCAGCTTTGGAATCCAAGCACCTCTTAGGCTTTTGGCGGAAAGTTCATTATCTGTCATATATTCTAGATCAGTCCGCTTCTTGATTATGACCGTGTATGTCGATTTGGGTGATCCGAAATACAAACTTGCTGAAAGACCAATTTGCTAGAATACTTTGGCTTACATTTGTGTTATTGGCATTGACTGGCAAATCACGAGCCTTTGTGCATTGGTGACAGTACCTGGCATATTGGTCATTGAAAATCAAAAAGGGGGACCGCTAAGTCTTCACAAAAAGATAATCGGAAATTCACTTAACTCATAACTCGGCTAATTCATAGAATTTGTCTCCACCAAGCCTATGAGTTATCCGAGGAATATCTGTGGCTTTAATATTGCAGATAATATGTATAATAGACAGTGGTACTCATCTCCACCGGGCCACTTCATCTAGTGCTAAATCTCAATTTAGAAGTCAATTTAAAATATTTGCGTCCCCACCGCACCACATTATAATATATCTGTTTCAGAGGACTTTCCATATTTTCGATCTACCACTCCAAATTTGGAGCGACTGAAAACCTCTCTCCAACCCTACACTTTCTAATTTGCCACCAAAACTACGCCCACTAGTCGCACGCACTTCTCCTATCAACTCTGGACGCCTGCACCCTAGGAAATTATATGACCTCGCGACAATTCTTCACAAAACTGCGTTGGCTACGGGCGGTAGGCGTGGTAAGAATTAAAGCAGCGTTTTAAGTTAAGAAGCGGTGCACCCCGGGTGTGGTATTTAAAGGATGAGTACTTCAATCGCGTAGTCCACTCGAAGTGACACTCCAATTAAGAGATAATATTATGTGGTTCGGTGTAGATGCTTTAAGAGTATCAGTTACTCTGTAGTAACACAGTTAGCGCCTCTTAGTCGCATAATCGCCGCTGTCCATAAAACCAACGTACGAATAAATTAGTGAACAAATACAGGGAATCCAAGGTAGAATCCAGACGTTCTTACAAACAGCATCGCTACATTGAGCAGTAAAATTGTATCGTTGGAAGATCGCATCGTACCATAACCTCGGTAGGTGCTAGCATCAACCAAAGCAATGGTTGGCAGCGACCTGCTGACTTGGCTGTGTAGTTCGTTCAGATGTCAAGACCATGTCTAACTTATAGATAATACTCTTTTCGATTAGTTGTGATACCTGCGGTCAGTGGATTCATCAATAATCTAGTGGAGATCATTTTATCAGATGGCATCATGGTATTATGTATACATTTAATTAATCTAGTTGATAAAACGAGGACCAGAAGACACGAGGAACATCACTGATTCAACGCGCCATATCACTCGGAGCAAGAAAAATTCAGCTAGCTCACATAGATTTAGTTACCTTAAGAATACAAACAAAACTTGGCAATGCCCAAAGGTGCGAGTTACATCCCCCACTGTCTTCGAAAAGTTTTGATTGCTTGTGGGAGCTGTATTTATCAGATTGTTGATACAGACTTCTTTAATGACAGTACTACTTCGCATCACAGATGGAATAAAGAATTCCATTTCCAAGGTTATCCTCATTTACCACGACAAGAAGCCAAGGTTCAGTTGATGGGTACTGACATCATATCGCCTTGGAATCGGTGCTACCGCTGCTAGCATCTGCACTACGCGATTGATTTAAAAAATCGTGGGATGTCGGCATCCGTTACAAAGTGTACCAACGTGATTCCATGTGCGGTTCAATAGCATCCTGGACCGGAAACTTCTTTACTGCCATTTCTAATTGCTTTAATTGCATTTCTAAGCTAATTCTCTTGCTCTCCACTTGATATAGAGATGTAGAGGACAAAAATAGCTCAAATTCGATTAATAATTGAGAGTACAAGATAAAGTGTGTTCGGAATCTCATGGAGACTATAAAGGACAAAACCGATGGGATTTTCCGAGGAGGACAATAAAATGGTGTACCGTTTAACAATTTGGCCCTCCTCGCG
Source organism: Hyaloperonospora arabidopsidis Emoy2 (assembly GCA_000173235.2). Classification (NCBI taxonomy): domain Eukaryota; phylum Oomycota; class Peronosporomycetes; order Peronosporales; family Peronosporaceae; genus Hyaloperonospora; species Hyaloperonospora arabidopsidis. Next base: position 80,777 of record JH598725.1, on the reverse strand, counting down.
GATTTGTTTGTTTGTAACAAACACATCAACGTCATACGTGATGCCCTTCCCGCGCTATGTGTAACGTAAGAGAGTCGCTCGGCTGGTTGTAGTGTTTACTGCGACTGTAGCGGAGCTACCCTTACTCTTTTGTCAGAGGAAGACTTCTAGACTCGTAGAGTCTTTTAGTATATTAAACTAAATGGGTATTAGCTTAACGGGCTAATAGTCTTCACAGACTTAGTGAGACTTAACTCTAAGTATCTTAACAATTTCGCAAGCATCTAGTCTTGGTTCAGGGGACTAATGACTCCAAGGAATCGCGTGGCACTAATGTTCAAGAGTACGTAGCCTTAACTCAAGCACTTAACTCTTACTACCAGAGACGTCTTAGAAAGACACGTGTCTGAAACTGATCAAAAGGGGAACTGAATATATTTACTGATTTATAGCGATAATAAACCTCATTTACTTCTTTAACCTTAAAACTATGCTACCTAATCGAATAGTCCTCATTGTAGTTCTTCTTGTGTACCACACCAGAACTGCGTCGCCTTTATGAAGACCCTATTAAAATAGATATCCTCTAACCATAACCGATAGTGTACGGTATTATCGCTTAGCGTACGTGATACAAAAGTATGCCTTGTCAGTGATACTGATCTCTTTCTGTGTGTACCACACCAGCGTACCTAGTTATCACAACTGTTCGTGTAACCCCGTTGCAGCGACATTTAACTTGATTTTTTTAACTGAGGGGTGTGGCCATTAGTGACTATGCGCATATTATACACATACTTTTTGTCTGTCTGTGTCTACCTGTCTGTTTACATACGCTTTATGTACCTTACACGTCCTACGAAGAGCGATGATATAACACGACTTCCCCTAATTGGTATTATGACTTATGCGTGCCACTCATAATCAGGTCACTGATTGCGACTGCGTAATAGTGTGGCTCACACACACGCACTAAGGCCCAACCGTGATTGGCTTAAACGTCCAAGAACCAACAGAGGGCAAATAGTTGAGGAGAATTATAGTAATGCATCCATTTTATGATACGTACACACCCAGTCGGACTGTTCAAATTATGGAATAATAAAACATGCTCCATTAATCACGAAAATAAAAAATTCCCCAGATATCAAGAAATAAAATAAAATACTCTTTTTAATCACGAAAATTATAATGCCCAAGATAATTAGAGAATAAAAAAGCCCAGATATTTGAAAATCAAAAATGCCCCACGTCCTAGTATACTCATGTTAACCTGGTACACATATACCAACATTGTGTTTCGATAAAGGGAACGGTGAAACGTACCGGTCAGGAGTGGTTCATTGTACCGGCGATTTGTTTTGCCAATCAAAGTCAGTCTTCTTTATCTTATTTATTAAACCCAATTTAATTCTGATGATACCATCCTACGTTTAATATACCTACCCATAATCTAATTATTTAAATCGCATCTGCTGTAATGGCGCTTGCCGGCAGGCAATGAGCTACAAAGCGAACGGTAAGCGATCACATTTATTAAGCATCCGTCGATAAAGTTTATGTAACGTGGATATTTGACGCATTAATCTTCAAAAAAGGTAAACCGCACCTGTGTCATGCGCATATCTTCATGCCATATAATTATCATTTCTTTATATTGCAGATATGACCACATCAGCATCATGGTGAATGCATTCCCGGTGGCAACATTGAGAGACCTGTTAATGAGATACGTGCAGCACATTTGAGTAAATCACGGTTGCCAGTTGATGCGGGTAACACCAATGGCGTCAGCAAAATGTCACTTACAATAGACGACGACAACAATGACGCCAATAATATCAATGCAGCCATCTTCTAGGCAAGCAGCGTCAAGAAATGGCGAATAACAGTCTTTTTTAAACGAGTATTCGATGGTGGTGGACTTTAACAGGCGTCCTCCCAAATCGAAAAGCAAGTAGAAACACATAAGTTTTTCTGCAGTGTTATCCGTAAGTATAGTGTCACATCAACAGAGCCAAAACATACAGTTTATTAATTAGTATTATTTATCGCTACTCTCTGCATCTCCTCCATTACCTTGGCCTTCGTAGATCATTGCGTGCTGGCAATCGCCATTACAGCAGATACGAATCAAACCTCGAATCGGGATAGGTAACTTAAAAGTGGTATCGTACCATCAGAGGTAGATTTAGTATAAAGGTTCGAAGTCACATTTTTGATTGGCCAAAACAAATCGCCGGTACAATGACCCGCTCGCGACCAGTACGTTTAACTTGTTCCTTCTATGATGGAATTAACCTATTACTATTATCACCATTCACTCACAATATGCTGATACGTCTGACATACTAATATAGATGAATTCGATTTCATTTACGCGGATAATCCCCTATTCAGAGGGGAATTATGATATGCTCGCGTATCAACGCTAAATTCCTTCAATAAGTATCTTGCATAGGGCAAAAGGCTGCACTCTAGGTGCCGCAGAGAAAACTTAGGTCGAATCTAGCGGGTGTGTAATCCTCATATAATCAGAAGCGCCACTACTTTCTACCAATTTGCTTTATTAGAATATTTAGGAGTTCTGTAGCACATTGTAACAAAGTAGCACGTGTTGTGGCACCCTGATGTGAACGTAAGATGATCGCATGCCAAGTACTGATGGATACACTACGACAAACTAATTAAAAAATCTTGTTGAAGTCCATACCGTAGTTTTAATGCAAAGTGTATTCATTTCTTGAAACTATGACGTATATGCTGGAGTGAGCTAGCTCTTCGACCGAATCAAATTTTTGTGTGATGTCATTACTTCTTGAACTTTCCACGTCCAGCGCGCTGTTCTTGGAGTTTATAGTCATTGACATCACCAATGAATTCCTGCAAGACCATGTCTCCAACAGCACTGTAACGGGTTTATATTGTTTTGTATTGTACTTACATATTGGACACAGCTTTATGTGCACGCGGCAATTTAAGACGGCACTATCGTATCTAATCCAGAGTAAATGATATGTCCGATCACATATTTACAATGCCGATCCAACACGTCCGAACGAAACAAACAAGCAACGTTTTCGTACAATAAAATGACAAACAACTTCGATAGACTATGCTTGAGGCATCATTGCACCTTTTCCTGCTTGCAATTCGCCTGTAGTCGCGAAGGCTGATAATGTTTGCATAAATAAAATAGGAGTCAAACAGAAAGAATAGATTCATGATCTTCTATTGAAATATGTCAGTATGCTTAAAAACTAGAGCTATTCAGCAGGAAGCGAATTCCTATCCCACAACCAAATTAGCAGTACGGTAGTAATAACAACACCACAAAGTAACACCAAGAACAGTAACAGCTGTAGCAGCATCAGCAAAATCAACAGCAACATCAGTTTTTACCACCAGCAACAGCAACTCGACAACAAAAAAAGAAGCATCAGTAACAAATGCAACAAAAACAACCACAATAGCAGCAGCATAAAACAAAAGCAACAGGAACAACATCGATAAATTACATCAACAACAACGGCTACAGAAACAGCGGTAGCAGCAACAACTGTGGCAACAACAACGACACCATCAACAATGACACTAGCAACAAAAAAGCAGCAGCTTAAACGAAACTATAATGATAACAATAATAACATTAGTAAAAAGCAACAATAACAATAACAAAAACGATAATAATACATTCAATTACAACAACATCAGCGCCGATAATCTACATTTACGGCTGTGGCAACGATACAAAGACGCATTTACGTCTTCCCTCTGCCGTCTGCGCCCACAAATGGTGGCTGCGAGCACAGCACGCCCGCGGCAGAACCCCTCCGCGGCTTCCCCTACAAGGAAGGGGTTCAACACGACCGTACAACAGAAAATGACTACTATAATTTTTTTGGTACGTGTATAACGTAAACTTGAGCATACTAGGACGTGGGGAATTTTTATTCGAATTGTCTGGGGCATTTTTTGTGATTAGTTAGATCATTTTTATTTTCCCTTGCATTAGTCAATGGCGCCTTATTTAGAGTATCAAATGATTGAATGCATAAACAACATATGTCACCACATATTAAATAAAAGCCACGGATCGTGACGCATTCCTTTTGAGTTCTAACACAGTCGGACTAGATTTCTGTTTACATTGGTAGTAGAGTTGGTAGACAAATTCTACTTATTTTTTAAAATTAGGAATAGTTTTAATTTTTTTAATTAAACTATGGTTTATTGGAATTTTATTTTATTAAATTGTTTTTTTGTATAAATAATGTAATTAAGCTAGTGAAGGAATTACAACATTAATAAAATTAAAGCTGGGATGGCCAATTTATGTAAGGCCACGGATCGTGACACAGTCTTTCTAAATCCTAACACAGTACGTTAAGATTTGGACAATTCATGTTATCTTTCGATTTGTCCATTTTGTTAACAAGGTGGATGGGAAAGTGAAGAGAGAGAGTGAGGAAGTAATACACATGAGACTGTCTAAACACCTTCCATTAGAAGACCACCTTTCCTCTGTTGTATTCTCCGTTATACAATCGAAGTAGCTATAAATACATCTACACTTTTGCAAAATACACCTACATGAACCATAGGCTATCCATTTTAACTATATTAAACCATATTGACATATTTTGAGAAAAAAAGCACTATTTAACAAGAGAACTGCCATAAATGCATCCATTCTCTCTCTCGGTGCATGCATCTCTATCTAGTTGTCATCGATGCCATTATTTAGAATACAAATGTGCATAACTCGTATTGAGTATTTATCATATGACCCATTCACCACCTCTTGATGCTGCCTACGGCACGCATAAGTAAATGTTACCAGGAAATTAACAAAGTGCATATTGATGGCTACGGTATTTTGTTCAGGCTTGACAAGAGGGTAGGTACCAAAATATTAAATTTGTCATTGTATATCCGTATTTTGAAACCAGATAAAAAGCATAATTGGGTTGAAATTGACGACGACACAGCAGCACTTCAAACAAGACCACAAGATCCTGGCGCAGCACTGACGCACGGTTTGAACCTATCACCCAACCTGTTGACAAATCTAGCATGTTACAATACAGGCGGGTACATTCACGAAGCCTGTAAAGTGCCTCTTCGCATATTGGTGACGTAAACTACTTTGACAGAATCGAATACGCGATCCATCGCTCCTCGATCATCCAGAGGTCACGTTTAATTCTTCTAGGAGTTGTAATAGTAGTAAATGCGGTAAAAGCTCATTAATATAGTCCTTCCGTCAACCAACACCACTCGAGGTACTCCTGTAAGCAGAATAAGCGGAAGAATAATGGATTTCTGGAATCGTAGTAACAGCATAACGACATTTTTAACGAAAACGAACGGTATGAGTTACGCATGGAATTCGATTTTATTACAATATTGCTAAAGCAACGTGTCAAAATGTTAATACTAGGCGTTTAATCTTTAGCAGGTAGTTTTGGAAAAGACGAATTTCTTAGTCTAACCAATCAAATATCTCTAATACCCAGTTCTAGTTAGAAAATGTATTGGGGTGGTGAATAGATAACGAAAACCTGGTGGATGGTTTAGACATTTCCTATTTAATACGTTTTGGTGCTGAAAAGCATCAACATCCGCAAATGCATATTGCGAAGGTATTAAATGCGAAAACAATCGCGTTCATACAGAAAGAAGCAATTTATGACTCTGCACAAGATAATAGCCAAATCTTCCAAGACTTACTTTCTGTTTTGTCTTTCAATTATTATAGGTGTTCCGTAATTAGGGTGTGTGCTGAATCAGATCACAAATTCCAAGGAACGGACCGCACATTACAGCTGAGTGTGAGTCAAGAAATGATTGATGGTTTTAAAGTGGAAAAGCATACACTTCTGTCACCGTTGGAGATTCTCGTCGCCGTTGGTCACCTAACGGGATAACCCTGTCACGCGCTAACCCTTCCAGATAATGATGACGTCGACGACGACCGAGAAAGGACTGGAAAAGATTGCGGTCACTGACTATGACGCGATCGCTACACGCGATCCGGATTGGAATTGGCACAAATACCAATACCTTTAGCATGGACCACATATATACCTTTTGAGCCGCATATCGCGACTACACATAGCGATACACATGGCGATCGAACAACACAATCAAGAAACCGTGACCGGCACGACGATCAAGGCGATCCGATCGAGCACCGCAATTCAGAGGTGTGATCAAGTACTGCGAGCGTCCGCTATCTGGAAGTGTGATCAAGTACCTCGATCACGCACCGCGATGTTGGCATAGGCCACCTGGTATGAGAATATTGCAAATAGAAACGGCATGAAGACGTCGCGTGGCGGTCTATCCTGACATACGGGGTAAACATACTCATAGTTTGTCTTTGTTTGAATAACCTATAGCTATTACAATTTCTTTAAAGTGCACACATGTCGTTCTTCTTTCAGGATGGATATTTGGCGTCCCAACACCAGAGAACTTTGACTACTTCATCACAGAAGCTAACTCCTGAAATATTTAGCCAGGAGCCCAATTACACCCACCTACCCTTAATTGCGCTCGGGCGCAGAAAATCATCAGAGTGTTGGGGGGGCCATTGCTGGCAAGAAAGTTAAAGAGTAGATTGATCGCTCGATATGGAAGATAAATCCATGAACCCTCCCAACTTCCTTCGGGGGACCCGTATATCGCGTCACAAAACGCGATCCGCTCGATGAAATTCCAACCAGAAAAATCAAAAGATTTCCTTAAACCACTCCCGCTAAGTCGAAGATAAAGCGTTGAAGCCGTCGCGAGTGAAAGCCGTCGGGGGTGAAAGCCATCGCGGGTGAAATAAAGGCGCCTGGATCAAACCACGAAAATCAAGAGAAGAAGTTGGCTGATCGCGGGTAAAAATGTAAGGGTGGCAAAAGGATCAACTAAACGGTATTTTATAGAAAGATTTAAAGGCATTGCTGTCAAGCGATCCTGTGTTAAGTTGAAGCTGATTGGATTGCTACAAAGTCCAGTATCAGCTCCAATAGAAATATACTTCAAACTAGTTGGATGCCGTCGACTGATGAAGCTACTTGGGTACGCTGGCGTTAGCTCCGGATCGTTTAATGCGAACACGCTGCTGGAATGCGATCACAGTCAAATCATTCACTTAGGATGACCGCTGTTTGAGAATTTGGTTTATCGCACCGGACGATTCGAGTCAGCGGATGATACGATTGCCAAAATCCGAAAAGATATCACACAGGATTATCACAGTATGCGTCGAACGAATAAGAAGTGAACTCAGTCAATTCGAATAACATCCAACGATTGCCTCTCGAACCGAGTGGAGTGACGCTCAAACGCGAACCCCGAATGCTACCGTTCAAGATCGTATCGCGATCTACGATCTGACAAACAATGACGGATGTGAACCCAACAGGATCAGGCCAAGGTACAACTTACTTTGAGGTGGACATGGAGATGTATGAGCGAGATCAAGACTACATGATTAAGAGTCAATCGGTGATGCCCAAGACCAGTAAAGAGAGGTATATACCGGACATCGACATGGAATCCGTTGAATCCTTTCGCACCTTGTTAACAACGGCGATCTAGAAGGTATGTAAAACGACGATATCAGGCGACAATTCGTAGCAACTGCGGATACTGCGCCGATGGGAGAATTTCATGCTCAGCATATTGGGATGTCCTTGATTGCATATCTAAATGAGTTTACAGAACGACATAAGGAGGAAGATTGTGCCAGGAGATGTTTAAATATATCAAGTCTCAATTCCTATACAATCAATCTCCGGACATGGAAACGAGCTTGGTGTTGGTCATCTATTCACAGTACCTGCGTGGAACTTGCAAGCCGGGTAAGCCGACCCATTAGTTACTAGTGGAAGATCTGTTAAAGAGTTTCTTCATACATTTGGAGGAAATGATATGGTGGGTAGGTGTATAGTACTACCGGGTAAAGAAGTGATTAAACGAATCTCCTCTGAAATATCGATACGTTTGATTGTAGCAGCGATATGAGCGAAGATTAGGATTCGAGATGAAACGTATGCTGTCCGTGAAGAGCTGATAGAAATTTTTATTGACACTAAACGATCGCGATTTGTCCAGACAACTGACGCTGATACGTCTTATATATGCGAACGAGATGGAAGAAACGTCGCGAGCGCGTCAACGGGTGGAGCTGCAGCAAATGCAAGAGTGTATCAGATCGAGTAAATTCCGACAGCTGTCAGCGTCGAAGTCCGACCCGATTTCCTAAAAACCGGCTCGTGCGATCCGAGCGATCCACGTAGCAGTGGTAAAAGCGGTCCAGACTCAGATTCAGTGGATAAGACGCCTAAGTGAATTTATGAATGTTTATGTCGCTATTACTCCAGATTGCGCTTTGAAGTTTGGCAAATGAATTGGGTGGGCAGGACGAATAGGATCACGATCGCGATTACGATTGTAGGGTGCCACGGAGGCCCTGTACCAACTACGGATCGAGGCAGCACGATAATGGTGGTGATGAAAACGATTTACATGCCATAATTGTGGTTGCAAAGGACTTCCTTCGGACAGGTGCTTCTATGGGTGCGTCGCTTGCGGTGAAGTACACGTTGGAGGAAAGTGTACACAGAATGTTTTACAGCTTCCATAAACGAAATGTCCCTACCAAGCTTGCTGGGATGCTACCACCAAAGGCGAAAGAGATGCTAATCTAGGGCGCTCGCCAGGATGGCATTTGGTACGAGCCGATGGTTCTAGGCTCTGCTTTTATGCATTCGGTAAAAACAGATGAATGAATCAAGAGGATAACAAGCGGATCGATCCGGACAATAAATTGATACTTTAATAACCTTGCGCTCAGTATTTAACTTCAGAGGAGATGCGAAATTCGCGATCGCCAGTCAATATAGAGATCGATCTAGCTTCGGGCCAATTGCGGGTTTATTGGTAATATCTTACCCCAGGCAAGTCTTTTAAAACAGACAAAATCTGTTGCTTAAATAAACAATCCAGAACCTACTATGCTACTTGCCTCCGGAGCCGAAGTCTTGATCGTCGACACCTTCCTTATTCGTAAGGTATGTTGTGTCATTGACGAGAGTCAACGATAGCAATGTGTGAGAATTGGTTAGACAACGTATTGTGATAGAAAGAGTAACCAAGATCACCTTGAATGATTATCTGGTTTGTTTTTTTATGTCTGAGGAGGCCACCAAGTTCGTCAAGAAGCGATCCTGGGCATGGACTTCATATTACCTGCTAAAGTTCGCTTATATCTGGAATATGGGAAGTTTTGCCTGCCCGATGAGGTTAAATCCTCCTATCTGGAAGAAGACCTCCGTACCGATCGACTATACAAGCGACCACGGCATATACCGTGAATCATGTGTGCAAAACAGGCTTATAAGCCGCTAAGTAAACTTCTAATGGATGTGATAAGCCAGGGTCGATCGTGATCCATGGATCTAATGGAGGTCTGAAACCGTAGAGGATCATGTTATGTTGCCTGTGGGGCTTTGTCAATACACATATACTAGAAGTAAAAATGTGCTTGCGCGCTATCCACTTCCCATATCACAGTGCGCGCTTGAAATTGGGATTAGTAACTTTCGGTATCGATTACCAACAAAGTTTGTCTTGAGCGTACTTCGTCTTAGGTAGTGTGATGGAACGTACTCCGTAGAGTATTACTGGATGTGCTTAATATTTTCTGAAAGCTTTGTTGGCCTATGACTGATGTATCACGCACCAAACCATTTTGATGAAAAGTAGTGGACGGTAGACGATCACTGGTCTTTGGCGGTTGTGATAGATACGCAGAGTATATCACAGCGGAGATTTTAGGCTTGATGTCAAAGCATCCAAGAATATACTTAGCTGATGCGGTTGGAGTGGTACATATTAAACTAGGATGGTGCGCTCGAGTTATACAATCCATTTCTAGGTGTGCTTTTATCCATCAGCTTCTGTATAGAGCACGGTGAGATTGTTTCATATATTAATTCTGAAACGTTACTGTAGCTACCTAATACATCTGACCTTAACAGGGTGTACAGTCTCTAAGGAAAGATAGTGGCGGACCAAGTGGACGCCGCAGGGCGCAAAGAGTCCACTATGTCACTGGGCTAAAACTATCGAACAGCTTTTTAAAAGCATTAAAGAAGATGTCTGTAATGTCGATGATGAAGCTAGATTTAAGTCTGTTCTTTTTTTAATAGCATGTAAGAGCTAGACTTAAGGAATACTGAAAAATTGGTCCATGCCTTGAAGGCTGGAAACGTTTCACATATGGTGGTCATTATACCTGGTATTGACTTAAGTTTATTTACTTTTCATAAACATAATGTCCTAAAAGATACGGGGTGGCACTTAACAAACGTACAGGGTCGTCGATCAAAAAGATTCCATTAGAATGTTATTATACTTCGATTAATGCAAGACGTTAAATTTCAAAATTCATCGTCTGTCTTATCTCCTGCTAAAAGCGTATGATTTCAATTTGACTTGTTTCTCAACAAAGTAATGCCTTACACGATGGTATGCTTGCTCAAGAATATTGTGATGTCATTGATTACTTCTTTCGTGAAAAGCATGTGGCTGGTATGGTACGTGAATGTACCTCCGCACTCGACATCCACCTTTTATTATCGGAAATTGGCCAGCAAGTAAGTTATTGTTTGCGCTTAAAATTAGCATTATGCGTACGTTAGTTACCAAAAAATTATAAACCTAAGTAGGACATTTTACGTAGTTTGGTAGGCTGTACCATATATAGAGCACTCGACGATGTCGATGGTTATCCAGTTTCTTATGTGAGCTACCGATATCCCGATTACGGCGTTGAGTTTACCTAGTGGTATGCGCTATGGAGTACTTCGACTATGACCCAGGAAGCTCTCATATCCCATTATTCTTATGACATATTGTCGGTTCAGAGCATATTATTTTTTGGTTCAAGTATACCATTGAACATTCAAGAGTAAAATATCGAGTGCATGCGTACCAATAAGGTCTACCAAACGCTTCCAAACGTATCTATGCTGCTGTGGAGATTTTATACTAGGGTGTTTATTGACAGGAGGGGTCAACAAAAATATTCTCCAGGAGTTAAATCCATTGCCAGCTGGCCATCTCCAAATAATGTAGAGGACTGTTTGGCCTTGCTTATTACTTGCATAACTTTGGCAAAACTTACTATGAAAAAGCAAGTTATTGTCTGATTTTTCTGCAAAGAGTGTGGTCTGGTGTTAAAAGAACGTGCATATATATATATATATATATATATAATATGTGGTGAAGTAAAGGAGACTAGCTCCGATATTGACTTTGTCAGATTATTAGAGATCACTAAGCTTCTTTCTTGACGCATCTGATTTATCAACAGTATGATATTTACTTAAATCAGATACTGATGATCGTGAGTGCGTTATTTGAGATCTTAATCATCTGCTTACAGCTGCCAAAAGGACTATCCAGCCCATACTAAGGCAGTTGTAGCGAAGGAGTATGCTCTCGTCAACGTCAGAGTGCATTTTCTTGACTATATACTTTTTGTATTTTCGACCAATTATACTTCTCTATGCACTGAAAATTAGGTTGCCTCAATAATCGAATGGCTCTCCTTCTTGTCGGATAATTTTGAGTAATTTAATACCGGTAATAAAAACTCTTAGGCGACGTTTTACCCCAGAAATCGGAAAAATGCTTACTCGTGTCCAGGACTTGTCTTTGTCACCTTCTGACTAAGGAGGTGAATTTTATGAACATAAACGCCACAGTTTTGCTTTGCTACATGATTTTAGTAGAGTATGCGCTCACAAAAATCGAACATAAAATAATTGGCACGATTACATGCAAACCAGCTTTAATATTATTATGGCCGATATAATATCGTGTTATTTAACGAATACTCCGTGTATATTTTTCAAGAAACGAGGACATATATATCGAATCCTCGATGAGACATATGACACTGCTCTAAGCTTTTACCTGGGTCGTGAAAAGACCTACGACTTGTTCGTCTAGAGTTTAGCAGATTAAACAACATTAATAGCAAAGATATATATTATTTTTTGTGAGACGTGCCAACCGGTAAAGCCCCATGAACATGCGTCTACTCCACTTGCATTTTTTGTCCCCTTAAAGTGTTACGGGTCCATCACTTTGGGTTTTGTGGCTGGCCGACCAAAATATACTGGCAACACGGTATCGTAGTCTTTATTGACACCTTTAAAAATCAGGCTCTTCTATGGGCTGCGAAAGCAGCACAGCCGTTAATAAATTAGGATTATTTATAGGACGTTGCATGTAGATATGTCACCCCTAAAAAAGATTTCAGGTACACAGTACCAGGATGATAATTTCCGCAGCGGATCATTTCGTGACTTACGAAAAAAACGAGTGGGTGAATCGTTCCACCCATAAATAGATGCCGCTTCGTCTGCACTTATACAACTAATCTTTGTATTCCTATGCTTATTGTTATATTGCGTACATGCTCCGATGCTGTTCATTCCTCTAATGACTTCGTTATATGCGAACAGTCTCAAGATCCTGCGCATCCATTAAAGCTACCACATTGCATGTCCGGGCTTGGTGGTGGAGATAACCTACCGGCTGCTGATGTAATCAAAGACATGTAAGAAGAGTGAGTTTGTTGCACTTTCTACAATGTCATAACTTATATTTGTGACGAAATGTCAAAGACCCAAGAAAAGAATAAAGAACAAGCTGATGCTAAGACAAATTGAATTGGATCCTATAAGATCGGAAACCGAGTTTTGCTTAATGCTTGAACCCTACACAAAACGATGGTGGCTACCATCTTTTATAAATATAAGTTCCTTCATTGTACCATTGACAGTAGTCGTCAAGGAATGGCTATTGTACACGCTAGATTGATCAGAATTTTGTACTTAGACATGTTGTGCTGTACATTGGGTTGCTAGAGTCCATATAGAGATCCAGTTTAATTAAAATGTGGAAAGAATTACGCATTAGTTACAAAATGGTCTGTGCCACGGATGTATGCATCCTGAGTTGGAGTCGTTCTATTGGCTAGATTTATCAATAGGACTTCGCTTTTCAAGACTTAGCGCTACGGTATCCTCAACACGGTACCCGATTTTATAGAACTTCGTACTATCGTATTTCGCGCTTTGGGAATATGTGCTATCACGGAATCACTATTGGTTACAGTCACTGAGCAAGTAGCTCAACGGAAAACTGAGGTTGGCGAACCAATGTCGGCGAAATCTGGGCAGAAGAATCGTGGTTAGTGAGACGAGATCGATGAACCTTGGCAGGCAAAGTATAGGTCGGCATAGCCTAGGTCAACAATCGCGGCCAGTTTGCTAAGGCCGGCTAACCTTGATAGGTGAATCCTAGGTCACCCTAGGTCAGCAAAACCTAGCTGGGCAAATCGTTGTCAGCGAGCCGTGGTCAGCAAAACGTAGGTCGGCGAGTCTTGGTCGGCGAACTGAAGTCGGCGAATTTTGGAAGTTGATGGACGCGTGTAACCAACGGATGGTGACAGCAGATACGAAATACCTTTTAAGATATTTACGTTAGGATAAGGGGTATAACGAACGATTCATGCAAAACGGCATCATGATACATAAAATATATAAATCAACACAGCTCAGAATCATACAATATCTCGCTAAGCTTATACTCTTGCGATAAATCCTGGCGTTGTTGGAGTACGCCTGCCGTCGAACCTCGTGAGTCATAGCTTGTAGAGGTTACGACTGGAAGAGCCAAGAGTTCAAGTTGGTCCAGTATGGGCATTACTCGCTTCCATCTAAAGATAGATCGTTGTCGACGATGAGACGGTCACATAATAGATGGTATAGCTCAATCCTTGTCATGTGACAAGCCGGTCAACACATAGATGGTACCGCTAAGGACTTATCGAGTGACGATACGGTGATTCTCAGTAGAACACCGAATAAGAATTGTATGGGTGACGAGCTGGTGTGCTTCATCGAGGGAAACATAACTCTTCTTGTTGGGCTTACACTGCGCCCGGTGACTTGTAAGAGCGCATAAAGCGTCGGCGTCTATCTTTGGTGCGAGGTCACATGAGTGTGAGGTGTAAAAGCTACTTAGATCAGGCATTCCTATGGAGTAATTGGGTATGAGGAAGCGATTAGACGAAAGCCACGACCAAACCCGAAGAAGCGAACTGCGGTGGGATTTTAACCTAGCGTACTAATCCATTTACCGACCTTAGTAGGCTATTGTTGTGTTTGTGTGCTGAGGCTATATTTTTACAAATTTGACTAACTACTTTATCACAACACACGTCAGGATTAATATGCTGCATCCAGGCAATTTTAAGTCTCTTTAAATTTCTGCCGACAAGTTTTAGCTCTATCGCGAACCCCTGACCAGGACACACTGACCAAGCTGCTTCATTTTAGGTGAATAATGTGCAATAGCGCTCTGTACCTGAACAACATTTTTGCAAGGATGCTTCCCCCAGACAAAGACCTTGCCGAAGGCGCTTATATTGTAATAAGGAGTCTCTCCGAGACTTTGCACCTCGTTGTGGATTCGATCTAAGATTACCGATCTACCTATCACATCCAGAGTTTCTCGCTGAGCAAGAAAACCTGCAGTTCAGGTTTATAAAACCCTGTATCAACATCGCCGTCAGGGTCATACTAGTATCCACTGAAGTTGAAATGCTACCTGAGTCTTAAGACTTATGTAACTATGAGTATTTCATCTAAAAGATATCCCTTACGCCGTTGATATTTTTACAGTCTTGAGTAGGGTCAACGCTCGACCCAGAATGCTGACCACATTGATGTGGTGAAGATTGGGCACATTTAGGCCATTTATCGATCTATGGTGCTACGTAAAGAATTTGATACACAGATCGCAATCGACTTTTGAACTTCAGCCTTACAAGAATAGCAGCTCGTGTTTGAGCTCGAATCTGTTTTTGCTACAGCTCACAGAATAAAGATTGTAAGGTTTAATCAAGCTTTGCATAGAACATCTGAACTGCTTATTCTCTTAAGGACCGTCTCTCCTGATGATGGTGAATAATAACGGCCCCCATTGAAGATACAGATGCACCACGAGTTTTGCTGTTTGACTGCATGAATACAAACTCATACCAATTGATTTAATTTTCGAAGTATGCATATATATATATGTATGTATGTGTACCTATATGGATCGGAGTGCATATCGCGCCGCAATATTGTAAGTACAACGTCGTGGGTTCCAGACTGACTTCATCAATGGTTGGTTTGAAGCCTATGAAATTTTTCCTCGATGCTCGGTGGTTTACAGACGTGCCCACGCTGACCCCGTGATGTGGTGATGATATATAACCTCGTAAAATTGTTTTTTGATAGCACTTGCTGTTGCTCATATAACTTGCTCGTGATAATCGCTGGCTCTCGACATGTTCCTCCGTACTCCTCGCAATGCACTGGAGTCGCCTTGTTCGAAGAACGGATTCGATGCAGTATGTACATTTCCCCTATGCTTGGATGTGCAACGTGAAGAATAATTTCTCTATGTTAATAAAGTACACTCTAAGTCTATATTTTCTTTTTATAAGTAGACATAAGGAGTCGTTCCTCATCGCCTGGTGGAAAGATATATGAAAGATGCGTTTTAGCGACCGTGAGGCTATCCGTTCTCACTACCAATTTCAGAGGAGAAATAGTCGAGTGTCGGTACGCGGTATCGACAGTCAGTGAGAGATGCTGTATCGGCTTCCAACAGCAATCGGTACAACCAGTAGATTTTTGTAGTAGTAAAACAAACGATTTGTATTTGATTTTTACTTTCGGTAAGTTATTGATGATAAGAATCTACAAATAGTTATGGGTATGTAAAAACCGTAAAGCTTGTACTAAGAACATAGATCTCAGTACTGGCGTGTTCTCCATCAATATTTTTGAATTTTTGAATTTTATACATAAAAGTTACCTTTTAGTGGGTATATAGTCAGTTGCAGTATTAAAATGTTCCTTGAGGGCCTTGCAATGCCCCTTTTTTACTTTGTCGTGCTAACGTAGATGAAGCGCCGATGTAACCTGGTTTTTCGTTAGCCAAGATAATTTCCGTCTTAATAAACTCGTAAAAATAGTATTTTAAAAAAGCAGAATGGATTGTATTTGTAGAATGTATTACAAAAATAGCAGAAGTAAAGCTATCATTGAAAAAGTGTAATTTTAATTACAATTCAGATTACATCAAATAAAGAAACCACAAAGTAAAGGTTGTTGTGAACTTTGTGCCGTTATTTATTTGGACAGTTGTTGTCCATTTAAGGTAGTTGAATTTCTAGGTCTTTTCATATATAGTTCGTTTTGAATGGTGTCTTGATGAGTCTTAGTTTCATATGCATACGAGTAAATAGAATTTGAGCTCTAGCTTCAATCTATGAATTAAAAGTGCTATAGGTTCGATTCACTACTTTTAGTATCGGCCTAAAATTGTCGTCGGCCTCAATATGGCGTAGTATCATCCTTAAATAGCATAGAAGATCAAGCCCTGGAGCTCGCCCTTATCTATAATTAATACATTCCTACAATTCTGAATCAAATGATTTGTATTTACGTTTCCATTAAAGGTGGTTGCCATCAAGGGAATGTCTTTTGCATTGTGTTCAAAAATACAAATTGGCGATGGATTTCTGTGTGTTACAGCTACTTGTTGATGTTTGTTTGGATTTCAAAGCGACGAATAAGATAAAAGAGAACCAAAATATGACACTGCTCAGAAACTCCGTTAACCACAACGTGTGGCTAACGAAATATATTGAATTAATGGTAACGAGAAATTAAATTTTGAGAGCATTCTTTGCCTCCGAGAGAGGAACGTGAAAATTTTTACATGTTCATGTGATTAAGTATGACGGATGAAAATCACTTCAAGTTTACTATGAACACGAGGTGCGAGTTTTTCGCTGCTGTCTGATCAGTTACTTATGGAGAATAATAGGTACACAATAAAAATTTTATACGTACACACCCAGTCGAACTGTGTAATATAATAATATGCCACAAGTTATAATACAGAGGCATGATACACAAAGGATTCATGTTTTAAGGAAGAGCATAGTGCAATCCTGTATCAGAAGAAGGGTGTAGCCAGAATGTTGTGCTAAAAACGCATCAAACTGCGTATTTGGCTTTTGCTTGCATAGCCTTCAGAAGCTGTCTAGGCGTCGCTGGCGGGCGCGAGAACAGTGATACATGCTTATGCGATGAATGATGGGCATACATTATTATGAATTGCAAAAATATGTGTGGCGCGGGTGAGCATAGGAAAGTTTGACAAGTTTTTTCTCATGCTGGTAAGTACATGACTGAAGAAAATAATTGTAAGGAAGGCCACGTAAGCGCTGTACTTAGACACGCAGTTAATAGTGTCCGGTCACCGTTACAGTAAAAAGGCCACGGATCGTGACACATTCCTTCTGAATCCCGATACAGTCTGATTGAAAATGATCATTATATGTAATTATTCGATTTGTCTATTTTGGTAACAAGGGGGATGGGGAAGCGAAGGGGGGGGCATACGAGACAATCTAGAAGCCCTCCTTAAAATGTCTACACCTGCTCTCATATATATTTCCATTATACAATCTTACATATATAGTGATTTTGAGTCGTGACCTTTATCCTACTCATCACTCAGACACAAAAACATTTTCTGTGCGCGAATTAATCGTCACGCGTCAAGATACGACATTAATGATAGAGTTTAAATTTGCGTGGACACGACTGCTAGAGAATTACTGTCAAGGTTGAGATAGTGATGTGGTGGGTGTGATCTTCGTGTAGCGACGGGATACTTACCACTGATCAGCTTCACCCCAGCACGATTTACTTGTTCCTCATTCTAGGAAGTGAGTCGTAGTGTGAATCTATGTCCGTCAATGCTTTCGACCGGTTGCTTCACTAGTGGATACTATATCTGCGGTTTAATCAACTGACTAGGAGTGAATAAATTGCGGGGTATGTATTGATACCTATATTCTAGCTCATGTGATATTGAACCATTGCGCATCGTTATACCAGGTATGATGGTATGGATGTTAATGAAACATTGAATTTTGCTACTCTGAGCATGTTTTAATCTAGACCGACAGTCTGAGCGAAGGCCGTAGCGTTAGCGTTGTTTATACGATGGATGCTGGTATAAGAAACGACGCGGTTTTGGACTGACATGGTGGCTCAAGAGCAGTAGAGTAAGTAGATGCAAATAAGGTCCCCAGATATAATGTGTACTAAAATGCTCAATGTGCCCCGTGCAGTCACCTCTGCTCAACACTTTGTCAAGATACACTTGCTGACTACCTCTAACAGCTCTATTGATGAGGTCCACGCAATCGGTAATAGCTCTTTTTCTTGCTCTGACGTAAAGAAAGCAGTCACTTAGCAGTTGTTCCAGTATGTACATGTCGAAGGGCAACTCTGGATCGTGCGCCGTAATTGCGTTGATATTCACAAGGTGTTTGATGTCGGAAATATGGAAGACCGTGCTGCTATGCGAGAAAAGGGGAAATTTATACTGGAGAAGATTACATAAAGGCCAACGATCGTGACACAGACCTACTAAATCCTAACACAGTACGTTAAGATTTGGACAATTCATGTTATCTTTCGATTTGTCCATTTTCTTAACAAGGTGGATGGGAAAGTGAAGAGAGAGAGTGAGGAAGTAATACACATGAGACTGTCTAAACACCTTCCATTAGAAGACCACCTTTCCTCTGTTGTATTCTCTGTTATACAATCGAAGTAGCTATAAATACATCTACACTTTTGCAAAATACACCTACATGAACCATAGGCTATCCATTTTAACTATATTAAACCATATTGACATATTTTGAGAAAAAAAGCACTATTTAGCATGAGAACAGTCATAATTTTGCAATAGCGCATCCATTTTATTTAGGCCCCGTTGTTTTCACATTACACTACCTTCTTCAAAATTCAAATTATATATTCTTTCATTGTCTTACCTTTTTGCAGTTTGGATTGTCCATTAGAGACTGTGCAAGAGCATGTCAGCGTCAGGATGGTGGATTCGGCACCAGAACGGATGGAGGCGAAACCATCGTGGGCTTCGTGTATTAAATCCTCCTAATTCGTACTCCCGCACAGAGCCGTTAAAGCCTTCTAATTCTTTTTCCCGCGCAGAGCCTTTTAGCATATTGGAATATGTTGCGGGCAACACTTGCTCTCGTAACATGTTCGTATACCTTAAGTTGATCAACATAAATTGAAATAAAAAATAGATGTGGCACGTATAAAATTAATTTTACATTATCACATATGCGTATATTAACTGTATAGCCGCCACAGATTGATGCATATGTACAAATTTAGCCTTCGTATTGTCTCCTTCTCGCGATACAAGCCGCGATGCCGGTAATGCTACAAGCTTTATAGTGTTTATGCATTGGATGTGTATAAGTGGCAGTTGTTTAATAAGTGTCGACCGGGCTTATTTTTTTTTGGCAAGTTCTTGTCAAAGATGACTGCGAGATCATACAAACTACTAATCATATTTGTTCCGCAGTCTAGCTATTGATAGTATTTCCTTGCAAACAAGAAGATTGCGCTTGATGCCGCGTGATCGTGTGCGAAAAATGCTGACAGCGAAATCTTGCCGCGCAGCGTACTGCTTCAAGGTACAGACAGCTTCCTCTTGACTTCCGAATAGCTTTACCTCGGCAAAATTAACATATTGATGATTGCTGGAAGTGAGTTGTGATGTTAATCTGCGTCCGTCAATGCTTTGGTCTATTGGAACAAGTAGTGGATAATATATCGGTAAAGGTGACAACTGACAAGGAGCAGGAAAGCATCAAAGAATTGCGTGTATGTATTGATACCTATATTCCAGCTCATGTGATATTGAATCATTGCGCATCGATGTACCAAGTATGACGGTATGGGCGTAGATGAGACCTTTACGAAAGACAACATATACGTCGTGACTCGTGTACCGAGTTGTTGATGGCGAATCCCACCATTGGCAAGAATTAGCTCCGATTTGTAAAAGAATGTAATTACCCTCGACAAATCTCTTCGAAAACACGGTTCTCGCCTCGTCTGATTGATCGCTTTAAGGTTAGATGTTGACGTTTTTACGCGCTCCGAAATGTTTTGAAGACGGAGGGCCGGAGCTCAGCTGTGAACCGCGGTTCCCGATCGGACACGAGTTCACAAGGCAGTACATAGGGGGCGAAAGACCGTGTAGATAAAGGCACGAGAACAAGCCGATGCATTGATTGATTCGGATACAGCGACAGGGGTACTATCTTGCAGATTCTATCAACGAACACAAAAAATCCAGTATTCTTGTGCGTATTGGCAGGGAAATCGAAGACGAAGTCTATTGAAACGGATTCCCTGCACTCAGTCGGGACAGGCAGAGGCTGCAACGGGTCACGAAAGGAAGGGCTAGACTTCATTCGTTGATAGACTTTGCATGCATGAATGTACATGCGCACGGACTGATTTTAGCGAGGCCAGTAGAAGTTTCGGCTCACCGTGAGATATGTTTCTCGCGACCACGATGTCCACCAACAGGTCCGTCGTGGCATTCATACATAATCTGCAACGTCAGATCACTATGATTGGGTACGACGACACGGGGCATGTCGCCGGCAACAGCTGAATATTTCAGTAAGCCGTTGCGTGCTGTAAAATCTATCCACTAAGTTCGACATGCTGCCGAGAGATGTTTTGAGTTCTTCCGGGATAGTTGCTAGAGATGATTTATCAGACTCACAATCTCTGGATCATACACCTTTCGTATGTCTTGCAGTAAGGTTAAAGACGGGACGCTTGGAGTCAATATCTTGTGCTGCTCTGAGCATAATTTGGTGTAGGCCAACAGCCCGAGCGAAGGCCGTGGCGTTAGTGTTGTTTATACGATGGATGCTGGTATAAGAAACGACGCGGTTTTGGACGGACATGGTGGCTCAAGAGCAGTAGAGTAAGTAGATGCAAATAAGGTCCCCAGATATAATGTGTACTAAAATGCTCAATGTGCCCCGTGCAGTCACCTCTGCTCAACACTTTGTCAAGACACACTTGCTGACTACCTCTAACAGCTCTATTGATGAGGTCCACGCAATCGGTAATAGCTCTTTTTCTTGCTCTGACTAAAAGAAAAGCAGTCGACCTTAGCTCCTGCTCCTTGCATCCACATGTATAAGGGATACTACAGCACTAAATCGTGCAAATTCATCGCCTCATTTATAAGGGTTCTTATGTCTCAAGTATGGGGGCCCGTGCTGCTGTGCTAGCAAAGGAGAACAAGAAGACTGAAAAATACGGACAAATAAAGCATCGGATATAATGGGCTGTATCAGCCAATGAGAAAGTGCCTGTAAACATCACCATTTAAGGTAATATTCCTGAATATTATCTACCTTCTAGATAATATTCTAATTAACAGCTATTAGGTTTTAATTAGATGTTACGGGCCTACCCCGTCATACCGTCCATGGCGACAATTTATAGAAGGGATTAGAAGGTAATTTGCATCGAAATCCTGTTGTTGTTTCTACAAAAGGTAGGCCTAAGAAGACGACGCGGATCAAGTCAAGTGTGTAGAAGTCAATGACCGTAATCCAAAAGAAAAAGAGACGGTACGGCCGATGCCTGGCCAGTGATCATGAAGCACATAATAATGACAAGATTGTCGAATCAATGGTAGTAGCTTATCGGCGGAATGTCAACAACGACGAATCGGTGGATAATTGCATTCTTCTTATTTTAAACACCACTATTTGTTACGTCTTGGCAACATCGCGATGTTTCTGCACCACAACATATTCATTAACACCAAACTCTTTGCTCCAGATATTACTCTCCACCTATAGATTCGTCATCTTGGACTCTTTGCGTCCTCATCCGCCGAGACTCAATTCTTGCTTTATATCTGTTCGTTCTCTTTGTTGCACCAATTGTTAAATTAAGACGAGGTGGCTATTAGACACGCGCATTACTGTCCACAAAACGACATGTGCTGTATGAGGGAAAGTGGCAAAGGTGTCGCCTTTTGGTGTCAAGTCATGAGAACTGTACCCTGACTTGAAAAATCCAGTTAATTTGAAACGTTAGCAGAATAGCGTTACCGTGTCTACATAAACCGTAGATAACCTCTACCATAATTTATAAAGCGGGAGCATAGACACATAAGGTAACATCTGGGGAATTGGTTGTACCAGCTTCAAAAAAAAGCAGAATATACGTATATAATCATTAAAAAGCTTCATTTTACAAAATTATGGCACGGTTGCTGGCGCTGTTGCGGGCATGTCAGACGTGGCGATCTCGACGGTCGCTGCACATCTCCTCCAGCGTCTTTGCTTCATCTCCTTCTCTTGTACTACCTATAGCTTCCGTCTCCCCGACAAAAGCTCGTCACCATCCACATTCCTTTGAGTCTCTTGCTCACACTTTTAGAGCTGTGGAGGTGCGCAATCTTTATACCGTGCGTCTTTTTATGCAATACGCTTACCACAACGTGCTCTTAAACTGTTTCGCCAATCAGCAGAATGTCAAAAATTCGCGGGTAACCAGCACGCGGGTACTGGCTCAAGGTTATCGTCAACTACTGGCTCTGTCGACGTCACAGGAGCTTGCAAGCGCTTTGTACCTCACTGCGTCGCAACTGGCGCCGCCCTACGAAGGCGTGGAGCTTCAGTTTGGAACCAAAAGTTTTATCAAGATTCTGAAACAATTTGAGGTGCAACTGGAAGAAAACGTGGACTCGACGCAGACGCTGGAGCAAGTGCTGGTGTCGTTTTCGGACTATGGACTGGCCATGCAATCGCTGCTGGACAATGGACGTGTGGCTTTCCCTACAATTGAAGCGACAGAAAAGGTGCTGTGTATCCAAACGGTGCATGCAGAATTGATGGCGATCGCACAGGACGAAGGAGCTGGCAGCAGTGCTAGAAAGCAGCAACGTGCACTAAAGTTGCTCCAGCAGTGCAGGTGAGAATCCACGACTCTGTGGAGGGGCTATCTCGGGCAAGTGTTGACGATGTGTGAATATTATGTATTGGATGGGTGGTTGAAGGTGCTCCGAGGCACGTGTTTGTCTCGTTCGAATGCTCGCGGTGCGTGATATTCGATTGACTGGGTGGTCCAGACTATAGTTGTAATTGTGGCTGCTGGTTGCAAATCGACAGCATCAAAATTTGCGCATTGGGATGGGCGAAAAGTCGATCCTCTCGGCTCTTGCAATAGCCAGCACACCGCTAATTGGGAACAATGCTCATGAGCAAGCCGGTGGCGCGCGTCCAGCACAAGAAAAGGAGTGGGTGGACTGCGTGACACAAGCATATGCACAGCACCCGAACTACAGCGTACTGGCTCAGTTAATACATCAGAGCCAGCACGAAAAAGACCTTCAACAGAAGATAGAATGGATGCGCAATAAAACCCTTCCTGCGACGGGTGTTCCGGTGCTGACCATGTCTGCGTGCCCAATGTCTAGTGTCGAGGCAGTCTTGGATCGGATTGCTAAGTCAGCAGGTCGCTCGGCCACTTGCGAATACAAATACGATGGTGCACGGGTTCAAGTGCACCTATCGCTAGGTGTCGGTAGCCGTAATTGCTCTATCCGGCGTATTTTCAGCCGCAACATGGAAGACATTACAGCTCGATTCTCCACTCTTTTGGACGTGCTAGAGATGCGTGTGAAAGCCCGCGATGCAGGAGTAAGACGGTCATCTTCCGCAGAATCAATGATTGTGGAGGGAGAGGTCGTTGCGCTGGATCGAATCACTGGGACTTTTCGTCCGTTTCAAGTACTGCAGACGAAAACCACGACCGAATTCTGTTTGTTTTTGTTCGATCTACTTGCTGTCGATGGCAAGAGTCTTCTACAGGTTTACATAGAGAAGTTCAGTTTTGGAATTCTTTTAACGAGGATAATGTGTTCTGACGCGTCTTTGCATCTGATGCTGTAGAAATCTCTGCGCAGTCGACGAGCGTTGTTGCACGATCTTTTTGAAGAAAAACCTGGTTATGTCGAGTTTGTGAAGTACGTCGACATTAGCTTAGCATCTGGTGACAAAACCAGGAATGAAGCCGCTCTTGTGCGAAAGTATCTCGCAAAGACAGTGGCTACTGGCTGCGAGGGATTAATGATAAAGTTGCTGGACGGTGAAGAGTCGGAGTATAGAGCCGGGCGAAGGTCGTACTCCTGGATGAAACTCAAGCTTGACTATGTACTGGACAAATCCACTCGATGCAGTGGGAAACCCACTGTTGTGAACGCCCGTGACAACGGCACATTCCTAGCCGATACGCTAGATTTGGTGCCTATTGGCGCATTCTACGGTAAAGGCAGACGTGCAGGGGTGTTTGGCTCGTTTCTCATGGCAACGTACAACTCCACAAGCGGCAATTTTGAGGTAGGACTGATTCGAAGTTGAACCAGGTGTATCACTTGTGCTGACGTTCTTTGGTGGTGTTCTCTTGTTGTGGCTACCGTAGACTATCGGAAAGGTTGGTACGGGCTTCTCGGACGCTAGTCTGATGGAAGTATCGGCACGCTTTCGGAAAATGGTTTTGCCCGTGATTGAGGGCGTGCCAGAGCAATACCAATCCTGCGCCATTCGTAGCTGTCATCCTGACGTATGGCTCGTACCAGAGGAAGTGTGGGAGATCAAAGCAACTCAACTGACGGAATCTTCTTCGTACACGTGTGGCACTGACATGGACGCCGACTCGGTCAATGCTGCTGCTCCTCGAAAAGGACTGGCGCTCCGTTTTCCTCGCTTTGTTCGATTTCGGCCGGATAAGAAACCTTTGCAAGCAACAGAGAGCGAGCAAGTCAAGGAGCTTTTCCAACAGCAGCGATTATAAAATCCATACCGGACAAGTGTCAAAGGCTGGCAAGGGATGGAACGTCGAAAAGTTGTCTGTGGTAATCATCTATACCCCGGACATGTCCAGTCCTGCCGGGAACCGCGCCTTCCGCCACGATCATAGTCGTTCGGCATTCAATTTCACTTTGACGGTGCAAGTGTTTGTCTTGCCAGATAGGACTAGTAAATCCGTCAGCGTGGAGCACGCCGTGGCTACTGGTACTACACCCGACGATTTGGCTCTGAGGACAATGTCGACGATATCTATTGGCGGCTTGCGCGAGTAAACACCACTGAGCCATATAGGTGCGCTATGTCGTCGAAGGCCACTTAGCCACCAGTGTTGTTGACCGCCAAGCCTGGCCATTCTCCGACGATCACTGATACCATGGTATACACCATGTCTGTGAGTGCACACAACTGCTGGCATGCTTTTGCATGGTCGTTGGCCTTGGTGCCTGGTGTGTTTTACGCATATGACGACACCGAGTACAAGATCATCCTACTACAACCAGTTCGGATACAATGATGACCATTCCAAAAGCGCAACATCTGCGTCCACGTATACATCATCTAGTAAGCGTCGAAAGACGAATCCATTCGCTCGGTAGCAGTAGTTCTTGCAGCAAGCAGGTATCGAGATTAGAAAGAGACAGAAGATGAGTATTTATCAATCTCAGCATCGTCCTGATACTGCATAAAGAAAGTAGAGAAGATGCATGACTGTCATTTCCTCGCGACAATTTAATCATCATCATTATAAACGAGCGCTAGAGGTCGCCAGCAAACTGTGCTGGCACACGATTTCACGTGTTTTTTGATCTCCTGAGGCTCATTTATCTCGATCTACCATTCCCGCAAATGGCCGTTTCGGTAGCTCATCAACCGAACAAACGTTGGAATCAGATCCGCAAGTCTCTCGTTAACCCCTTACCACTACCCCACGGGTTTGCGGACCGGATCCGCGTCTTTGTATCATCTATCTTTATACCTGCCGCCTCGAGCACCAACTGACACTATCCTCTTGCACGTAAAGTCCTTCGTACTGAATCTGTCTCGTCGCTGCAGCGACAAGCAATAAAGTCCAGCCAGCCAGTCGATTCCTACAAATAATTTCTATTCACTTTAACTCGATGCATTCACTGCGCAGTCGCTTACTGCCCCACGGGTACATCTATGACCGCATCACGAGGCCATCGATTGCTCGTGGGGTCTCTACAGTACAGAGAAATAAGGAAATGGTGGTGGTGGAGGGGGACAAACGCCTTACGAAAGTAGCAGAGCTCGTATCCGAACAGGCGGTGCGCGTCACGTTCGAAGACGGCGCCACTGCCAAGTTCCACAAGCTGTGGCTGCGTGATCATTGCTGCTGTGAGCACTGCAGGCACCCGGAGACGCGCCAACGTCAAGTGGACACAGCTTCCATTCCAATGAACTTACAGTTCCATCGGTGTGAGGTTACAAACGCTGGTGGAGCTCTGGTCATTGACTGGGACGCGTCTGTACGCGGTAGTAATTGCACAGCCAGTAAGTTTAATGCCGAATGGCTACGCACCCATGCATATGCACTAGAAGGAGGAAATGCTAAGGACTCGGCAACGGTGCCGTACCCAAAGTCGTATCGACAGCCACGTCTGACAACGAAGAAGTTGTGGGCTGGAGACGACTTTAGGCTGCCTACACACGCTTACAGAGCGTGCGTAGAAAACATTGAGCCGGTTATGCGAGATCTCTATGCTTACGGTCTCGTGCGGGTTGCTGACACGCCTAGCTCAATGGAGGACACGGAGAAGCTGGCAACAAAGATTGGGTTCGTGTTGCGCACAATCTATGGCACCATGTGGACAACGAGACCGACAGAGGAGGCAGAGACCTACAACGACACGGCGTCTTCGGACCAGGAGCTGCTTCACCACACAGACGGCACGTATATGCGCGAACCGCCTGGGCTGCAGATCTTCAATTGTGTGGCTCAGGCCGGTACAGGTGGCGAGAGTCGCTACATGGATTCCTTTCACGTAGCTGAGACGCTACGAGCAGAGGACCCGAACGCCTTTCGAGTGCTGAGTACGACGATGCTACCCTACTTTACTGTGGACACCGACGCCCACTTGGCCACTATGGAGCCGCTTATCCGTGTCGACTGGGCTGGCAACATCGTTCAGTTCCGGCACAATGACTATGACCGCGCACCGCTGACACACTTGAGTTTTGCTGAGGTGGGCGAGTTTTACAAGGCCCATCGCACGCTGCTCGAGATCATGCGTCGTTCAAGGATGGAGTTTTGCACGAAACTGCAGGTCGGTGACATGATGATCGTGGACAACCAGCGCGTGACACATGGCCGCTACGCATTTAATGGCGGTGATCGCGCTCTTATCGGGTGCTACATTGGCCAAACGGAATATGAGAGCCGCTTACGGGTTTTGGGCATCATTTAGATGACGTGGTGACAATGTGTTACATTGTTGCTTCGTGTCGCTGCTAGTGATACAACAGTCGAGCAGCATCTTCACAAGTACATTTGCTGCCGCCTACCTGAACTATTAGAGAGGTGAGCCATTCCCCCTATTTACGCGCTCTTTATCATCCGTTAATGCTACAAGTCCTTTCGTATAAGTGTGAACTGGTATCCTCAAACTTGCTACTGTCAATAGTGTAGATCACACAATAACTAAATCGTCGCGACTACCGTGCGTACACAACAGATCTCAATGCCACTCGTCCGTCAGCTCGATCGCTAGTAGTCACACGACGTCTTCGAAACTTGGACGACGTAATAGGCCAGAGTGATCCATAGAATTACATGAGCGTGGGCATTCTCCAGGAACAGGTGACAGCACAATACAACACTGGAATGCCGGCGCCAGAAAGAGCACAAGTGTACAGCTAACCAGCAAAATATGCCAACAGTGTACACATCTAGCGTAACTACTTCTCAAACGTGGCCTTCGTTTTTCAGTACTTTGGGTGCAGACCAGCACGCGCTAATAAACTTAGTTGTCATGCATACTGTAGCGTCGGGTGACAGAAAGAAAAGCGAATATTGTGCACCATGTCACGATTGCGCAATAGCCGGGATCGCCGAAATTCGCGACCTGGAAGATTCCTGTTCCATGGTATCGGTGTTGTGTATGGGGTATTTTTATAAAGAGTGAGGTGAAATTAACAATACCCTTTTTATTTTCTAATTATCTGGGACATTTTTAAATTTCGTGATTAAATGAGGCACTTTTGGGGAGCGCTAAACCGCCGGGTGGGACAGACTATTCAGCCGGTTCGGTGGCCGGTAGGGAGGTTTTGGCCAATCAAAATCCTGTTCTGAGCTTTTGACCAAAATAAATTCTCTTTTATGTTCTTGTGCGCGTTTAGAGTGGGACAAGGGGGAGATGCGCAGACAACAGCCAGGTATCACAGACATGATTGATCCCATTGGCCTCTTAGGTGTTATATATTATTTCGGAGAGAGGTAAGCCATGAACCACACAAACGTTAGCCATCATTCTTCCACACTTTATGGAAGAAATGGGCACTCAGATAAGTCAGTCACAACAAATCAGAAGAATGCTATCCGCATATTCCGAGTGATGCCAGTAGCGCCGGCGTCGACACTCAGGTCATCGCTGCTGCATCCAGGCGCGCTCCAAGCGTAATGTACTGGTCTACGATCTCTTCAGGACTTGCGGCTCTACGTCCGTGCCCGAACAAGGAGCTCACCGATCTGGCGACGACGTTGGACTCACTTGAACCGCTGCCAGTATCTGTACACTTTGAGGGTATGACGACGTTTAGCTACTTTTACCCATTTTAAAGAACTGCTAACCCGGGGTAGTATGGCCAATTTCCTGCAGTTTAAGAGCTTTGCAGCGCGTGTAACTGCCATATAAATGGACTTTTTCGTTCTTCGGGTGCGGTTTAGTGTTTTTTTCCTCTCAAGCGCCAAGAAGTGACTTACTATTTGTCTATTGTATACGTGTATACATGTATGGTGTTAATGTCTTTGTCTATGTGTCATTCTTCTGTTGTTGTTAAGTTTCGTAATTCCAGAACGGACATGGTTGCCCGAGCAATCTGGTGCAGCCTGTAATGATGCCATTGCAGACCCGTATCCGTGGCAGGATGAATGTAACTACAAAAGGGCACTCGTTAATATGAACTCTCCAATTCTACTCTAGAATCAAAAATAGCTATAAGTTTATTTTACCTATAAACGAGGTGTAAAGTCGGCTTTGCCATCCTTTTATTGGTAAGGAATAGTGTTACGTTGTCCGTCGAAAGTTCCAAATCTTGTAGCCCTGTCAGTCTTGAGCTGAGTCTGGTGACTAGTCATTCATGAAATCTTTTTAAAAAAGTGTCTTGACGGCAAATAACTATTTAATCTATAGTCGAGTATATGCATGATAGAAGAATCCGCACATGCGCGAACTCTAAACGCGCACAAAATTTAATACGGTAGCATATTGCTTTAATTTGTTGTGACTGACTTATCTGAGTGCCCATTTCTTCCATAAAAGCGTGGAAGAATGATGGCTAACGTTTGTGTGGTTCATGGCTTACCTCTCTCCGAAATAATATATAACACCTAAGAGGCCAATGGGATCAATCATGTCTGTGATACCTGCTGTTGTCTGCGCATCTCCCCCTTGTCCCACTCTAAACGCGCACAAGAACATAAAAGAGAATTTATTTTGGTCAAAAGCTCAGAACAGGATTTTGATTGGCCAAAACCTCCCTACCGGCCACCGAACCGGCTGAATAGTCTGTCCCACCCGGCGGTTTAGCGTCTCCCCATTTGCTTATTATTTCTGCAAATGCCGGACAAAAAAAGACGGCTGCATTAGTAACCCTTCCTGATATTCTGCGTCATAGTCGCAGCGTTACGCGTCTAGGTTCCATCTAAGATCCTCATCATTTGTTTCAGTGCAGCTGGAGTTGCTGCCGCAGTCATTGTATGCAAAGCTTGCCGTAATATTACACGTGCTGAATGCAAATTATGGTAAAAAAACATAAAATCAAACCAATATTATTCACCACAGCGACCTGCGTCCTTACATCAACACCACACCTCCATATTCCTAGCGCAAAAAGCACCAAGAATCGATAAGAGCAGAAAATTCTTGATGATTTTACTTGAAGTCCCATTAGGTGACGGGCAGACCAAATCACTAGCTGCTACTTACAGCAAGTAAAATTGGTCTGCCCGTCGTTCAGTAGAACTTCATTCTCCTTTTTCTGTAGTATAATATATTGAGCGCGTTGTGCCGTCGATATTACTGCCTCCCCGCTTGTCGTCTATTCGCCATGCAGTGGATAGTCGCGTCTATTTTTCAGCTCTTAGAGCATCTGTAGCGGAGGCAGTTTCTAGTCAGTCACCTGGCGCCTGCCTCAGTCGACTCTACGCATTGGCACTAAATAAAAACCTGAGGACTTAAGTGATCGGGCGATCTGCTTAGTGCTCGTGGAGGTGAGAAACGAGCAAAGCCAAAAATATGAGGACGAGTCTTGTATGCGTCACATTTTTATCCGATGCATTTTATCAAGACATGGACAACATTGTGTCCAGGATCTCGCGGTCTATAGGTAAGGAACAAAAATGAAGCAAGGCTAGCAACACGCTTGGACAAAATCGCGCGTAGGCTGTATAACCTAATGATTGACCGATTTGCTATCTGAATTTCGTTGATTACGACGAAGTGAGCGAATACGATCCAACATAAGGAAAAGAGAAGGTTTGCTACGTACGAGTGTCTCTAACAACTTACGCCGCTCACATCATCCGAAAAGGTTGACTGGAAGTTGAAATCTACTGACTCGGTCGAAAATGGCTAGTTGCGATGCTGGTGTTGAACACATCCAGTCTTTGGAATTGAGTCTTTCCACGATTTAAATTCCGTCACCAAGGATGCTGCTAGATTTCTTTCTTGGAGCTGTTTTAGCTAGACTAACGCACATACTATGATAGCAATTGGCTCGGTCGCACACCTCGTCCTTTTTTTGGGAACCTTTGTTGCAATTTTTCCTCTACCTCGTGTAGTTCAGCAAGAACCCAATCAATGATAACGACGATACGGGTTCCTGGTAGGATCCGAGTTGGCCGAACAAAACACGGCACTTCGAACGTCATCGGGGTCTCTTTAAATTTCTCGACTTCCTTGCGCTGTTGTGCACTCTTTTGCTCGCCCATACGATACGATGGTTGATGGAATCGTACCTGTCTTTGCAAACACATGTCGCAATGATTGTGTTACACGCTCGAGGCCCGTCTGTGAAGCCCAAATGCGCCAGCCACTACCATCTAGAAGCGGTAAGTTGCAGAATATACCACTAGAAATAAAGCTGCAGCTCAAGGTAATCGCTGCCGACCACCTATGGTACTGATCGCAGTAGTATGAAGATTAAATGAAGGTCCTCCTTACTAATCGAGAGACGCCACGAGTTGACCGCTTGGAGCGCATGCCAGGCACATCTTTTCTTCAGTTAAGCAACCAAGAGCGACGATATCTCTCCTACCAGGATAGAATGCAACATAAAGCACAGGCGTTTCCTCCAAGTCGTTCGGTTGCCACCGTTTGCATTTCCTGTTGTCAGTCGACTCGTACTGCACATTGTAAACGTTGTGCTGATTCCGCCGCTACATCGTTTTTCGTGCAAGTAGGTGCCACCCTTGCGTACATGTGTAGCAACTTGTTCATGCAGTCGATATAGTTCTCTGGACTTCGTCCACTACGTCGTCTCTTACAATCAAATTCGGAAACGTCAACTGATCGCTCGATGCAACGTGTCGAAAGTGCTGACCGCATGGTTCAGCGCAACATCTGTCGTCGTGTTCGTGCATCCGTCCAGGTCATTACGGACTCCTATAAGTGCAGCGGTCTCTTCGGTAATGCAGTCACAGTAACATATTCAAGCGACCGAGTGAAATCGTTCAAGTCACCTCGTTCCCTACCTAGACAATAGTTAGTCGGATCAAGCCTTCAAGTGTGCTATCAAGTCTTTGAACCAGCTCGTAGGAATCCTTACTTTGAAGTTCAGGACGCTACGACGGGCGCGTGTTGACCAACCAGAACTATCTGTTTCGAGTCTGTCTGTCTGTCCATCTGGCTGTCTGTCTCTTGTGCCAAGGCAGAGGAGGAATCGTCACAAGTGGTCAAGTACGATCACTCAACACGTTTCTCAGTCTCCGATCCGCCAACTAGGGGACAAGAGACCGACCGAGTGACTGACAAGACAGTAGGCAGCAACGATTTGGTCCTTCCAAACGCTTTTCGCCTCTACTTCGTCGTTTCGGTCGAAAATGAACACGTGCGAGGTGCAAACGATCCAGAGTCTACGTCTAGCCGACCACATCTGCATCTGGGACACGACTCGCTGGCCCTTCCGATACACGCACCACGGCATCGTGTACACGACCGGAGAGACCACCGATACCATTTTCGTCGCTCACGTCTGGTCCCGTAAGACGGGATTCCGGGCGGGTCAGGCTGACTCGAAATTCCAGATCACGAGTCTTCGCGAGTTCCTCAATAAACGGCCACTGCCGGACATGCGCCGGGTGCAGTACAATTCGTCGCTCGTGGGGGAGGCGAGTTCTCGACTGGGAGAAGTGCATCGGACGCACGCAGACGCGCCACCTGTTGTGCTCGCGCGCTGTCGCTTCTTGTTGGGGCTTGGCCAGGGTCATTTCAGTATTTTGTCGCTGAATTGCGAGCACGTGGCGCTGTGGTGTACGACAGGTGTGGGCTGGTCCAAGCAAGTGCTGTCTCGATCGGAGACCAAAGTGCCGTTTTTGACGTCGTCGACCAAGTCGATTCAAGCACTGGAGCGATTGGAGATGCAGTTGCAGGGTATTCGGGAAGCTGCAATGGAGAAGAATAGGCAGTTGGAAACTCTGCGAGGGAAGCGCGTGTATTTGCGTCTGAAAGGCACGGGAAAGTTTGCCAAAAGGTTAGGCGACGAACTGTACTTGGTGCAGGATGACCCGAGTGAGAAGGACTGGGCTTTTCGTCAGAAACCGACATCGTTGAGATTGGCAGTCCGCGTCTCGGCGTACAACTGCGTGCGAGTGGAGTTTCAAGACTATGACAAGCCTCGAGATGTGCTGTATGCGAGCTCGAGCGGATTGAAACTTATACAACGCAGGACAATGCAGTTTAAGCGCTGGTTTCAGTTTGAATTCGGATGGGAAGGAGAATTGCAGAGTCTCCGTCACCGTCGATGGTTCGTGGGAGCGCAGACTCGCAACGGCCTTTTGTGCCCGTTCATCTCGCGGGACAAGGCTGCTGCGTTTGAGATTATTGACGCTGACGCAATGGACGAGGTGAGTCCAGTAATCAAGCCTTCGTTTTGCGACTCGGAGGTCGGCGATTCTTTCGTTATTCCTGCCGTGGAAAGAGCGGAGTCGGAGCCCGAGTTGATTGTTGATGATGACGGAGACGGTGAAGACGACGGAGATTTTACTTGATCCGAAGAAATGGTTGGCTTCAATTACGCTCGACAAGCTGTCGGGCGATATCATATTATTGTGCGATGACATTTAATGTCAAGCCCAGCCACTACCTTCCGCACCGATTTTTAAATGTGCATAGTATGGGTATTTCGTGCGTTTATCATTAGCGAGGGCTAGGCTGTGGATCTGGACTATAGCCAGCGTGGGGTAGTACAAGTCAAGATTGGAGTATTCTTGCAGCTTAGACCCAAACCTAGATCATTCGTCATCGCGCAAAATCTCAGAATGCAGTAGTCATTTTTGCTGAGCGAAATGGACGAGTCGACCCAAGCTGCCCGCTGTATGTTAGCATGAACTCTCTTGAATTACAACAATTCGTGCCTCGCAAGTCCAAGCGAAAATCATTTCATGCGATATTAAAGCCGAGCTATCGAGGACGGTTAACGTATCAAGATCAGCATGGTAGTCATGGAAAATGCTGCTTTTACTCTGTAATTCGAGAGTTGTTGAAGGAAGGTTCGATAATTCTAGAATCTCTTGCAAGCTTAATATCGTAGCTGTTGCAGCTCTGTGTTTGCCGAGTGTCTGGTAGTCCTAAAGAAACACAAATATTTGTTAGATGGCGTTTCCAGGCGAGTGCTGAAGCTTTACGAAAAGTCAACAATCTTAAATTCGCAGCACCTGCTAAGACCGATTCAAGTAGCCACCTGTTTGTAAATGATTGTCTTACCTATGCTTCACTTGTAATTATTGACCGTAACACCGAATTGTAAGTGATCGATCACATACATTATCCATTTTGAACCGTGGTGCCTTCTACTAGAAAAATGCGCCGACGAACCTACGACATTTTAATGAATCACGAATGGCCAGCATGAAAAGCGGTCTGGTTGTTTTTACTAACCGTTATTGACTTCATTCTCGGGGTCTGCCGTGTTAAACTATACCGTGCGCATAATAAAGGTCGTCCCGTGTGGTAATTCTTCCTGTGGACGTTGAAGAGGAGGTCCCATTCAATTGAATGACATACGAGCCACTATTAATCTTCTTGCCGATGTCATCGCAGCTTCACTTGAGTGCACTGGACAACGATTCAGCTGAAGCTATTTCGACGAATGCGATCGTTTCAACTCGGTGTCCGCAATTTTGCAGCAACTGAAGATTTAGGCTGAGTAATTTTGAAGTCCGCTCAAGCTCGTGTCAGTGGAGTCGGAAGCAGAGCGTGACGCTTTTCAGCAAAGGGTCAACCTGCTGTTTACACGTGAAAACACAGCGTCAAAGAAGCTTTGAGCCAACAAATCCGAAGAGCAGCTAGTTCGATGACGAGATCGTCCCGTCGGGAGCGATGCGTAGGAAAGCCGATGACGCCACGTTGGAGAAGACAGCATCGCTATACCAAGAGGGGGACGAGTAGTTGGTAGTCGAAGTCACATAGAATGGTAAAAAGGTCTTGTGAAGACGTTTGCATTCCAACCGCCAGCATGGCCGTCGACATTACGACGCTCGAGAACGAGGCAGCCTTTTCATCACTATCATTGCCTCTGTCAAATCTAAGGTGTACATGTTGCCGTACCTTTTGACGTACCACATCTTGCTTTCAGCCCATTGATCTTTGTCGCTTTCTTTGCGACCTCCGCAAAAGTCGTTCTTTGTCTGTTGCGTCTTCTTTCTGCACCTTCGCCTTTTTCTCATCCGTAGAGAGCGGCTTCATAACCGCATTGTTTCGCTTCCGCTTCGTAACGAACGACGCAGCCTTTTTGGCCTTGGCACACAAAGGCGAGGCAGACGCGTCACTGTCACGTGCTTCAGCATATAGACACAATTGTACACGCTGTGATGTCCAAACTGTATCAGCTTTCACCTTATCCTCGTCTTTTGCTGCAGCTTTATCCTCGTTCAGCCATTTCGCCTTCGCGCGAAGCTCTTCGGCGAACTGAAGAAAGTGTGGCAGCGTATACTTGCGAGGACCGATTATTCCTGCACATTCAACCGCAAGTTGTTCCGTTAAAAATCATGTTCTCGACCAGATCCGCGTCGCAACGCACCGGCAATCGCTTCCAGTGCTTCATCCGCCATAAATGGCACGCTCCCATCGTACGCTGCGAGGACCGCCGAGGCCGTAGCAGGTCCAACCTAAGCACGCAACACAATTGCCGTCACTAAAATAAAAAGAGTTATTTTATCCATCTTCCTCTGCTAAGAGACACGAAACGTCGTCTAGCATGTGCTGCCGTACGCCTTTGAGCACACACAGCGCCTCTGTCGCAGCACGTAGATCTCCGCTCTTCAGTTGACGGAACGCATCACGTGAGGCCTCGGCCACCTCTTGCTCGCTCAGTCCCGATACAAACTTAAGCAGCTGCGGTCGCCTACACCATTTCCAGCAGATGCAGAATCAAGCAGTGGATAAGTTCTTAAAGCATATTTACGACCGCCTTGAAAATATGTAACTACGCACCATTTACCCTTCGTAAGCTTCCACTTCATCACTCGTTGAAGCTCTTGCGCTGTCACATGTGGCAAAGGCTCTCGTGTCCGCACAATTGATGGAAAAGAGGTCAGGTACCAATCATCCAAATCCACCAGCTCTCTATTCTATAAGCAGACACTTAAGTCAGTTAATGCAGCAGTGTACAATTACAGCAAAAAAGAAGATCGAACAGATCTGTCTACATTGTTTATTATTATAGGTTTTTTTCTACCGGTATTGACTGCAAGATGGCGTCGTAGCGCGTCCAGACTGCGGCCCACGGCGCTTCACTCGACGAGCTCCAGAGCATTGGCTCGGCTCTACTTAATGTGGGATACACAAACACAACACACGCTGGCGATCGACGTCGTATATTACGAACAGTCGTCAGCTGTATTTTAGCGCAGGGTTGTAACGACGCTTGAGCCAATCGCACTCTTCTTTATTTTACCCTACCCTCGCCCGAGTCATACCTTCTGCATACGAATGATGTTTACACCTCGCACGTAGTCAAAGCTAAAAAAAAAGCCCGCTAGTAACATCACAATCAACCAATCACAAGCATGCAGAAGGTCGCTTTGTTTTTCCTCCCTGGCTCGTCTCCCATTTGCTTTTTTGTGCCACGTTGAAAATTTGCTTTTTTCGTCAAGTCGGATCGATCAGGGCGTCGTTGTTGCTCGGCCGGTGCCTGTCCCGCGCGCGTGTGCCGTTAAGTCCGATTTTTTGCGCCCTCCACGCTCGACGCCAGTTCCAATCTAGCAAACACTTGGACTCAAGGACAAGTGCGAGGGAGCGATGGAAGACAAAGAGGCTGCGAAAGCCAAGCTGCTGATTGCCACGCTACAAAAGTACGGCTACGACCTGGAAGACCCGACGCGCACGAGCTCTACCACGAGCACGGACTCGAGTAACAGCTTGAACGAGTGGAGTCCCGACGACGACGTGGACGCCGCTGCTCGTCGCGTCAGCGTCACGTCGTCGGCTGGGATCTTGGCCTTGCGGGACCGCAAGAACCAGCAGAGCGCGCTGCATATTGCCGCCAAGAAGGGACATTTTGACGTGCTGCGAGCGCTGGCGAAGCTCCCGCGCCTGTCGGAGCACGTGAACGCAGGCGATCGACACTGCAACACAGCACTGCACTTTGCAGCGAGCAGTACGCGGTCCAATGCGCCGTCGCTGGTGGAGCTCTTGCTGAACTTGGGGGCCACGCCAGCAGCAGTGAACGTCCGTGGCCAGACGCCTCTAGCGATCCACATTATGACGGCCAAGCCCGAGACGCCCGTGACCATTACCAAGCTCATTATCAACAAGTTCCGACAGCTGAGCTCGTCGACGTCTGCTTCTCCGCCATCACCAACGGATTTGCGGACTTTGGCGCCCTGTGCGACACTGAACGAGCTCGTGAACGGCACCACGTACTTGCACATGGCTGTGGACCGTCAATTGGGTGACATTGGCGGCGCGTTGGTGCAGGGCGGCGCTTCGATTAACGTGCCGGACCAGAATGGCGTCATGGTAAGCGACACGATCCCGAAGAAACTACTGGTCAAGCTCATTACGTTCATGACCGAGGGCTCACAAGTCGCGCCGTCGGATATAGTGCGCGGCAGTTGCAAGATCTGTCGCAATCCAAAGAGCTTGTTGGACCCGTTGAAAGACTGCATCTTGTGCGGCCGCGCGGTCTGCAAGAACTGCTCGGAGAAGGCGTCCGAGATCCGCAAATCTACTTCCGATGGTAGCCATACTGCGCTCAAGGACAAGGATGAAGGTCGATTTTGCGCTGTGTGCTGCACGGTCAAGATTCTGAAAAGCAAAAAGCACAATGAGCGCGAGAACTTTAACAAGAAGCTCATGGGCTGCAACATGAAATAGACTCGTGAGCACCACGTGACGTGACGTGACGCGCGCTTCGTGGCAGTACTTACTTAACGGGAGAACGTGTTGATATTGTGTTGTTTCGCCACGCCTGTGTCTTGTTTGCGCTGCGTCCGTGCACTTGTCAGTAGCATAAACTTGTCAAACGTGACTGCCATTTTCACGACCATATCAGCCCACGAGTGCATTGTACGACAGATAGGTGAGTGAAGCTGCGGAGAAGATGCCACCCATGTAGGCAAAAATAAGTGCCAGCCGCGGCGAGTAGAAAGCGTCACGTTCCACAAGATACCCACGCGCTACTTCGTACAGGAAGAGTCCAGGGACGGTGAGGGCCAGTGAAATGCCCGACACGGATCCGACAAAAGCCATGACTGTGCCTAAACTACGCGAGAATAGCGAGAGCAAATACGCGACGAACAGGAAGACGACCGTAATCGCTGTTCGGAATGGTAGACTCTTGCGGTCGTGGCCTAAACAGCAGAGTTCCGCGAGTTGACGCAGCGGCTGGAATGTCATTGGCGTCTTGAGCACCATGCAGATACCAAGCGCAAGACGTGCACCGTTTATGAGACGGTCATCTGCCGCGAACCCCGTCAGGATATTGCTCGGCGGTTGTCCATGGAAACACACGTAGCCTAAAAAGGCAAAGAAGAGATAGATACAGAGTCCCCATGCCACCAGTGCCTTGTGGACGAGTGTCATCTGCGTCTTGTCATGAATCTCCTGGTACGCACGTGGTACGTTCAGCTGGCACACGAAACTCAGCATGACAATGGGCAGCGCATACGCCAGCGCTGCAAAC
The DNA here is from genome assembly GCA_000173235.2 of Hyaloperonospora arabidopsidis Emoy2. Taxonomy (NCBI): domain Eukaryota; phylum Oomycota; class Peronosporomycetes; order Peronosporales; family Peronosporaceae; genus Hyaloperonospora; species Hyaloperonospora arabidopsidis. The sequence continues at coordinate 42,325 of JH598725.1, read as the reverse complement.
TCAAAATCAAACTCGTCTGCTGGATTTCTCGGAATGTGTGCAGCAAACTCGGGATCTATAGACATCGTCCGGATACCGATCGCCACAAGGATGTAGAGTAGACACAGCAGCACTGCAATGTTGGCGAAACGGAGTGCGTAGATGGTGTCCGGCAGACACAAGGGGATGGCCACGAGCAAGAAGAGCAGGCCAATGGTTTGGCGAGTCAGGATGTCCACTAGAAAAGGCTCGAAAAGGTCCATGGCAATCACCATGTAGCTCACAATAGCGCCGAACAATAGCGCGAGCGTTAGTAGCCGTACGGCCCACACACCTGCAGCTCCAAAGAGACGAGAGCTCAGCGCCTCGTACGAGTACGCACCCACCGCGGCACAGCTCACAGTGAGCATCTCACAGGCATGAAACGCCATCCACGCACTCACGACGAGCAGAAACAGAGCTGGGACGGGGCCTGCTGCTTGGACGATGCCTGGGAGAGTCAGGATACAGGCTCCTGTCATGGTCGTGGCGAGACCGAGGAAAGATGAGAAGGCGGAACCTTTTTCCGTGTGGCTGGATGCGTGAGAGAAGAGGGTCTTGGGCACAGACGTGGAAGTGAGACCCGACAGCTTTGGTGACAGACTCTGTGCCGCGTGAATTGGCTGCAGTAGCGGCGACGAGTCCGTGGAGGCCATTCGAGAGATGGTGGGGACACGAATAAACGAAGATTGGACTTTAGGTGGTGACATGCCATTCATTTCCATGAGATGGACTGCATTAATGCGGTGCGGCTTTATTATATACAGTCATTCCTCGGATAACTGATAGACCTGGTGGAGACAAATTTTATGACTTAGCCGAGTTATGAGCTACGTGAATTTCCGATTTTCTTTTTTGGGAAAAGGAAAAATCAGTAAATTAGCGGCTTCCCCTTCTAAATTTCACAGACCCATGTCCCAAGTACTGTCACCAATCACAAAGGCTCGAGATTTGCCAGCACAAGGCCAAGAATATAAAAATGAGCCAAAAGGTTCTGGCAATTGAGCTTACAGCAAGTTTGCACTTCAGATCACCCAGAATGCCATCTTTCTCATAATAAATAAGCGCACATATCTAGCATCTATGACAAATAACGAACTTTCCGCCAAAACCCGAGAGGTGCTTAAATTCTAAAACTAAAGGAAGGCCTGTCAACGTGGGTGCTTCAATGTCAAACAAGGCATATTTCTCTGATTAAAAACTACATCGAGGTGAAGGCCTAGGTGTTTTCTGAACGCCTTAGCCTATCTGAGGACATTATCAAGATCTCCAGTGGATAGTCGCAACGCTTTCAGAAGCTAAACTAGCTGCGCAGCATCAGGATTACGTCGAGAGTAGTTCAGCAAATGAGGGAGCCATGATGCAGCATTGGCTGGACTTCGGGCTGCCATTGCTCGCTATGAGCCCTACTATGTTTTGAATATGGACAAAACTAATGTGTGAGAACTAAGAAATCTTTATTTAGGCTGATGCTGTACTTTACTGAAAATAATTTGGGCCTATTTACAACATGATTTAGAGAAGACAGTTTCGTAGAAAGTGATTGACGGTCTCAAGAAATAGAACGTCAGAGTTGATTTAACTCCTAGAAAAAGTTTGGAATTTGGAATTTTTCAGTTCAATAACAGTTTATTTCCCTTTTTTATTTAGGGACGGATCTCTATTGCCTGCACGGCCAATGCGGATGGTACTTCAGATTTCCATCCATATGGCTACCAACACTCAGGGAACCCTGAATTCTTGTATATACTAATTTAGTACACTCAGACACTTAGCTTCTCCCTTCAATTGTGCATTTTTAAATAGGAATATGGTTTCCTTTGCTTTGAATCATTCTCGCATAACTTTTTTGCCCCTCGGAAACCTCATAAATGTCCCCTGATTATGAGTTACGAGTTATGAGTTAGCAACCATAGAACGAGCATGGTGGAACGCAATTTGTTGCGAGCCCGAAGGGTGAAGCGATTAGTGACTGTGCGCAAGGTGAATGCCAAACTTTTTAAATCGTACTTATCTGTCTGTGTGTGTCTGTCTGTAAATAACGCGATTAGGCGTACCTTACCCGTACTAAGTGCGATCAAGCCTGTCCCCTTCTCATAGGTATATAGGTATATTCAAAAGTCACTCTTTGGCTAGGTCACTATTGTGATGCATGCTTGTGATTGGCTTAAAATAGATCAAAGGTGAATATGATCACACAAGCAAATGCTGGACGCTTATTAGCAAAGCCGATCGCGTTGCCCGAGTATACTGTACTAGTTTAATACAGACATTAATAGCATCGTATTCGTTCTAGTTTAATACAGACATTAATAGCATCGTACTCGTTCTTCAGTGACTGCTGTTGTATAGTGTTTTGCAACTTGATTCAGTTCTTCGAACTGATGTACTTATATCAAAGGGCGGGATCCAGAGCTTGCTCCCCTATCTTATGAGTTATACGAGTTATGAGGATATGAGTTATCCAAGGGATCACTGTAGTATCAAGCATTTACATTCCCTAATCAGATAGGGAGCAAGCTCTGAAGCTCGCCCTCTGATATAAGTACATCAGTTTAGAGAACTGAATCAAATTTCTTTATATATTCTCGTACCGTTCCAGGTGGTTGGCAGCTAGGGAATGGGCTGTGCATTGTTTGATGAATTATGACAGTTGTTATTGGCTGTTGTGTGCTAATGATACTCGTTGGTGTTGTTAAGGTTTAAAGAGACGAATATGAGAAATGGAAGGTGAAGGATGATCCTGCCCGGCAACGCCATCGCAACAAGTGGCGGCCGACGGCATGTAATTGATTAATGAAGAAGAAAACTCAAATCGAGGGAACTCCCTCTGCCGCCAAGAGTGGAAGGTGAACATAACTTTTTTTGCTTCATTTTATCAAGTACTATGGGTAAAAACCACACCACATTTACTGTTTGACGGAGGATCGACTTTCGCTGCATCAAAGTGTCAGGAATTTGCTTATCTGCTCCTTGTTCGCCACTGATCAATTTTAAGCCAATCATGTGCGGGCATTAAAGTGCGTGTGTGTGACAAAAACTCTCCACGTGGTTGCAATTAGTGACTAGAAAGAGTGAAATTTTAAATACACCCCACTTTTTACTAAATACACCCCATGCACCACACCTTATACTACACCACAATATGGTTGGTACGACAAACATCGCGCCATCATACCTATGTACGACCACTATCGCACAACATTCTACATCCATCGTACAAATGCTTGGTGATTTACCAAGCAACCTTCGTTTAGCACGCAATTGACGACTGAAGATCTTTGCCTTTGTAAACGATTTGATTGACGACCACGACGCACACGTCACTACATGTCAAATACATCTGGGGTAACAATTGTATCTTTCGGAAATGGCAAGAGCCGGGTTTTAGTCGAGAAAGGTACAAGAATGATCGAAACAAAGGTTCACGTGTTACGAACGTAATCAGATGCATCTTTTTTTTGCAGTGAAGATCACCTCTTCAAATTGTATTATACAGCTATACGTATTTTTGATCAAGCCTATCCTGACTCTGTGTCAGGACCGGGCCATTGGCTGTGAAAGAAAGATTGATTGGTAAATCACTTAGAGCATCTCCACCGGGTCACTTCATCTAGTGCTACATCTCAATTTTGTTGTGGATTTGAATCAATTGCGTCCCAACAGCACCACCTTGTAATATCTCTTTCTAGAGAACACTCCATGTTTTCGGCTCACCACTCCAAATTCGGACTGACTCCGAACCTCTCTCCAAAACCTACACATTCTAAGTTGCCACCAAAACTACACATAATCCTCGCACGCACTTCCCCTGTGAACTCTGGATGCCTGAACCCTTGACAATTATGAGACCTTGATAAAAATCACCAAAATGCGTTTGCTACGGGCAGCAAGTGTGGCAAGAATTGATGTGGCGTTGTCACCTTTAAAGTGGTGCACCCCGGGTGTGGAATTTTAGGGGATGAGTACAGAGGTATAATGGCGCGTATTTGTCGTAGTGGTTCGGTATGGGTGTGATATATGGGGTGTATTTCGTAAAAAGTGGAGTGCATGACGAGCGCTTCATGGTCGTCAATCAAATCGTTTACAAAGGCAAAGATCTTCAGTCGTCAAATTGCGTGCTAAACGAAGGTTGCTTGGTAAATCACCAAGCATTTGTACGATGGATGTAGAATGTTGTGCGATAGTGGTCGTACATAGGTATGATGGCGCGATGTTTGTCGTACCAACCATATTGTGGTGTAGTATAAGGTGTGGTGTATGGGGTGTATTTAGTAAAAAGTGGAGTGTATTTAACAATACCCAAATTTTATGTATATCCATATCTAGTTATGAGGAGTCGACAGGCAACATCGCACTTGGTACGACGTGTAAGGTACACATAACGTTATTTACATTCAGACAGACACGGACAGACACGGACAGACACACACACACAAAAGTAGGTTTTTAAACTCGGCATTCATGCTGCGCACCAGTCACTAATATCGTCATCATTAGGGCTCGCTATAAGGCTAACAGCAACGCGTAGCGCGTCTCGTTCTTTGATGATAGGGTAGGGCTAATGCTGACATAATGATTCCAAGTAAATCACAATGAAAGACGCGCGAATGCGATAAAACAAATCAGTACAGAAGCTATATACACTGATGCGAAGAAAACGACCTTAATCTTTCACGACCTACTTCGAAGGTTCTGATTGTTCTAGGGACCCATGAAACGACCTCGACTATACGGGTAGTTAGAGTAATCTGACGACACACTAACGATTACCGAACCAGGAATTTTTTCACGCCCTGGCGTAGGCTTACCACCGCTCTTCAACCAAGTGCTAAATTGCGCCTTCTCCAGCTGTTTAGCTATTTTACCTGCAGTGCCCCACTTTCGCCACATCAAATCGATCATCGCCGCAACCACCCACGGATCCTTGTCAAATTTTTGTACTAGAAAATCGTACACGGAATTATTAACTTGACCGTCATGGGTTGCTTTGATGGCGTGTGCATACCAAGTCTTGAACACGGCTCCGTCAAAGAAGTCGGACACAGCACGCTTGAGTTCAAGACGAGCCATCTTGCTGTCAACAAGCTTCTTCTCGATCTCAGCAACCTTACTCTCTGCGTCAGCGAGAGTCCCCTTTTTCTTCTCGAGGTCAGCAAGGGGCTCACTATGGAGCTCATCGGTAATGGCTAGCTTTTCGTAGCCGGCAGTGGCGCTCTTGCGAAAGGGTTTCTTCACTTGTTTCTTGGCAAGACCGGCGAGGACCTTCTCGACACGACGAACGTCTTTTTCGGCAGCTTTAACGGCCTTCCTGGCAGCTTTAACGGCCTTCCTGGCAGCTTCAAAGACCTTGTAGTCAATGCTTTTCTCGGCCGTAGCAAGGGCTGTTAATTTCGCCGTAATATCCTCGATGTCGGTGGATTTCTCGTATATTTTGTTGAAAGCATTCCATACCGAAGCAGAATCGTCGAGTATGTCTCGTACTTTTCTAACGTCCGGATCCGGACGGAAGGGCGACGACAGGCGCTCGAACACTGTGCCAACCTTCGCGCCGAGGGTGTTCGTGTTCAGTCGTTCTTCTACGACTTCCGGCTCGGGCACATCGGACTTCGACAGGCTCACAGGAGTATTGGACGCTGTGTTGGAGAGAGCAAGTGTAGAGAGCTGCTGGACTTCGGGGGGAGCGGCGAAAGGAGTTCCAGCGAGTAGCGCGGTGACAACGAGGAGCGGCATGACGGAATATGCGGAGCCCATGTCGAGGAGGAAAGGAAGTAGGTTAGAGATGGTGGAGGTGGCGCGCAAAACGGATAATGAGTGAGCTGATTGATCAGTCGGAAAGGCCAGTGGCATGACGCGTGCGGCAGTGCAATGCGTGATTACGTCGGGGGTCCATCGAGACCGGTCCAACGAACCGGTTGAATAATTGGTGCCGCAGCAGCAAGTGCTTACGACCGGAAATGTCGGGATCAGACCCCAGCTTCAACTACCCCGCATCTGTTTCTAGTAAATCCTGAACGTCGATTAAGTGCTTATACCCTATACGATATCGGTCTGCTGCCTAAACTACATCATCTTCTCCTCGCTGGCTTAGTCTGCTTGGCTCGGCTCTTCGGTCATGACGGGGGACACTTCGCAGAGGGCACGTGGAATCGGATATCCAGTCCGGGGTGCAGACAGGGCACTGAAGTCGCTGGAAATGCCGGGGACCAGACCGATCCCGATGGGCCGCTGACGCACCTGGCCTAGGCCGATCTTGATCACGTTCTAGGCAAGTTCGCTTCGTGGGGCTCAGGAGTCAAGCTCGGCGACCGGGCCGACAACTCGAAGGCTGAAGTAGAATAGTAGGTACTAGGTGGGGGGTGACAACCGCTGTTGCCGTACCCCTCACCTCGGGGTGTCTGGGTTATTGCTCCCCTTTCAGTTTGCACGCTGCGCTGCCTCCCGTAGCGCACGCAGCGGCAAGAAGGCATCCCCTCTTAAATCTGGGCTCCACGGTAGGGGACTTCCCACCCAGGGTAAGGGGGCCGGTCGCCCGGCTCTTTGGAGGTCTTCGTTGCTTGGCCGTTGTTGCTCGAAGGCGCAAATTGGAAAGTTTGATACAATTCCAATTCTCTAAAACCAACCATAGACCATGACCCGATTCAGCACACTCTGCAGTTCAAGTTTATGGACAATTGAATCATCATGGATATGTTCAGACACATTTACCCTAAGGGTTAGCTGCCAGTTGGCGGACAGCGCCGTGAATGGCGATGGTATCAGCTAGATTGGTATGGCGACTGTCCACCGACCATGTTGGCAAGAAACTGGCGTGAGGGAATCAGCAATTTTGCTGTGCGCTGAGACAATGGACGCGTGTTCAGATCAGTGTGCGAAGCGCGTCACCTTATGATATGGTAAAAGCGAATGCTCATGTCTCGCTGCTGGCGTACAGAAGATGGTAGGCGTTCCACACTTATATTTGATCTTATGGTTCACACACGTTTGATAAGCGGAGCCGCAAAAACCGGCTCGCTATGCTCCGTGTTGCGGAGAAAATGGTTACGGAGGAGACGTTAAAGCAAATGTGAACGATGGTTGGTACTTTGGTAGCGATAAACTAGAGCTCTGAACGAGGTAAATCGAGGATAATCAGGATAGAATGAGTACGTTTAAACTGGAATACATAACTGTCCCTACGGGCTGCGTCTCCCTTGTCGATGGGATCTTATGCGAAAAAGCGAAGCAAACGCAACATCGTGATCTTACATCGATGGGTTGTTTTTCCCATTAGGTTGGGCATCAATCTGCCTATCCCTTTAGCTGACATACAAAAAATGGACGTTATGTATTTTCGCTTGCGAAGTCAGGAATCACTACAGTTTCTTGGACCCCGTCAAAGGGGAAGTCGCAGCAAGCGCGACGCAGTTTCTTCATTCGCAGCTTATTCGCCCGGCTGGATTTATTTATAGGGTCACTGTCGATGCACCCTTAACGTTGCGACAATAGCGTGACTCGTCTCGATCGTAGAATGCAACCTTAACGCTCAACCTTAATCATCTTTATTAGAGGGTCAAGTTTGTATGCTGCTTGTACAGCAACGCACCGTAGACTTGCATCATACATTTCGTTTTTTCCTTACTGGTTACTTTTACTTGATGTTTGTCTTCTTCGGAGGATTATAGTGACGACGTTTGGCTTCACAGACCTATCAAATGTACTATAAAGTGCAACAAACGTAGATCACAGTCAAGGATTGATGAGCGTAATGAAGCACAGTAGTGGCTAAAATCTACAGATGCATTGGCACCATCTTCGTGTACAAACGAAATGCTCTACGTCTGCACCCCGACACGATATGAGCTGGAGGAACTCTTCGAGTTGATCGTTTGTACTCTTGCAGTTGATATCAAGATGGTACACCGGCAATTGCAGGTTCGTGCGGTGAGAATTGGGCGAATTCGTGATCCGCTCATTTGCCATCGCGAGTATACGGAACACTGGAAGTCGACGCACACTCGTTAAGCTACCGTACTTTTCTTGCACTGTGCACGGGATCGTTCAAACGATGCCATCTTATTCACGTCCTATGCTGATGACATCACACTCATCGTACTCAGCGAAAATAGTGGCTTGAGAGCACGATTCGTTCTTGACAACTTCGATATCTACCACAGTGACCCATTCTTTAGTCATTTGCAGATGTTCAAATGCATTGGTGGGCAAGATGCAATACAAGGGTGTCTAAAAGCGAATATATTCCAACACCTGGTTGCCAAAGTTTACTAAAGGTACACTGTACCAACCGGGTGGTCTGATTACACGACGCTCGACAGGGGTTAGCGATAGCTACCCGTATCGCCACCAGTATGGATTTCCGAGTCACGGTTGTGAAAGTCGTAATGATGCCACCCGTTCTATTCGCAGCGGCGGTATTTGAGCTTGCTCAATGGGCTGAGCTATAAATCTGACACCTTATAACGCAGTGTTCATGGCAGCATTCAACATCAAACATAACGAGCGACAACTTTGCAACTCATGCGCGCATCGCGACCGGCGAGTTCAATCGAAATCCTGCGATTGTACATTCTTAGTCATTATGCAACTTGTTCGAGTTCAGCACAAGATTTCAAGGAGGAAGAGTCATTTCCACCTCACTTGATCTCCGCTAGCATGTATGGGCTTGGATGTTGGAATTCAGACAATAATCTGGGCAAGAGACTGACGGTCGTCGGACTTATTGAAAGTAGGTCCGCACTTGACGTGCGCACACACACACTATACATCACATGTTAAGACGCAGTCCTTAGCCTGGTGACGGAGTTAATCGCAAGGGTCCTTTTAATTGCGGTCCGTTCTGTCGATAACGCGCCACGGACGGCAGAGCTCGAGACCAGCTAAGCCCTAGTAGTATTGCCAACTCAACACAATCTGGTGCTCCATACATGTGACTATTACATGCCAACCACCAGAATCGTTTCTGTTCCTAGAGTGTGCCAAACTAACGTGCCACTAGCTGCCCGCTGGCATCCCGTACTTGCATTGTCACACTGTCAGAGCCGAAACGAACAACCTCTCATAAATACGATCACGCATGTACCTTGCGCAAGTGCACCGTCTTCAACGCTTCGATAGCAACTTTTCCGTAGTTCGTCTTTCCACCTTCAGCTAGTCTTTCTTGTCTCCTGATTTCGCAGCAGACAGCGTGTGAGTGAGTGATGTTCTATCTGGAGCACGGCCTGTCAAATATGGCTGCGCTTTACATGCAGCATTTTAAGAGTAGACGCTATGCAGTTTTGGCATTATTTTGTTGATCATAAGCGGTGACATCCTCAAATACATGCTACTAAGGTATTTGGTATGGAAAACGTGCGACCGTAGGGCGGTGTTGTAACAGATTGTGCGTAAGGTGATAGACGAACTTCCCAAGACCCACTTTCAGTGTGAGTGTCTCTAAATGACCCTAGGTGTGCTGTACACGTCCTACTAGGTGCCATCTAGCAGGTCCTCTCCAAACGTATAGGTAGGAACTATACGCGGAACTCTTAGAGTGGGTCACCAACTGCGACCGCTTCGAGTCGATAAGTCGCACACACATACAAACACACGCATGTGATTGGCTCAAAAGTGATTAGGGGCAAACAAAGGGCAAACAGACAAATAATCAACGCTTCGGGGCTGCAAAAGTGTGAAGTGGTTTTTATTCACGGTAATTGGTAAATTGAACACGTAAGGAATTATGGTCACCGTCCTCGCTTCGTGGCAGAAAAAGCTCCATCAATTATTTTTTCTTCTTCATCTATCAATTTAATATCGATGACCGCACTTTCTTGTTGACGGCGTTGCCGACACGATTATCCTTCGACCGCTTTTCTCTCATATTATTCTCTTGACCTGATCAACTTATCAACGAGTAGCTTGAACACACCCCGTACAACAACACTAGTTCACCACCTCACGATACACATCCCATTCCCCAGCCGCCAATCACCCGAAATGAGTACGTGAATTTCCAGAGCTTGATTCAGTTCTCTGGGCTGAATGACTTATACCAAAGAACGATCTCCAGAGATTGCTCTTTTATCTTACTATAGATTCGTGGTATTGCACTGAGCTCTACTGCTTCGCTTTCTTCCACCCTCATCGCTCGCCCATGACAAGTTAAGTGCGGCGCAGAAGAGATGCTATCGAACATCTTCATTAGAACGGATCTATCGAAACTAGTGTTATTGAAATTGACCACCTGTGCGACTCTCCCTATGATGAACATAAGCGCAAATGACGGATGGCGCCGTCGGAGCGTTTCCGTATCAGTTCGCGCGGAGTTGACGAGTGTAGTTAGTACTAGCCCCATTTTAGTATCGTCTAGCCAGCAGGATTGCAGAGGAAAGAAAATATTGGAATGGCCGACAAGATCAGTCGTTTGACAAGACAGTAAACAGTATCAAACATTCCATTCACAAGTCCACTCCTTTCCTATCTTCCAATAGGCATTATTCATCCATCGGCATCTTCTCTATCGATTTATGATATCATATTCGGTTTTCAAGCAGTACCTTGAACCAGCAATCACTACTCCTTATCGATCAGCTCACGCATCTATTCGTTAGACAACTGTGATCCATCACGACTGGGTTTCGCTCAGTAATAAGCAGAGCGCCAGCCGAACGGAAGTAGGAGGCATGTCTATAGTCATGAACACACCGTTTGACAAATGTCGTTTGCACGACTCGATCCTCGGCTTATATAGATAGCACTGGCGAAATACTAAGAACCACTTGATGCTATGAGCCGATGCAACTAATCGTTTGCGTTATCGCTACGACATGCTATCCTTTGTAAGAACGAGCTACAGTATGTCGAAGATTCAGCCGGAGTGTGACGAGGCGCCACGCGGTAAAAACCCAGGAGTGAAAATGACGCTGTATAAAAGATCACTGCGTAAAAAATTTGCAGCGACTATGCGTGCAAGGCAATGGCACATCTTTAGTTCGCTTAGGCCGAGCCCCATCATCAACGGTGCAGTAGGGAAAGAATAGAACGATCACTGATCCGTGTATCGGTCGCGTACGTCCAACGAAGCCTGTTCACCAGAACGGTCACATTCGACGTCGACTGCACCTGTAGCCTACTCGGCTACGATATCTGAACCCAGCACGCCTTGAATCGTACCGCGCTTTCCATTGTATCGCCACTTTGGGTCCTCCTTTTCAAGCTTTGCCACAACGTCGACAGGAATGCCCACCACGGGGTTGGACTTCAACGTGCGGAACGACACGAAAGCAGTCGGAAAGTACGGAACCGCATCCTCTATGGGCGTTGACGGCGGCCACAGACGGTCTCCCAGTAGACGACGATAATTCAGATCTCCCTTGATGATCACCAGCGTCGCCTCGCGGGCGAAACGAGTCTGCAGCTCCAGGGGCATGTCCCAATAGTAAGTGTAGCGGTTCCAGAAAATATCCGAGTGGATCACAAGCTTGTCATTCTCGACATGTGTAGCCAAACGCTTACCTAAGGCCTGAACTTCAGGCGTACGTGTCTCACGTTGCATCTCAGCAATGTGTTCATGCACATCAGCAGGTGTTGCGTCCGACACGTACATGGGTTCAACCTTCACATTCAGCGTAACCTTGCCACACCAGCCACGATCCAGCAAGTGGTCAGCCAGTGCGAGGTCAAGCAAAAGCTCCGCACCGCTATTGTCGTTGATGAACTGCACGCTCAAGCTCTTCGCGTCGCCAGTCTCCCGCGCCTTTTGATTGAGGAAGTTCATGACCTCATCCGTATTATCCACAAGCAACAGCTCGTCGTCGAAAGCGAACGACGCGTTAGTACCTGTTATCGTATCTTTCACCTCTTTGTAGCACCCGTCAGCCTTGTTGCCCCACAGACACAATTTAATCAATCGCTTCAATTGATCGTGACGAGTTTGTGATTGGACCTCCTCGTTCCGAGCTGACAGACTCACTGCGGTCTGCAACAACACCCAGGGAGTCACCTCTTTCAGCTCTGCGACCTTGGATGGGTGGAACGGATCAAGGCCTGTCGTATAGTACTCGGCCAGCAGCAGCACGAGATAGAACATGTACTGCTCAACCAAAAACCATGGAGCGTTTTGCCACGTGTAATTTTTGCCCTTCAGCAATGTCTCCCATTGGGCACTTGTTGGAGACTTGGTAAATTGTTCCGGGTATTGAGATGGTAGTGGGATTGCGGCATCATCGATCATATCCTCCGCGAGCTGCAGCAAACGGTTATTCTGGTCTGAGGAGAACCGTTCACAATTGTTGGCCACGCAGTCGCGGACGAGTCCGGGCAATCGTGACTTGAAGGATTCATTGGCAAAGGTCCCAGGGACGTTGGTAAACATCTCTTCGTATTGCTGCACACGGGTGAGGAATTCGGACGAGACGCCCATATTTTCCTGACGTGAAGTAGTGAAACGGGTACTGAAGTTTGGTGCTGGATGATGAAAGCGTTGTGCCTATGATCGATGTTGACGATATGCGACTTCCTTCAGTACAGGGAAGACGATGAAGCGAATCAAGTCAGGATCGGGAAATGTGTACTTGCGCTCTTTTTGACTCCACCTATATCTCACTATCGCCAAATCGAGTGAAGGGATTTCTTTCATAGAAATAGAAAGCACGGGCGAATTTTCGATCCCCCGCTTGCAATCCGTGACCTGATTTGCATCGCACAACTATCAACACGCAGATGGTTTGCTTGACGCATTAAAAGAACCATTTACGCAATGCTGGAATATGTACTCACCTCGCGGCTTTCCAGTCTTGGTTAACGTCCATCCACACGATGCCAGCCAACTCTCTCGTAGCTAGGGGTTCCTTCATTTACGAGTGCGTCTTTCATTCAGTTTAGCAAGCAAAACTACGCCTTCCTACTACTGAACGACGACATATCTCCATGCATCAAGAAGTATCAGGCTGCAAGCTGCACCACTTATTTCTTCTTAGCGCCACCCTTAGCCGACGCCTCCTTCTTGTTCACCGACTTGATGACACCCACGGCAACGGTCTGACGCATGTCTCGCACAGCAAAACGGCCCAGAGGCGGGTACTCGGCGAACGACTCGACAGTCATGGGCTTCGAGGGCTCAAGGATGACCATGCACGCATCGCCCGACTTCACAAACTTGGGTGCCGTCTCGAGCACCTTACCCGAACGACGGTCCATCTTCTCCGTGATCTCTTTGAACTTGCACGCAACGTGGGCCGTGTGGCAATCAAGCACCGGCGAGTAACCGTTACCGATTTGACCAGGGTGGTTCAGCACAATCACCTGGGCGGTAAAGTCTTGGGTACCCTTAGCAGGGTCGTTCTTCGAGTCCGAAGCAACGAAACCACGACGCAACTCCTTCACCGACACGTTCTTCACGTTGAAGCCAACGTTGTCACCAGGAAGAGCTTCCGGCAGAGATTCGTGGTGCATCTCGACAGACTTGACTTCCGTCGACAGACCCACAGGGCCAAACGTAGCGACCATGCCAGGCTTAATGACACCAGTCTCCACACGTCCCACCGGTACCGTGCCAATACCGCCAATCTTGTACACGTCCTGAAGAGGCAGACGAAGCGGCTTGTCCGATGGACGCTTGGGCGGGTTCAGGTTGTCAAGCGCCTCAAGGAGGTACGGTCCCTTGTACCACGCCATGTTGGGTGAGCGCTCAATCATATTGTCTCCCTCCCAGCCAGAAATAGGCACGAACGGAATCTTGGCAGGTTTGTAGCCCACCTTCTTCAAGTACGTCGTCACTTCCGACTTGATCTCCTCGTAACGGGCCTGGCCGTACATGACAGACGAGTCGTCCATCTTGTTGATAGCCACCACCATCTGCTTCACGCCAAGCGTAAAGGCCAGCAGCGCGTGCTCGCGCGTCTGTCCCTCCTTCGAGATACCAGCTTCAAACTCACCCACACCCGAAGCAACCACCAAGATGGCGCAATCAGCCTGCGACGTGCCCGTAATCATGTTCTTAATAAAGTCACGGTGACCAGGGGCATCAATGACCGTAAAGAAGAACTTGGGCGACTCGAACTTCCACAGCGCAATGTCAATCGTGATACCACGTTCACGCTCGGCCTTGAGGTTGTCCAGCACCCACGCGTACTTGAACGACGTCTTGCCCAGCTCTGCAGCTTCCTTCTCGAACTTCTCAATCGTACGCTTGTCAATGCCACCGCACTTGTAGATCAAGTGGCCCGTGGTCGTCGACTTGCCGGCATCGACGTGGCCAATCACAACCAGTGAAATATGAACTTTTTCCTTGCCCATGTTGATCTCCTGCACATTACATTACATATACATTATTATTAGAAGCCTAACAGATATTCGTATCCTTCCTTAATCGATTGCCTGCTGGCTGATCAGCGTTTTTACGTACCTTCTCGACTGAAAATCTGAGAGTGAAGGGTCAAGGCGAACAGCAGCGAGGTGAAGCGCTTGCTGTTGAAAGGCCATGACGATATGCTCGCTTTCAGCCAATCGCAACGAGCGACGCATTCTAGCCAGTGGTGCAATGACTGCGTTCTTGTATGAGAGAGATGATGTGGTACACGCCACGGCGTAGCTCAAAGCCGAGTGCTCGTGAGATGCGACATGTCCTTTTGCTGTCGAGCGGCTGATCAGTTAAAGCAAAGAGAGCGTGTTATATTGACCAATCAGTGCCGGCTGAAATCATTTCGATCACGTTTGTTTGCAACTAGACAATAAGGAGTCGGCATTCTTGTCTCGGGGATGCATACACTACAGTGTACCCCAAAGTTACTGCAAGAATTTAGAGCAGCACCCGAGAACAAGAACATGAGCGCCCACTGACACTTGCGTGTAGATAGGAGTCACTGTCCTGCACTATAACACCCTGTTTGGAGTAAGATACACGAACAGGCATCACGTATCTTGATTGTGATAGCTGATAACAATGTCAACAACTTGCTGCGCCTTCTCGATCACCGCACGTTGATGGGGTGCGCTACACTTTGTAGCAACTCACAGAAGTAGCAATGACGATGCCAGCGACCCAAGGTGTCGTCTGCTTCCATCCGATTAATCAAGTTGGTATCCGGCGTTTTGGTACTATACCGTCCGTTGTCAACCGTAACGGTAGCGAGTCACCACGTGGCAAGCGGCGTGCGATTCGTTGACAAGTCACCGCGCGGCGCTGGGCATCTAGTCCGCGTCGGAGCGCGGAAAGAAACCGAGGATGTCCTTGATGAGAATATTCCACACGACTTGGACGGCGACTTCTGCGACAATGAGCCAGATTACGATCATTTCCAACTTTGTGTCGTGTTGGTGTGCCAGCTGCTGGCTTAGCACGTCGAGTCTGTGTCAAGCAAGCCAATGTACAATCCTAATTAAGTAACGAGCTATTCACATTACGGAAGGCAGAGATACGTACAGTTCACGAAGGATGTCCAAACGTGTGTTAAGGATCTGGACACGGTTGTCCACGCTCAGATACTTCATCACTTTCTTGTACAATGGTTCGTACTCATCGTCCTCCCAGAAAAAGTCCGGCTCATCCAGCATATCGGAGTTTAGATTTACATCGCTCCGCTGTATCATAGACGACGCCACGCCAACGTAAGCCTATATGCACATGCATATCATCCACACAGGCAGCGTACCCCTTACTTACCTCGATGAATAACCGCCCGATGAGTTTTGATATGTCACCCTGAGAATACTGGATGGATCCAGTAGTTGCAAGATTCTGAGGCACGTGTTTCGTCTCGCGAATCGTTTCCTCCACGCGCTCTTCGAAAACGTCCAGCTTTGATGACTGTGCCATTGCAAACGACACTGCCAGCTTCTCGGATGCGCGGTTACTGCTCAGCGTAATCGCGTCATTGCAGATGATGCTTGCATCGCCGTACATGTAGTCCATGTCCTCCACCTCGACTTGTTTCACTGGTCCCACCGAGAACGCTCCAAGCGCCACTAGATGCGCCTGCTCTTCTGCTCTTGTCAAGCCCCAGAAGACTGCACACCCCGTGCTACACCATATCCAAACAAACGCCTCATATGTCAGTATACTACGTCGTACGAGCCATAGAAGTAGCAGCATTATTAACACACGCAAAGTAGAAGGCGTCCTTCTGCTGATAGGGTCTAGAATAGATACCACAACAACAGCATCGTGAGCATCAGATATTACGCTTATCTGCAAGAAAAAATTAACAGCATTCCACGAGCGATAATGTAGGCAGCACGGACACAAGATCTGGTGCTGGCGTGCAGCTCGAGTGGATTGCACCCATGAACATCTCGTGGGTCCATCCATCCGGATGTAGTTCTCCGCCCGGTAATTGCCCCGTCTCGACTCGCTCGAGCCACTTGAGCAGCTTAAACAGCTGCAACTGGTCGCACGTACAGTACGCAGACACGCGCAGCTTGGGCCCACTTGGAGGAGCTCGCAATTGCTTGTTAATCGTCCTCATACGGGACCGTCTCGTCGTGTGACTCACAGTACCAGGGGCAGGCAGCGGCTTCGGAGCTCCTCGTTTCAACCTGCGGGGAATGCCAAAGCCACGCCAACTCGTGCGTGGGATCGGGCGGAACGCGTCCGCGTTTTGCTGCCGGTAGGTCGTGGGCGAGAGCAATTGGCGATCCAAGTCACTAAAGTCTAGGAGCTCTTCACTGGGATTTTTTCCATTGTCGGGAGTGCTATTGTGACTGGAGCTGCTGTGACTGCTATTACTGCTGCTGTTGTTACTGTTGTTAGGGTTAAAGTAGCGACGCGAGTCGTTGTCGTTCTCTTCGGTCTTGCGGTCGTACACGGCCGAGTCAGAGTTGTAGTTGAGCGAGAAACTGCCAGGTGGGAGGAGTGGGGACCTCTCGGGGGCATCCACGGCAGTAATAGCGGGACTGCGGCTACGTTGCGAGCTCATGACGGACGAGAGGTTGGGCTCGATGTGGGGGATGATCCAAAGGGGATTGAAAAAGGAGTGCACCACATAAATGTTGTGTGGCAGGATATGCAAGACGTCGATGGAGTTTGGATCTGGAAAGGTTGACTGGCTCTCTTGACCGCTCGATCTATAACGATTTTTTTAATCGATAGCAAGCATGTGGTATGTGGTGGCGATATTTACTTTAGATAAAAGTGAACAGCTTAGCGTTGGTAAGGTATTTTTGATGGGAAGAATCTATCGGATCGTCCAATGTGTCCTGACTCGATTACCTATGTACTGTCGGTGGGAGCTTCAAGCACCTAAAATCGGGTGTACTTGACGACACGGCTGGCGTCCAACTCAAAAGGTCCACGAACTAACGGAAGAGCTGAAAAAATTAGTTGCTTCGGATGATGCTTGCAACGAAAAGATCCGTTCGATACTCGTGCCATGCTTGATGCAATGCAGGATAGGATGGAGGATGACAGCTCCCGTGATGACAAGAGGCCGGACGAATACATTGCTGTGGACCATCGACGATTCTAGACTTTTCCGGTCCAAAAGTCTGCCATTGCTTTGCTTGATGTTCGACAGTTGCCGGCTGTATACGCCTTGAGAAACACGGCTGCACGATTCAGTCGGCGTAGACATAACAATCATGAGAAATCTCGTGTCGACGAGGCCCGTCGTAGTTCAGGAAAAAGGTACCAATCTATCGTCGCTTCTAGTTCGCTGCAACTTTCTTCCTTACTCTGCTTATACAAGAGGGCAATACGGTGAATAGTTCTGCTATTCCGGCGCAATTTCATTCAGTCTCTTGAGGTAGGATCGATTTCGGACCACGATCGCTGCGATAAACATGTGGACGTTCAGGTTCGTGAGCTTCGTTAGAGACTGAAGCTCTCCGTTTGTAGCCTTGCGCTAGCCAATGAGGAATGCAAAATTCCTTGCATCCTGAAACAAGATCCGAAAGGTTTTCATAAGAATGTGCGCCAGCGTGGCGGTAAATGCAATGTACTGCTTTCACTGTGTCATACGAGCACGATACCTGCAGAATAATCAGGTCTTCGCCCAGAGTCGACTTGTGTTTTGAGCCGGTCGTAGATACTATTGGTGGTCGCAATCTGACTCACGCCTGTTTACTAATTCAGACTTTGGTGCTAACACATGGTCACCCCTAATGACGACAATTACGGGTGACCATATGGACGACAACCGGGACTGAATCTACGTACACTGAATATGTAACGCGGGCTATAACTTCCATAGCTGTTTCGATCTCTGCACTGTGTATTCGCGGGCTGCCGTTTTTCTTATAAAGTTTCAATACATTCAACATTCTTCTTTTTTTTCATGCGATTTCCTGCACCGATGAGTGAGTCTTGCTAAACTAGAGCACCTTGTCGCACGAGATCAAATAGTAAATGATATAGTGTTTGGTCAACGATGTTGCTTCCGATTGCCCTCTCGCTGTCTGGCGACATCAGAGCGTGCGTATCATTGATATAGATGTAAGGGCCTTCGGTACCTTTTATTTCTGAGACCACGTTACGCGCACGTTACGTCATGCTTCGGTGTCAGTTAAGCTGGCTAGTGATACGACCAACGACGCCACGCTTTTTTGCTGTCGCAGTTTCCTGAGTGGACCCCAAATTTCTGACTGTGATCAGGAAGGGGCACACAACCGCAGCACCACCATGTGTTTGTTTCACCGCGCTACTGCACCTTCTGTCTCGATGTGCTGCTACTGGATATCTACGCGACTTATGTTGACCGTCATCGTAGACTTACTATTTCGACAGTGATGTCAAAACATCGATCTACATTGGACATATTTCGGTAGAGGAAACGACCTGGAAATTGGTCCAAGAACCTGCGATGTGTAATTATCGGGAGCAGCATTACAGCGCCAGCACGACCAGCTGAATTTTTTTTGGGGAATCTGTGTGTGGACAGCGTAGTCGGTGCGTGTAGTAACGGTGGTCTTTGTGGGTTTCTGGACCCCTAGGAACCGCCAAAAGGTTGCGGAGAGGCAGGTCATTCAATAGCAGCGGGATATATCGCGCTTCTTGAGAGCGTGCGTGCTCGTTAGTAGTATTGGAATAGGTGAAGATATAGAGAACGCAACACCAGCTACTGACTGGAAATCTGTATGGTCGCTGCATACTCAGCGCATACCATGTAATTTCAGACCGAACTTTATTCTCGATGCGTCAGTTTAGTCATGAAAATGAGAGGAAGTTCTTTTAGCCGTTCCTGGCTTCGACTACAACATTGGTGATGCACATAATGAATGGCATTATGATTAAAGAGGCTCTGGCAATGAAGAAGTATTTGGTTGCTGCACCTGAAAAAAGAGCTCGTCACGAAGCACAAGCTCTGCTCGATTGCTACGAAATAGATAAGACGGCAGATATCCAGGGCGACATCTATGTAAAAGGCCACTTATGCAGAAACGAAAAGTCCTGCCTTACAGCTGACTCTGTCATTTGAACTACGATCAGCTGTGCATTCACACTCGTTACATCTCTTGTTTCTTCTCTACAGATCAACGAAACTAGAACCACAAGTTCTGTCTGGCTATCTCGGCAGTTACACTGGAGTTGATGTTTACCTGACCAATCATGATGATGAAAACCCAGAAATTCGTATTCCACACATTTGTGGCAACAAGACTGGCGTCCGCTGACCCCCAACCGCTCTTGCCCTCGGCTTACTTCCCAACCACGCAACTGTCTTCTGCGTGTCATCTCGAAATTGCGGATCGTGCAGGCGTTTTGGTTTATTCGGAAGGGACGTCCAGTCCGCGTCTTTTAGCTCAGTGCTCATGCGACCAGTACGTTATCGAACGTAATTCACTATCTTGTCCTGCGCTCAATAGTAATCCCTGACCAAGAAAGAGGGAATAATAGATGCGGGCACGGTCCAGTGCGGAACTGGTATCCTGAAATCAGACGTCATGTGTAAGCGGCTAAGTGGACTCTTACGAAGCATCCTCATCACACATGATGATTCCATGTCCGCTACTGGGCTTCCTTCCTTGCCAGATACACGTTGGATGTTGTGAGTCGCGACTTTGACTCTAAACGCCTTACTTTAGCCAGTGCAGGCATTAAGGGTTGCCGATCTCAATCCCCTGGATACTTTTGCTCTGTTCAGTTGCATATCCTCAGCGTTCACTAATCGGCGACGATTGTCTCCATTATCACCACCATACATGTTAAAAGTGCAGCTCGAGATGGCTCATGCGCGTCAATAGAGGAACGATGGAGCAAGTGCTTCATTATGTCCTAGACCCGATACCACATGATAATGTTTGAATTTTTACAAGACAATGTGCACCATTTCGTTTTCCTATAATCCATTGAAGGTCTAAGCGAAGACAAGAAAGGCATACACTTGAGTATCCACGTGAAAAATAAAGTGCCTGTAAACGAAAGGGCTCAAGGATGTATCATCTGTGACCGCGTCAATGCACTACGAGAATGGTATCTTGATAATGCGTCAAATGTTTACGGGACTTCAAACTTACGATACTTCATTGAGTATGAACCTTTTTTGGATGATGCACAAACTAAACGTGTGCGTGATTTTCAAAGCCAATTCTTGACAAAGCCAATTGGTCTTGAAACAGCACAGGGATTGGTTCATAATCTAGAAGGGTCACGTCACAACATCATAACGCTGTATGATGTGTGTATGTTCCTGACAGCTTGAAATTAATTTCGCACACTCATCCCGAGGACAAGGGACTATTGTGGAGTATTGCAGTCGAAAGGAGCTAAAATCTTCGAGCTTCGGCAAAATAATGAAACATTTCTGGAAAGTACCAGAGAAGACTGCGTTCTCTTCACTTTCGAAGCCCTAAGATATTTCCGATCAGTGATGATTGGTAAT
>JH598725.1:0-21505 GCA_000173235.2 Hyaloperonospora arabidopsidis Emoy2 | reverse complement strand
TAGCAGGCATGTGGAACACGTATGGCCGGTCCTATGTTAAAACTGTGATTAACGAGCTCATCGTATGCTCGCAGCAAAAACATCAGATATGGCAGACATATCAGACGACCGTCACCCTCTTCTGTAGTTGTTGGTATCGGCAAGAGTAAAATAGTGTATATGCTTGAACTCAAAACAATGGTTGTTCATGTCCGAACATTTTAATTACAACAAGGTGTATGTATTCCCGTGCAACAAATTTTCAATATTAATGGGAAGCGTAATCCAATCAATACCGGGCGGACGTAAGCCATCCATCAGTCTTTCTAAGTAGAGCATTCAATGGTGCTCCTGGATGGTCATAAAAAGAATGCAGCTATGCACGAACTTCGCCCCTGTGTATCATAAACACTCGCACGAAATGGTGCACATCCTCTTATGGATTGTCCGAGGACAACCAGCGGAACAATCTGTACACACTTCGTAGACCTACAAGACCCACGGCAATCGTCTCTGCATATCACTGAGCTGGAAATGACGATTTCTTTTTCGCGACAGGAATTGCCCGGAGATGTACAAAATATATCGGGCTGGGGAGATGGGAGCTAGACTGCGAAACGTCGCCCCTAGGAGTCCCTTTCTTTCCGTTTCCCTTGCTGAAAATGTTCAATCTGACTTGGTTGTCGGCATCACCGACGCACTTGACTGACCTGAATTCAGTAGCAAGCTAAACAAAGATCTTCCTACCAGTCAACGCGGGCACAACCAATGACAATCGAAGGGCGCTTGTGCTGTAGAATGGGTCGTCAGATCATCCATTCCACATTCGATTCGAGTAGCGAATCAGTGGTCTCCAATGGGCGCAATCCGCCCGCGATTATTCTAGGATCGGTTTTAACATCAGTTTTCGTCGCCTCTACTATTGAACTACCGGACTACCGACTGTCCTTTGCATCCCTGATGACGTGAACCGCGGTCGTGAATGAAGATGATTGTGGTCGGAAAACGAACGCTGTTTGCGGCACACGCGTTCATAGATCGTGATTGCGACATCGGCGGAAGATGATCTAGTCGACAAATAGTACCGAATTAAAGGCGATTGACCCGCGTGCATGCATTTACAGACGTCAAACATCGTAAGAAGTAGATCACCGTATCGCAGCGCTCTCGCAAACAAACACAACGACAACTTTGTATACGATATGCGTCAATGCAAATGTGGCAGTAACAACAGATACTGTAATCGCAAACGTTGAACAGGAAGCTGCAACTGCCACCGCAGGAAGTAGGGAAAAGACGAACCAGCTAGACCCTGCAGCCACTTGACTGCCGATGGCACCACTAGCAATTGCAGCAAACTATCGACCGTAAAAATAGAAAGCACCGCAAGCGACAACAACGACTTGAGCGGTGTCACTCCTTGTCCATACTATCCTTCAGTGTGTGTTGTTGACTCGACGACCTCGTTTGCCCACTTGACCGTCGTCCCGGCCTTGCCCACCCAATGCAATAATCTGGCCGTGCCTTCCGCTCATTGGTTCCTCACCACCCTAGCCCCAGCCAGCTGAGCACCAAAGAAGAGACCCGTTTTCCACGCTCCTTCTTCCACTTCATTTGCGCTTTTCAGTCCAGAAAAACAGTGTCCCCCCTCTCTCCCTCTTTTTTTATTCAGTCAGGTACCGGTTACCGTCAACAGCGACAAGTTCGTCAGCCCCTCGTTCCACATAACACTCGCGTTTGCACTACTTAAGCCCAACTTCAGTCAAACCCTTCATCTCTCTCTCTCCTTCATGGACGTCGAGCTCCCGCTTGACCCTGTCCGACCCACGCCCGCCCTTCGCTCGTCCTTTCTCTCCATGCCGCTCTTCAGTAAACGCAGCGGGGTCACCGACTGGCCCAAGCGCGCCGTCTCGCTCACGACGTACAACGACAGCGACGACCCAGACAATGAATACGTCACCCCCACCCCCACCCCTAACGACGTCCCTCCACCAATCGAACAGCTGCTCGTGAACCACTTGCGCTTCGCCCACGCGTTCCGCAAGAACGACGCGGCCATGATCCTCCAGTTTCTCGCCAAAGACGTGACGCTCTTGTCCATGGACGGGGCACGACACGACGGCCAATCAGCTGTGCTTGCGTGTCTCGTGGGCGCGCGGATGACGAAACTGAGCTCGAATCTGCGCGTCAAGGGCTTCCCCACGCGCTCGGGAACGTGCCAGTCGACGTTCATTTACGAGCACGGGATCGTGTTCAAGGACCCGTTGTACATGGAGGTGCTGGACTGGAAACCTGATGGTACGAGCGTCGCGCGGATCGCACACGTCCCGCTCCTGTCGGACGCAAAAAAGAGCAAAACGCTGCAGGAATTTGGCAAAGTGTCGCCTCGGAGACTGTCGCAGGGTACGAGGAGGTCGTCGATGGACGAGAGGGAGGAGAATGAGGATGATGGCTTGAGCTTGACGAGTCGCGAGTCGGACAATAGCTTGACGGTCAAGACGGACAGGCAGTGTGGACTCACGGACGGCATATCCAGGAAGATGCGGTGTCGACGGGTTAAGTCCAGGAGCTCGGGAGGTAGCAGCAGTACAATCACCGCTGCGAGTTTACGGCTATCTTGTTGTAGCAGTAGCAGCAGTCAAAGTGGTGCCAATGAAGTGGCGGTGCAACCATTGGCTGGAGGGGTTGTGGGTCTCAGTGCTCGCGGTAGAAACTCGATCCCGGAAATTGAGTTGGTGGAGATTTCGTGCACAGATTTGACGCCTGTGCGCAAGCGCAAGACGGTGAATCCGTTTGTGACGTTGCAGTGCCCGGACACGAAGACGGAGTGGAAGAGCCCTGTCATGCGACGAGAGCCGAATCCCAAGTGGAAACAAATTCCTGTGAGGGTTCCGGTGCAGCAGACGCACGATGGTGTCGTGGAGATTGCGCTGTGGGACCATTCATTTTTTCGATCGGTGAAAGTGGCAAGAGCGGCGCTCGTTGAGTCGGATATTCTCACAGACGATGCCGAGTTTAGTGCGACGGTGCAGTTAGAGAGATATGATGTAGGCCGCACAGGTGGCGAGCCTCAGTACGTGACGATGAAGTTTCGATTTGTGCGTCGGGACCGTGGAGACATGGCAGTCCGTTCCTCGGATGAAGTGGAGCAGAGACCCGCTCGGTACGAAGAAGCCGAGCCTGGCAAGACGCAGCAACAGGCCGGTGTAGGTGGCTCAGTGCTGGATAACAGCTTGAAGTGGTTAGTGGTGCATCCGAATACGAACGGAGGCCACGCTGGTGGACTTGCGATGCTCTTCCGTGCCGCTGTTTTTGCGGCAATAGTATGGATGCTGTATCACGTCACGACCATGTGGCCCAAGCAAGTGTTATAGGTACAAGCAACGGAAGAAACGTATTGTTAGAAACAATTTACCGCCAACAAGAAGAGCAGTAGCCACCATGTGAATGATGACTTGTGGATGTATTCCAGGAAAGGAAGTGATAGCCAGACGCGGGCGATATCAATCATTCATGGAGCTCATCTTTATATTATCGTGACCAGTTTCTGCAACGAACTACTATTGCCGAGACGAATTGGCCTGCATCCTGTGCTTCTTGTCAACCAACCAGTCGCACTTGTGTTGCAGTGCGTGGACTCTTCGCGCTGGATATCGCTTCTGGTGGTGACAAGATTCCCAGCGTTCAGCTGCTTCACGTCCATCTAGCATTGCTCAATGACGAAAACGACGACCAAACTTAAGGTTTGATGAAGGCGGGTGTGAAATCGCTGTGGGTCACGTGCAGCAGCGGTGTAAACATGTTCTCGATCGAGCGCAGATCAGACCATGGCACCCAGCTCCAGCTCTCGCACTTGTGCGGCTCCATGTTCCTGACGGTTTGTTCGTTATCCACCACGGCTTGCATTAAAATCGTTATGTAGTGCTTGCCTTCGTCCTCCATCGGGTCATTCGTGACAGTCGCAAACGTGGCTTCCTTCAAATCTAGGTCTAGATGGCAACGTAGTTAGCTTTCATCTAGCACGTGTTTGAGGTAACACGTCAGTGTACGTACCCGTTTCTTCCTTTACTTCTCGAATAGCACACTCCTCCCAGCTTTCGTACATTTCCAAGTGTCCGCCAGGCAGAGCAAACCTGCCTTGTCCGTGCGAGCCCTTGCGTTTGCCGATAAGCACGCAGTCCGGATGTTTTAATGACAGGAGCAAGACACCTACTCCCACCCGAACCACAGTCTTCTGCTCCTTCAACATGGTACATTCAGCCTGCAATGCTTCTATCCTGCAACAAACACAACACAACATAGCATAAGCAAGTAGCGTTACCGACTCCTCTTTTCTTCCTCATGAAACAATCAGCAACAATACCGAGTCGTCTCCGACGTGTCTTGTGTCTCCAAAAAACTAATAATGGCGTCCAGGTTGGACGTCGAGCTTAGCTCGCTCCAGTGACTGACCTGACTGATCTGGCTCAGCTGACTAATGGGCTCCGTGAACCCGTCCGTACAACCTTGCAAGTCACTGATCCACACACTATCCTCACTCTCTCCTTCTTCTCCGGTCGTGTCCTCCCATGGGGACTGCGACTGGACCGACGTGTCGGTCACAACAACAGGAGAAGAGCTTGAGTCAATTGGATCGACACTGGTTGACTTGACATAAATGGAACAGCATTACTTAACCTGCTAAGCAAGCAAAAAAGCATGAGCCAAAGACTTCCACTTACCTCGCCGACACTGAGCTGGCTCGAGCACAGGAGCGAATCATCTTTTTCAATGTACTTCATCAACAAGACCCTCATTTTGGCATTCTCTCGGGCCTGGTACATTTTTATCCACTTTTTGTCAATATGAGGAAACGTATACGTTAGCATATCGATTGCCACCTACCGTGAGCACAAGTTTGCGCTTTGCGTCCTGTAATGCATTGCGACAGGTTTCCAAGTCTTCTTCGGCGTCACGCAGAGTACGTCGCTTCTTTTTACCGGTAGCTGTGTCGGAATGCACAGGTGGAGAGGGTTGGTCCATCCTAAGCGTTGGTGCTATTTATTGACTTATGTGCAACCCTATCTGATTATTTATCTATTTATCTACGCTGTAGCTTTCGACTTATCTATCTCTATATCTATCGATTTATATATCCCTCTATCTCTCTGACTTATATCTATCTTGGGTCCTCTCTCGTCATCTATCGATTTTTTTATCTATCGATCTATCTGTATCTCCCTATCGGTTTTCTATTTTAGGCCGTCCGATTAGCGTTAGAGTTTGCATGCGTTTAGCAATAATGAAAATATTGCGTGTACGCACGCAAAATACAGAGCGTTAACTTGTAATCAACTGACTGCCGACATCTGTACTCTGATAAACCGAGTAGGTACGGCTGCAATGAGACGATGAGACAGGATATGATCAGCTGAACCTAACACAAGGCGCATTTGTTTATAAAAAGCTACCGGTGTAAGGTGCTTACGCATTGCGACTACTTTGTGTATTTTTCAGTGCTGACTTAAGTAATCGATGTTGCAGAATCAAAGTTGCTGGTGACTACCCAAGCGCTTTTTGAAAATCGACGAGCTATCCATTCCACCAAAGTATCGAGACATTGATGCTGCCAAACGTACCTATCTATCGATAAGAAAGAGGCAAGGTGCAGCGATTGTCTGTATCGAGATTGTACATCAACGTCAGCCTTGTGTTCTTATAATCGGTGTGACATCCGAAATGTTCGTGGCCATGTCAAAATTGTGTGCAGCAAACGGTATCTGGTCATCGTGCGTGGTCCTGAATGTAAAACTTATAATTGCAAGTCACACGCGCATCTGTATGCACTCGAAGTAGCGAACCGGCAGCTGTGAGGGTATGATGCATTTTGAGCTCTCCGATCTCGAAAGTCGTAGTTGCCTATGTGTCGCCTCCTCAACACAATCGTGGTTGCGCAGTTGATCATATTCAGCATATGTGCTTGATATGGAACTTGTTGGTAGTAAGACTGGCTGTCTATATCGATAGTATGAATCACGATCATCTAGCTTCGTTGTAATCACCTAAGTCATCCGCAGGTATGAAATAACTTGATAAACTTCTGTCAATCCATCTATTTTCCAGGACACTGCCGGTACACTTGCGGTCAAGATCTCACCAATGACTAGCATGGTGTCTTTTTGCAAATTAGATGTTGGGATCAGCTGGTGGCCAACGAGGACACAAAGTGTAACCTTCATCGCTATAATCGGTGATTTGACCAACTACGGCAAGGTGAATCGCATTTTAATACCAGAGATCGTCAGGCAGTGTAGGCTCTTTTGAAAGCATTAGAGTTATGCGCTAATACACGGTCGCGTCGAATGACAGCAATTCGCTGCATCTCTGTTCACCTGCTCGTGGCCTCTGTGGTA
Organism: Hyaloperonospora arabidopsidis Emoy2; assembly: GCA_000173235.2. Lineage (NCBI taxonomy): Eukaryota > Oomycota > Peronosporomycetes > Peronosporales > Peronosporaceae > Hyaloperonospora > Hyaloperonospora arabidopsidis. The sequence goes on along the minus strand of JH598725.1, from coordinate 15,134 downwards.
GACCATCTTGCCATGATTTCAGTGTGGAGAGGTACACTCACGTCTTCTATTAAAGGGAGTAAGCATTCGTTGAGCTACATGAGTTGTGAATCTTTGGGTATAGCTACGAAGTTGAGCTGCACGAGATTGTGGTTTTTGTTTAGATGGATATAGCTATGCGGTAGAGCTGCATCTTCAGCTCGAATCGCTATCCGAAAAGGTCTGAACGACTGGGTTGAGATTGCTGGGTTAAACATAAAGCGTTTCTTGTGTGGGTTTCCACATGATATTGTGAGACGCAAATCTGCGATGTAAAGCGAGCAAGTAATTGTCTTGACAACACAACAGCAAGTGCTTGTACTAGCCAATGACGACAACTAGTCCATTGCTTGTATATGGCAGCAATAGAAGGCTGTTTGATCCTACGACGGTAAGGCATTCGCCCTTTTATAATAACAAGGCAGCTTTGACTTGCAGTACTTGTAGCTTTGGGCAGTGCTTGTAGCAATCCTGGATAGAAACACGCACCTGCAGAACACAGGAATAGTAGCTTCGCATGCATTTCAAAGAGTGCATCCTTACATTTTACTTTCCGCCCACCCTAGACGACCACTGACCGGCAGTTGTTGGCTCATTCCAAGCGGGATCAACTGTATACTCTTCAATCAACTCTCAGCTTCCCATCCAGCGGTACGACGGCAGGCGGTTGCCGTCCTCGTCCACCTGACAGTCTCGGTTCAGACACACCCAGATGAGAGCCAGTGTCGACTGCTTCACGCCATCCTGCGAACGAATGAACACAGCGCCATTGTGGTTGCACGCGGGGCACGTGACATCAAAGTCGCGCTGTAGCGTCGGGTCGTCAATCACGTCACCAGGAAGCACGTCCAGCTGGACACTGCAGCAGCAATTAGAGAAAATCCAAACAAAAAAACAAGTAAACCACAAAAATATACACATATAGATGAGAACCCAATCTGTCATTATTTAGAACCCACAGTCCAAAGACTTTCACAGTGACGAGCCGCACCGCGTGTCCCTGACCAGTTCATTGACATAAATACAGTTCTCCTCGACGTCCTCCGTCTGTCCACAATTGCGACAGCGAAAGACGAGACGACGAACGTCACGGTCTTGACTTGGGTACAACATGTTGTTGCTATGGGTACAACCGACAAAAATGACAAAAGGTGAATATAACACACGGGGTGGGCGACAGAGAATGAGGCGCTTGCCACACAGAGCCAGTTGTTGACTGAATGGGGATACAGGGAATGGAAGCAGAGCTAGAAGTCTCTCCCAATAGCAAGAAAACAAAGTGACAACAGGGGTCTAGGACTCACCACTCGCGGCAAAAGCGCATTCCAGCGGCTGCCATTGCGACACGGAACGAGTGATTTTGGACGTTCGAGGAGTAGTACTGGATTGATTTTGTTAAATGCGATTAGGGGATCTCTTAATTGATCACGTGTCTTTTTTGGGTCGTTTCTCACAGATCGAAAACGCTGTAAAAACGGATGGCAAACGATTTGGTGTGCTGAACGTCGCAGACAAGTGTCTTACAGCGCTGATTGTCTGCTGCAGCTACACTTGATAAGGTTTGGAGGTCAAATATTAATTTCAATATCCTGATTGATCGAAGCCATAGGTCGACCCGCAGCATGTTAAGTAAATTGCAAAATCAGTACTTACGTGAGGCAAACATTGCAAAGTCAGCACCAGTGATGCATACATTTGCGGAACTAACACGATTTTATGGTCCTATGAATGGTTTATTGGAGGCTCCAAATGCCAAGCGTAGGAATTGTTGACAAAGGACCTGAAGTAAGAGGGGGGCTTGTGCTGTAGATATTCTTTTCCTTACTGATTTATTATCTTGTTAGACCTACACGTACCTAATCGGGTACGCAGCTGTCTCCACATCAAATCAGGTATCTTCTGAACATGTGGGCCGTGTATAGGACTCGGCAAGGTAAGATAAAGGTTACCGGGTAATAGTTTTTGTTCTACCTTTACCTTACCACTACCTTTACCCGGGTGTTCTGTGGCTACCTTTACATTATCCTTACCCTACCCCTTTACCTGGGTAATTTTTACCCGGTAAACAAGCGTCTGGATGATTGATGGAATGCATGAAGTTGCAGCTGTATTAATGATACGACGACATCACCGGCCTATTAAGATAGTGTGTCACTGATAAGGCGTACTTTTGTATCACATACGCCAAGCGATAATACCGTTAACTATCGGTTATGGTTAGAGGATATCTATCGTAATAGGGTCTTCATAGAGGCGACGCAGTTCTGGTGTGGTACACAAGAAGAACTACGATGAGGACTATTCGATTAGGTAGCATAGTTCTAAAATTTAAGACGTAAGTAAGGTTATTATCGCTATAAATCAGTAAATATATTCAGTTCCCCTTTTGATCCATTTCAGACACGTGTCTTTCTAAGACGTCTCTGGTCGTAAGAGTTAAGTGCCTGAGTTAAGGCTACTCTTGGGCATTAATGCCACGTGATTCCTTGGAGTCGTAGTCCCCTGAACCAGGACGAGAAGCTTAAGAGCTTGTACATACACTTAGAGTTAAGTCTCACCAATTCCGCAAGACTTGAGACCCTTAAAGTTAATACCCGCTTAGTTTGATATACTAAGAGACTCTAAGAGTCTAGAAGTCTTCCTCTGACTAACGAGATAGGGTAGCTCCGCTACACTTGGTAGCACTTGTAGTCAATCTATATCTGAGTCTGTTAAAGACTGTTCCTCTGTATAAATGGAAACCAATCTAACCCTCTCTGAGGCCCAAGGATTAGCGCTGGAAAAACTCAGAGCGCTAGTCGGTAACGAACAAGTGAATCTAGTCCTCGCACAAGGTCCTGACGTGATTTTTGCACGTCTTGACGATTTTATGCAGTTTGATTCCACTTTGATTGGGCAAGTACACGACCATTTGGCATCGGCTATGCCTACTCGGTATGTCCCCGTACACGATGAAGAGCCAAGGGCTCGCCCCCTTGACTTGACTGTAAAGACATTTGAGGGAAAAGAAGGGGAGAATATCCTCCTGTGGATCAGAGAGGTGGAAATGGCCATGAACTCCGCTATTCTCCGGTCGGAGCAGCAGCGGTTGGGATGGCTATCTCGAAACTAGGTGGTCGAGCCAGAGAATGGGCTCTCACGTGTAGCACTTCGGCAGACGAAGCTTTCCTCACATGGGATTTGCTAAAACAGCAAATATCCTGGGTGTTTGCTCCGCCTAATCAGGCATACCGGGTGCATTCTCGTTTCCTATCTTCCCGTCAGGGCAAGAAAGAACTATCGGACTGTATCCAGGAACTGAGAACTCTAATCGCTGCCATGCAGCTTGATTCCTTACTAGAAATGATTTTGGTTACCATCTTCATGGAGGGCCTTCAGACGGGCGTGGCCCGAACGGAATTATTCCAGGTAACACCCCACCTCCTTTGAGGCGGCTGTGGATATCGCGTTGAACGCTGAGTTCAACTTTAAGGCAGCCCATTTTGGCACCCATGGGTACAACCCAAACTGGGAGAACTCATTTAGTTCATTCAATAGGCCGGAGCCTATGGACCTCAGTCTCGCCGAGACGGACGAAGAGGCAGAGCTTCGGGTAGTAGAACAGCATCGAAACATTCGACGATGTTTCACGTGCGGAAGCACAAATCATCTGAGATCTAATTGCTCTTTACACATGGCACGCCAAGCTATTTCAGGCCGAACTCCCGCCGCTAACCAGAAATCTGGTACGGTGCGGAAAAACGTAGGGAGGGACTAGGTTCTGTTGAGCCTCTAGGAGGTAGTGGCGAGCAGAATTTAGTCCCAAGGAGTTCCGTGCACTCTAACACGGGGTGTGAATACAAGCCAGGCTTTTTGGTCGCAAAAGCGACTCCTACGGGCTTTGACAAACCCTGTTCGATTTTGATCGACTCCGGAGCATCCGGTAATTATGTCAGATGCTATTCCCTTGAATGGAATCGACGTTATGTTGGGGCGCTAGAATCACACGGGATTGATACGATCACTGTTCGCTTGGCGATAGGAACGCTAGTCACCGCACCCAAAGTTTCTGTGAAATGGGTGTGAAGTTTTTCGATTTTGATAGTATCGAACGCTGTTTAGTCCTTGATTTGGAATCGATATGTGATCTCATTCTTGGTATGGCTTGGCTTGAGCGCCATGATCCATGGATCGACTGGAGGTCGAAAAATATTAGGCGCCACGCGCACTGCCCCTAGCGGAGATTTGGAGAGTCATGAACCCACCTCTGCTAGTAATTAGAAGCGTTATTGTCGCGAGCCACTGGCTGAAAATGTCAGTGTGCTGGACATCGGAATGTAAGAGTTAGTTGATTCTAAAGATGTCAAAGATATGACTATAGAAAAAGCTCGATATGTGATATTGAAGCGGCACGTACTCCGCTAAGTGATATTCGTTGTGAGAGCAACGTACTGAATGTTGAAAGCATTGTTGACCAAGCGTCAAGTCATCGAGGGTTGAAACCATCAGATGAGCGTGAAGTGGCACGTAAGTACCCACTGAGTGATGTTGTACTGTAATAGCGACGCGCTGAATGTTAATATTGACGTTGTTGGTGAAATACCAAGGCATCCCGAGCCCGGTTCAGCGGATGCACGTGAAGTGGCATGTAATCCACGTGAAGTGGCATGTAATCCACGTGATGACGGCTTCAGGTCCAATGACTCGTCATCGGATGTCAATAGTGACGTCAGCTCTAGTTTAGAGCAAATTACGTTCGATGATGGTATCGATCAGAGAGATACGAATCACACATCGTGTGCTGTGTCATAAAGTGATGATGACTGTCAGCTGTATACAGTCGTCAACGGAGTGACTGGTGCCTGTGATGGTACAATTAGCCTTGAGGCTATACCCTCGTTAAGTTCTCTTTTTTAGAACTCGAGGAGTTGTCGGTCGATGAGTTTGATCACTCACTAAAGAATGGAGACCTTTCAGAGGTGGTGGTCATTTGACCCGAAATCATAGAGTTGAACTCTTCTTCACTTTTGGATGAAGCCGTTCTGGAGGACACAAAAACAGCACTCAGTGGGCGTAGTGTGTCACCAATTTTGAAAACCCCTCATGATCCCTTTTATTCCTTAGTCAATTAATTTCAAGATGTGGTGTCACGATCCACCCTCTGTTCTACCTCCAGATAGAGGTGTCCGTCATGAAATTGACTTAGTTCCTGGGACTAAATACTGTGTCACACGACAGTGGCCCTTGCCTAAGGAGCAATGTGATGTCATTGATGACTTCTTCCGTGCCAAGCACGAGGCAGGAATGGTACGTGGGAGTAAATCTCCACATTCGACACCGACATTTTGTGTCAAAAATCCGAACGGCAAGTGGCGTGTTGTGCATGCTTATAACAAGCTTAATACGGCTACTATTCCGGCACAGACACTGATTCTTCGAAAGGGTGTTCTTCAAAACAACATGGTTGGTTGTACTATGTATAGTGCACTCGACTTGGTCGATGGATATTATTAATTGCTCATGCGAGTGAGTGATATTCTGCTTACGGCAGTGAGCACTCCGAGTGGTATGCTATGGAAATGGCTGGTGATGCCCCGGGGCTGTCTAATGCTCCGGTAACATTTAATCGTCTAGTGATGCAGCTTTTCCTCCCACATAGGGATTACGCACATACGTACTTTGACGATATTTTTGTCCATAGTTGTGCCGAACAAGGTCGGTCAGATGTTACAAATCACATCAGTCATTTGCGAGCCGTGCTCGAGTGCATGCGCACTAATAAATTGTACGCCAACGCGTCTAAATGCATTTTTGATGCAGCAGAGATTCCTTTTCTCGGCTGTTTTATGGTAAGCGCGGCCTTCGAGCGGATCCCACTAAGGTCAAAGCTATAGTGGACTGGCCGATTCCTAAGAATCAAAAGGACTTGCGTAAGTGGCTTGGCCTTGCCAATTACTTACACAAATACAGTGAAAATTACGCTGATATGGCTCGGCCATTAACTGATCTCTTTAAGAAGGACATCGATTGGCTCTGGGACAATACCCCTGCCGACGCATTTCGGGCAATAAAGGTGAGTCTCCTCCTTGCTTCCATTTTGGCGTTGCCAAATCCTGAGTACCCTTTCAGTGTTGTCTGCGATGCATCCGACTTTGCTATAGGAAGCGCTCTGTTACAAACAGATGCTGCAGGCCGCGAGCGAGTTATCGCATTTGAATCACGCCAGCTGAAAGCTGCTGAAAATAACTATTCAGTTCATGACAAAGAGCTACTTACTATGAAGTATGTGCTCGTCAAATTTAGATTCCATCTGCTTGGATCCAAGTCATTCGTCATCTATACGGATCATGTGTCATTACGCACGGCGATACAGTCACCTCACCTCTCTCAGAGAATGACTCGGTGGCTTTCCTTCTTTGTGGAATATAACTTTGAGGTGAAGTATAAGCCAGGCAAACAAAATGTGTGGGCGGATGCCTTCTCTCGCCGACATGGTTATGAGCTTGCTCATGTCACGAATTTGTCGTCTCCTATTGAGGAGATCATTCGTGTGGCCTATCCACGGGATAATCAATGTGTGGTATTGTTTCATGCCCTTGAAAGTGAGGAATACAAGGACTCGGACAGTCAATTATCGGCACGCTTGCGGTATAGCCTGCATCGATATTCCATCGATAATGGCCTCTTGTGTTATTGCACAGACGTAGCGGATTCCACTCGCATTGTTGTGCCTCACAATGATGATTTAAAGTATCGAATCCTCTTTTAGGCCCACGATACTGCCCTCAGTGGGCATTTGGGTCTGGAAAAGACTTATAGCTCTGTGAGTCAACACTACTGGTGGCCCAAACTCTACAAATGGGTGGACACATACGTGCGTACATGAGAAACGTGCCAGTAGGTCAAACCCTCAGCACATTCGGCTGCGACACTCACCAATTTACCTGTGCACACGGGGTGTTGGGAGTCCATCAGTATGTATTTTGTGTTCGGTCTTCCCAAAGACAGTGAAGGCAATACGGGATTTGTGGTCTTTGTTGACCGCTTAAGTAAGATGGCTCACTGAGCGGCAGTGCCGGATTCCATCGATGGCAAAGGTACAGCTATGCTGTTTATCGATCGTGTGTTTCGTCAACACGGGTTGCCGCTGTCAATCATCTCTGATCGCGACCCTCGCTTCACTGGCAAGTTTTGGACTTCCATTTTCAAGGTGCTTGGCACGCGATTGGACATGTCCACAGCGGACCATCCGTAGACCGATGGTCACATTGAGCGAGTTAATCGCGTCATTGGTGACGGTCTTCGTAGTATTTTTGCTGAATCGCCTAAGACTTGGAGCTCGATGCTCCCTGTCATTAAGTTTGCGTTGTACAACGCTGTTCATGCCTCGATCGGCTTTACTCCCATTTATGTGAATAGCCTCACGCACCCCCACGTTCCGCTCACGTTACCACTCCGTGGTTATGGGCTTGGTGGAGGGGAGTCTGCTGACAAGCTTGCTGAAATCAGCCCTACCACTATGCAAAAACAAGTGAGCGAGTTTCTCACGACGCGCTTTAGTGTCTTAAGGCATGTGCGTGATGCAATGGATGATAGCCAGGACAAACAAAAAGAACAAGCTGATGCTAAAGGCAGAGGATGTATTGATTCTTATGAAGTTGGAGACCAAGTCTTATTAAATGCTAAAAACCTACCTACAAATGTAATATCTTCCGTCTTCAAGACAAAGTTGCGCCCAAGCTTCATTGGGTCGCTCACGGTCATAGCGAAGAAGGGCATCGCCTATACTCTCAATCTTCCGCGCAAGTTGCGCACACACCCAGTGTTTTACGTTGGCTTGCTTAAGCCATATCATGATCCTTCTCTCGTGGACCGGAAGGCGCTGGCGCCTGAAGGAGGGATGTCGTCCCGTTAAATGCATTTTCATCAAGAGTTCCATCTGGTCATTCAGTCGAGGCAGGGTACTCCACCTTCTGCATTCGTTTCTCGACCGAATCGATAGAGTCTAGACGGTTAATCTGCGCACGCAACTGAGCCAACTCAGTCGAGGACTGTTCACGGGCGCGTTGCACTTGGTAGAGGATCTCCCGGAGTTGTTTCGTCTCAGTCACAGACTGATCCAGTGCCGTCTGCACGTGAGCAAAAGACTCTCGGAGTCGCTTCACCTCTGACACAAAGTCTTCATGAGCCTGTGCCGACAAATTGACCCCCTCATGCGTTTCTCGACGACCAAGGGAGATTACCTTTCCATGTAGAGAGAATTCTGAAGCGGCGTCGTCACAAAGGTCAATACCAGTATCTGGTGAAGTGGCGTGGATACCTTGAATCTGAGAACTCATGGGAGTTTGAGGTACCCCTTCGGCAAGATTGCCCGTACGCCGTTGACGTTTTTGAGCGTCGAGCTGAGGGTCAGCATGCACCCCAACGCGTTTCCGACCAATAGGTGTGGGGTCGCTCGTCAATACCGAGTGACCCGCGACTGTCCGCACAGTCAAAACAGGGTGGTTTGACCAGCAACTGGTTTTGCATACTGGTTGCGATACAGAGAACGTAGCTGGCCTTTGGCCTTCAGCTTAGCAAATTAATAGCGCAGTTTGCGCTCTAACCGAACGTCGGCCTTGGAGGTAATATCTCTAAGGGCATTCATGCTGGGCAAGCAACGTGCCCTATGAGCCCAGCGAGTGAACGTATTATCATCTTCGGCCTCACTATCGCCGGGGTACAAAACGACCGGGATCGTTCGCTGTGTTGGTATAGAGGCACCACGTGCTTGTTCCGTTAATTTGAGTTGATACTCAGAGATCTCCGTCGCTTCGGGTGTCAGGTATCTCTCTCTGAAAGCATCTCGTTCGGGATGTCGTCGGGCGTTGTAGCCTCGCGTCCTGTGGGCCAAATAGTCAAGGGCTGCCCTGTGAACTTTCGCAACAGCTCATCAACGCTCAAAGGCTTGAAGCGATAGTCCGAATGCGCCTCGGCAATAGCTAGTGTCTGAGACAGACGTCTAGCTCTCTCATTTTCCTCGATATAGCGTTGCTGTTTCTCATCGAACTCGTTGGTGATGATAGGCTCATCAAGAGTGGTTGAGGCACGCAACGCTGTTAGCGCTTGAGCCGTGCTTCGTTCCGGGAATGGGCTTGGCACTATGCGAGAAGGCTCGCACGACGCTGACGTGGCAGGTTCGGGGGTCTCACCCCCTTCCACGACAGTGTCACTGTCATAATCAACGATGTTTTCTTCTCGTATGATGTCTTCCAAAGACTCGGAGGAATGCGAAGAATTCACCATTGATGCGCAAGATGTCGTGAACACAACGTGAGGTTATCTGTTCTCTCCGAGCTATCTCAATGAGAAAGGTGAAGAATGTCGATTCGGGGTATCGACTGTTTAGTGGGGGGTGTAACGGGGTTACACGAACAGTTGTGATAACCAGTTACATTGGTGTGGTACACATAGAAAGAGATCAGTGTCACTAATAAGGCGTACTTTTGTATCACATACGCTAAGTGATAATACCGTTAACTATCGGTTATGGTTAGAGGATATCTATCGTAATAGGGTCTTCATAGAGGCGACGCAGTTCTGGTGTGGTACACAAGAAGAACTACGATGAGGACTATTCGATTAGGTAGCATAGTTCTAAAATTTAAGACGTAAGTAAGGTTATTATCGCTATAAATCAGTAAATATATTCAGTTCCCCTTTTGATCCATTTCAGACACGTGTCTTTCTAAGACGTCTCTGGTCGTAAGAGTTAAGTGCCTGAGTTAAGGCTAAGTACTCTTGGGCATTAATGCCACGTGATTCCTTGGAGTCGTAGTCCCCTGAACCAGGACGAGAAGCTTAAGAGCTTGTACATACACTTAGAGTTAAGTCTCACCAATTCCGCAAGACTTGAGACCCTTAAAGTTAATACCCGCTTAGTTTGATATACTAAGAGACTCTAAGAGTCTAGAAGTCTTCCTCTGACTAAGGAGTTAGGGTAGCTCCTCTACATGTTCCATCCCGAGCTGCTGGACGACGGACTGCACGTCATTGTCGTCGCCGCCGTTGGAGACCTCCAGGAATATATAGACTTCGGAATGTAGTCAGTCGCCCGCGAAGACGTGTGCTTTGACGTTTGATAGGTTGCTATATGCGCTCTAGGAGGTCAGAATCCAGCAGAAGTCCGTGGCGCACTCCGATCGGACTCCGTGGATATGGGGCAACTCAGAACTAGCAAAAAGGTACACAAAAGCCCTTATGTCAGACTTGAACATTTATGAACCTGTAATTACCGGGTAATAAGGTACTGAGATCGGTTTTACCATTACTCTACCCTCTGCCTTACCCGTTGACTACCTTTCACCCTTTACCACTGATTCCAACCGTTTTACCGGGTAACGAAGGGTGCCCTACCTTACTTTGCCGAGGCTTAGCCGTGTATCATCCTAGCTCTCTTTCCAATACTCCTATCACGGCTATCTTGTTCATCTCAAGCCGATGTCGTCAGCACATCTGCAAGCATCTCTTTAGTACACACGTACACTGGATGCACCATTCCCTTCTCACTCGTGTCTAGTATGAACTTTAATTTCAAGTCCACGTGCTTCTGGCTGCTTGATGTCGTTCGTTCTCTATATGCTCGATAGCTGCTTGATTATATATCATCATCATCATCCTCATCGCCATCTTCGCATCTACCTCAATCTCGCCCAATAGGTTCTTCACTTTAAGAAACTCCTTTACTCTATAGCCACCGAAACAATTTCTGCCTCAGCGATCGACAGCGCCACGGATGATTGCTGTTTCCCTTGTAATTCCACCGGCATTCCTGCCACCAGCATTAGTGCCCCGCTTAATTATTTTCCCGTGATCTTATAAGCAGCATAGTCAGCGTCCGCTCAATAATTCCACACTTTCGCATCCAGTGGCTCCTTTCATGTGTATAGCTCAATAATTCCACACTTTCGCATCCAGTGGCTCCTTTCATGTGAATTTTCAACCCCGACATTCCCGCAACGTACCGCAATACGCGCCTGGATATCTTTATGTCTTCTTAAGTCGGCGCGTGACTGTGTCCGGTGGCTCGATGCACTGCATAAGCTATGTCTAGTCTGCTGCATCAAGCCACCCACAGCAAACTGTCTACTAGTGACTGGAAACGTTTCACGCAAGGCCTCTCCGGCGTTCCAGGTCCCCTCTTAGCCAAACATTTTGCTTCCTCGCTCTCCAAATCCAAAGATGACTCGTCTGCGATCGGTGCTCGTTCCGCGTTCGCTTTTTCTAGTCTGTTTCGCTAAAGTAGTTCAGTGATCGTCTGCTCCTGGTCCACTGTGTACCCATCTTCCATACCACTCGAAATAAGCTTTCCGAGGAAATGCTCAACAGGTCCCAGACCCTTGAGTTCCAGACTCGACATGTCATCTCAAAATTGGTCCAAAAGTTCCTCGTCGGTCGCAGTGGCTACAAATCTTCCACATATACACCAACCACTATAGCCCCTCGACCAATCATCTTGTAATACACACACGCGTCGGTGACAGACTGAGTAAAACCCGCCTGCACTAATGTTTGGTCCAGCAGTTGTTTCCAGATCCTCCCAGCTTGCTTAAGCCCGTAGAGGCTCTTAACAAGACGGAGGCACACATCGTTACAGTCATTTTCTTCCAGTCGTCTGAGCTCTTCGCCAGGGATGCTCATGCCCTCGGGGACCCGTAGGTAAATTTCAATGTCTTCCTCTTTATAGGCTTTTACATAAAAGCTGGGAACATTGTAGTGTCGTGCCCGTATACCCCATGATCGTGCCACTCCCAAGATCACCTTCCCGTTCGTCATGTCAAGCAATGCGGAAAAGGTCAAGTTGTAGTCTCTTTCCAGGACTTTTTCATCTCCACGTGCAACTAGACGAGCTTTATAGTGCCCAACAGCACCATTTCCATCTTTCTTCTTTTTCATCACCCACTTTCTTCGCAAGAGGTGCGTGTTGGGGCCACGTCTGATTACTTCCCAAGTCTTACTCGCGACGAGTGAAGCGATCTCCTCTGCTCGCGCCTGTTCCCAGAGGTGCGCGTCTGCAACCTCGAGTGAAGCTTCATAGGACTTGGGACCAGGCAAGTCTGCGCACGTCTCTTCCCCTGCTCCCACGGCCGACTTGACAACTATATGTGCAATAGCCGCACACTGTGCGGTACGCCCCGCGATCTCATGCGTGGTCTCAGGTGCTTCTTCAGCTTCTTGCTGACGTCTCGACTTTTTGCGTTATCTCCCCGAGCGTCTCACTCTCGATATCGGGTCCTCGTCGCCTTCCTCGTGATCGGCTGGAGGCGGTATGCTGTTATATTCTGCAATGGGGACACGCTCCTCCCGTCCTTGGTTGCGCTTTCTGTCAAGAGCGAGCCGTTTTAAAGCATCCTCTGCCTCGTCATGAAGTACTTGTGTAAGCTGATCATTAACCTTCAGCGTAAGAGTTTCAATCTGAATGACGTGGCGTGTCGTAATAAAGGTTTTAAAACGATTCAGATGAACTTGGTAACCTTTCGTCTCCTCATTTTCCTGATACTAGTTCCCACGGCGATTTGTGTACCCGTTGACTTGTACGTAGGAGTCTGGTACACCTTGCACATGGAACCAAACGCTACAACATCAATCACACTTACAGGATTCCCCGTTAAAATATGCAGTGGTGGTTTCCTCCCCACATTGGCGTGTGTAGGCATGAGATTAAGAACATACGCCGCGTATTCAGCCGCTTAGCCCCAGAAATTAGTTGATAATCCTGATCCAAAGAGCATGCACAGCACCGTGTTCATTACGGTGCGATGCATTTGTTATGCCTTCCCGTTGGATGTAGACGCATGTGGATATGTAACTTGCCTTCCGATGCCCGTGTGCTGACGAAATAGTTCAAGGTCACGGTATTCGCTGCCGCCATCGGTGCTCAAAATGTGCACACAAAAATTAAAGTGCCTCCCGAAGAACACCATGAAATGGTATAACGTTTGTGCCGCTTTACTTTTGGTTTTAGCCACAAATATGCGGACATAGTTGGATTTATGATCCACAATTTTTTCCAATACCGGTATCTCTTGCGATCCGTGGGGGGGGGGTAATTGGTTCTTTCAGGTCGCTGCAAATTACACCACCCACCACATCAATCGGTGAATTTCCCCGCTATCATTACGTGACTGGGAAGTCTTCGCTTATTTGCCTTCGGTACAAGTCAAACAGTTCTCCCCGACTCAATTCTATTGATAGGATCGGCAGTCATCCTCTCAACGTTGACGTAGTTGAGGTGGCCAAAGCGTCGGTGAAAGTGCCCTGAGATCCCCTTCAAAACCGTTCTCTCTTTTGGTGCTAACATTTGAACTGCATTCATCACAGCGTTGCGCAATCCTTTCTCTTCCTGTCCTGGCGTGCCTCAATCCACAAACAAAACATTGTTCTTTATCTGCACGTACATAACCACGCTGCCACCTCTGACGATGCCTTATCTCTTGCTTTTACCACTTAGCTTACACCCTTGTAGCATCAACGTACCCAGCGATATCAGGTCAATGGAAAGCGTTGGCCATATAACGTGTTCTTTAGCTCCACCCAATATGTCTTGTCATCAACATTTACTCTGAACCTCGTCTTTCCACGTCTAGTCACTCTCCGCGTCCTGTCCGTAAGGACTACACCCTCTGGCTTGTCGCATTCTTCTCACGCGTAAAGCATGCTCGCATCTCGTACTAAGTGCGTGCTTGCCCACGAGTCCACTATCCAGTCCTGGTCTGTTAGGTCTCCAGCGACCAGCCCCGCCAGCGCCCACCGTGGGTTCTCACCCCTGACTTCCTTATTCGGGTAGTTCGCGCGATATGCCCCACTGTGTTGCAGATCATGCAGGTTATTTTCTCGGTGTACCGTCCGCTAGCGGCTGCGGCGACTCTGACTGGCTTCACTAATCGCCTTTCGTTGTCCTCGTACGTTTGCTCCCATTGAGTTTTCACAAGCGCGTGGACCCCATAATCTGTTCTCTCCTTGTCATATTGACTCGCCAGCACCGGCCTCAACTCAGGGCTCGCATGCAGCACCAGGATTTCAGATATCAGCGACGACGACGCTCCTGTTGCGTTTCGCACCTCCATAAGGCACAGGTAGTGCGAGTGCCATGTTTCTCCGCTGCTCGTCTTCGTCCTAAAGACCTCCGACACTTGCGCGCTTTTAGAGGTCAAGCGCGTAGCTAAGTGTCGGCTCGATCTCCCACCCTTCATCTCGAAGTCCCTCTCCACGGAGGCATCCTCCCAGTTTGCTTATCTTAAACTTTTCTGCCCATCGGTATCCACAAGCTTACTGCGCCATTTCGTTTTCGTCTCGTAAGCCCCGTGTTCAATGCTTGAATCCAGCTCCCAAAACTTTATGTAGTCCTTTTCTGTGAACATCCTCATGTTGATCTTCGAATCCTTAGCAGGTGGCATCCGTATTCCTACTCCGCTTTCCAAATTCTTCGCCTCGTCGCGAACAGCGCTCGCCCGCGGGGCTTCATTTGCTAGTGCCGAGGTTGCTGTCCTTACCTTCCCGGCTCCTCTCTTACTGTTGTCCGTACAGCCGCTTCCGACCTGCCACGCGCATAGCCGCTCTCCTCCGCTTCTAGAACCCTTTGCTCGATCCGTGCGACCAATATTTACGCTTATTGTCGCGCCTCTCCAGCCTCGTCTTGAGCTTGCTGTACTCGGCGGGCTTCCTCACTCAACTGTTTTTCGTTGGCGTTGTGTTTCTTCAATTCTTCTAGCTTCCTCACCCAATGCTTGTTCTCTATGGTGTTGGGATTCTCGCTCTTCAAGAACTTCCTGCTTGTGTATTGCGAGGATCTGCTCCACATCTCTCAAGGCTTGTAGCTGCTTCTCGTGCCGTCTGACGACGACCCTCTCGTTCAGACAGCAGCCTTGCCTGAAGATTCGCGACTTTCTGCGCCTGTAGCTCCGCATGGACTCTCAATGCCTCGTATTAATATCTCTGCATCTCAGCTTCTCCCTGCAGCTGTCCGTGTGCCCTCGCATAAGCCGCGTGGTTTTCAGCTTGCTGTTGAGTGTGAGCGTCTGCTTCCGCGCGCAGTGCCTCTCGTGCATCCGCATACTCTGTGTAGTTCTGCTGCTGTTCCTGTCTAAGCGCACGTCTTT
>JH598714.1:139059-252427 GCA_000173235.2 Hyaloperonospora arabidopsidis Emoy2 | reverse complement strand
GGTGGATTCTGGAAAGTGCTGCAGCAGTCGACGCAGATGTCGCCGAGTGCGTGGGGGCCCTACTGGGCGGACTATAAACTGCTCAAGAAGATCATCAAGGACTGCGCCCAGATCAAGAAGGAGGAGAAGCTCCAGGGAGACAAACTGGTCAAGATCAAGATCAAGCCATCGGCGAAAGAGGACAACGACAGCATCCGTGCGTGGCTCACGACTTGCGTGGGCGGGAGTGTTTTGTTGAACTCGATTTGAGTTGAGCTGATTGGCACGATGGGTGGATGTTCATTTGAGTTGTTGTTCGTGGTGTGATGGGTGGTACTGGAGCAGGTCAGTCGCAGGACGAGATGAATTTCTTTCGCACCTTGCGCGTGGAAATCAAGAAGATCGCGGACTTCTTTATCCAAGAGCAAGCTAAGCACACGAGTCAGGTGGCGGCTATTGACACTAGCTTCCAACAGCTTAAGGTATGGCATGCTGCTGGATGGACGTACTTGTTGCATAACTGGAGTTGTCGTGGAGGCGCTGTTGTATCGTGTACTCACTTTGGTCTGTCGTTCTGATGTGGTGGCGTTAGACAAACCTCGAGTCAGCGGAAGCCAAGACAGCACTCATGAAGAACTGCGTGGCGCTCTACAAGGAGCTGCTGCTGCTTGAGAACTTTGCCGTGATGAACTTTTGCGGCATCTCGAAGGTCGTGTTTGATTCGCCGAGTCATCGATTGCATACCTATCCGCAACTCGTTACTGAAGCACCCTGACCGTCTGTCGTGTTCAATATGCCACGCAGATTTTAAAAAAGCATGACAAGTGGACGGGATATGCCACACGCAATAAGTTCATGCACATGATTTTGATGAAGCAACCGTTCGCCACGTACGAGCCGCTGTTGCAAATGATCGACCGTTTGGAGCATATTTTTGTGCAGGCAACAGGATCGAGCATTGAGCAGCATGATGCACAGAAGTCGTCTTCTCGACGCGATGGTGATGGCAACTCGTCCTCATCATCACCAGGTGAGGCACCTGGTGGCGCAAGATCCGCTTATGATGGTGGTGCAGAAAAGGATGCTGCTTTCTCGAGCAACAATGGCTCGTCGAACCACTCTCCTTGTCACACACCACCAGGCGCTAGTGGTGGACGTCGTGGCGGACGCACAGATACAGCCGCAGTCGATGATACTTCCCCACGGCTCGAAGACGTGGTTACATTAGTGCGAGTGAACGCGCTTCGAGATGATGTGCGGGAGCTGAAAAAGATCGAGTGCGCGTACGACGGCGATGGCGAATATGAGGATAACCCGGACGATTCAGGTTTCCCTGACGACGATGCAGAAGCACCTTCCGTGCGCTTTGATGACCATTCTCAACCTGAACAAAAGAGGATCGTCCTTCCGTTGCCGTCGCAAGTTGCTCCAGCGGAGAACCATTCAGACAGCGATGCTGCTGTGATTGCAATGCTTTCCATGAAAGAGAGCGCAAGCTTGCAAGGATCTGGAGTCAGCAGCGACAGTGGCGACAGTTCCACCACAAGTCACCGTACGCGAAGTACCAAGCGCAAGGCTTGCGCACCGCTAGATATGGAAGGCAAACGCAAGATGAGCGTCACGGCAATTCTCAACTAGCCTTCGTCATTACGCGTAAGTCAGCAAGACGAGGAGCATGTCAATTTGCTCAAGCCTAAACGACGCTGGACACGTAAATATACACCACAAAAATCTCCGGTATGCGCTTCCGCATGAATCACTTCCCTTGTTGTAGACCGATAAACTGTAGTAACAGTTTGCGTCTCTTAAATTCACTTCTCCCTGGTCTTCTGTGCTCATCCAGTCTACTACTAGTCCTGTCCTCACCAGCGAAGTAGTTTTTCTGCTGCAAGCCTGTATACATACAACACGTCAGCACGAGACGCCATCGACGACCAGAAAACTCTAGCGCGCCATTAACATAGAGCCTTAGTGCTCTTGTATCGCACGTCCAAACTGCAGCGTCTTTAGCCTTCCGCACACTGTAGATTCTGCGCTCGAAATCGCAGCTGCACTAGCAGTAGCGCCCAACTAAAAAGAAAATGATCGCGCACACTACCAAGTGCAAGGGTCCATAAGTCTGTCGAGGACGTAGCAAATCCAAAACATCGTCAGTAGTGTCAATAAACATTTGACCAGCTCGCCAGCAGAAAAAGCGCGTACCCCCTGGTCCTTCGAGCCCTTGCCCGTCATCGCGTGCGAGACTTCGTTGCCAGCTTTACCATTAACCGCACCGTTTTTCCGATGACGCAGAGTCGACGATTCTTCCGACAGCTTTCTCACGCGCATAGCATCCGTGCTCGCTTTCTGCAGCAGCTGTCGCGTCTTTTCCAGATCGCTCATCAACACGTCACGCTTCGCCGTGAGCTGCACTGTAAACGCCACCAACTGCACCAAAAAAACAAAATAGCAGCACCAAATAAAAATCAATCACCCCCTCTCCTCCTACAACCCCAGCAACCACCGTAGTACCCACGCACCTCGTCGTATTTCTTGCGTAGCACTGCAGCTTCCTGAATCGCTTCCTTGCCTTCTTCTCCTCTATCCACCGTCCCTTTCATCGCCTGTGCATTGTCCTCTTGCAGCAATGCAGACGACAATTGGGCAGCTGTCGCCACTTCCGCTCGTCCCTCCTCACTCGGCCGTTTACCCGACACAGTACTGCTCGAATCAGAAGCGACTGCTGTCTTTGCAGATGACGCGTTCGTCGACGTCGTACGCTGTGGACTCGACGGAGCCACTGCCAATTGCTCCGCCAATTGCTCTGCATCCTCGTCCTCCTGCACGAAGCGACAGCGCAGCTTCTTGTTCGACAGCGCGCGCTTGTCCGTCCTCGCCCACATGTGCGTGAGCTCGTCCGCCATCTCCTTCGTCGACTTGGTCTTCACTTGTTCATAGAACCGCTCGTCCACGTAGATGCTCTGGACGAGGAACTTGTCATTGGACAATTGGCGCTCGGCCGGGTCCATCCGACGCAGCTCTTCACAGTCTTTTTGCTGCAGAATCACCATAATCGAAGCCGAGCCATTCGGGCCCAGCAGGCCCTGATTCGGGCGCACGAGGTAGCGCAGCGGCCGCGTTGTCTTCACTTTGAACGCGATCTGACGGTCGCTCGACACGTTCCGGATCGTCAGCACCTCCTGAGCCGCCAGCTGAGACGGTAAGTGGAAGCACAGCGAGTCGGCGGGCTCCAGGAGCACGCACGAATGGGGCGCGAGGGCCACGTCCACGTCGCTGCTTGCCATGAGGTCCCGATTGGTTTTAAACGGTTTTTTGTGTTGTTGCGGACCTATTTTAGGTCCACGCGTCGCGCCAGTCGGGACGTGATTTGGGACGGGACTAATTTTTGATCTCATATATATATATATATTTATACATATATATGTACGCAGACTACAAGCGGAACAAAGTATGCATTTTTGTATGATGACACGAAACGGTGCGTGCTTGGCATCAGCGCGTGCTTTTAAAACACCTTGACACCTCATTCACATTTTTTACTAGCAGCTTCTGATTCACTTACACCATTTCGTCTTGCTCCGTCGTGGGGGTATAGAGCCGCTGGAGCTGACCAAGCTGCGCCTCGTAGTCCTCATCGCTCAAACGAGCCATCGTCTCGGCGACAGACTGGAACGTATTCATCGCCCGCTCGTACTTTTGCGTCTGTTGAGGCGTCTCGAACTTGGGCGGAGGTGGATGGCCTAGCACTGACTGGGACAGCTGACTGCGCCGCATCATCTTTAGTAACACGTCTGGATACGCTTCGTAGATCTCCCGACTCACCGGGTGGTTGTGCGACACCACCTACACCAACAAAACAACAGAGAATACCACAAAAAAGTGTCAATACGGACTCAATCAACCCTGTCAACTACAGCACGAAAAAACACCTGCCTCTCCGTCCGTACCTGGTCCGTGACAATCACCATATACTTGGACGGGTTGTCAGCCGGCGTAATTTTGACATTGATCTTAGCCATGCAGCCAATGCCACGGTACTTCTGTCCTGGTCGAGTATTCGCGCCTCGACAGCGCGCTTTCATCGCGTGCGTGCACATGTATATCCGGTGGTGATGGATCGCTTCGTCCGGGAACTCGGCGCGTCGTCCGCGCGAGCTCTTGTTGTTCAGCATCACCTTTTGCTGGTTCCGACGGTAAGCTTCAACACTGCAGGACGAGCGCATGCGGAACGGCTGGAACGTCTCCTGCATGTACAGCTCAAAGTACGAATCAAAGTCGAACCAGGAATTGAACGACACGCGCGCCATGCGCTTGCTGTCAAACTTGACAGTAGCGCCATCGCCACTGGGGTCATAGCTAATCCCCGCATCGGCTACAGCGTCCTGAACGGACCCTGGCGTGCACCCTACGTCCGTCTTAATCGCCTCAGGAGGCGGCACGACTGCAGCAGCGGTTGCCGCTGCATCAAAAGCCACGTCAATGCCGGCAGCTTCTTCAATCTTGGCCACAACATCGTGCATCGCGTCGTCCTGCGAAGCGGCTTCGACCGTCGAAACGAGGGACGCGACGTCGTCCTCCCGCAGACTGCGCTTGCCACCGACCATCACCACAGGAACACAATGGAGCTTGACCACGTCTTCTTCTTCTCCGTGGAGTGGAGTCGCTGCTGCTGCTGTGTCGGTGGCTGGCGCGTGGTGTTCGTCGCCGCTGCTTGCGACCATGACTTGCTGCGGCGATTGCTAGACTTGACTTGGCCCGAGGTCCCGAAGTTTTCAACTGCTTGGGTAGTGGTGGTGGGGTCCACAAGTGCCACATAAAACCTTGGCAAGAAAAAACCCTTGACTTCAGGTGCGCCACACATTCGTGTAAGGTACGTATGGTCGCGGCGATAGAGGATGAGGTCGCGCGAAGGTCGCGCCAGCGCTACGGCCAGCTGCGCCAACCAAACGAGTTGAAGCACCCGCAGCCAACGGTCGCCTCGAGCACGTCGCTTGTCATTAGCCAAAACCATCACTCGACATCTCGTCTCGCTCTCTCTCTCGCTCTCGCTCTCGCGTTTTGACTCGACACATCATCCAATGGCCAAGAAATCGAAAGCGCGTGTGGCTGTGAAGCCTGTGGCTAGCAGCAGCAGCTCGTCGGACTCGAGCAGCGACGAAGCGCCACCAAAAAAAGTCGTGGCCGTGGCCAAGAAGGGCAGCAAGGCGGCACCGAAGAAGCCCGTGGATAGCTCGTCTTCTGACTCGAGTTCCAGTGAAGAGGAGGCACCTAAGAAGGTGGTGACCAAGAAGCCTGTTGCCAAGAAGGAAGAGACCTCGGACAGTTCCTCGGACGAGGAGGAGGAAGAGGCAGCATCCAAGAAGGTCCCAGCGGCCAAGAAGGAGAGCTCGGACTCGAGCTCGGACTCTTCCTCTGAAGAAGAAGCCCCAAAGAAGGTTGTTGCCCTGTCAAAGAAGGTTGTTGCCAAGAAGGAGGAGAGTTCCGACTCGAGTTCGGACTCTTCGTCCGATGAGAAGGAGACTTCTAAGAAGGTAGTTGCCCCACCTACTAAGAAAGCGGTTGCCAAGAAGAAAGAGAGCTCTGACTCGAGTTCGGACTCGTCTTCGGACGAGGAGGAGGGCGACGAGAAACCGGCTGTGAAGGCTAAGGCTGTTGTTGCAAAGAAGGAGGAGAGCACGTCCAGCTCGGACTCTGACTCTTCGGATGACACTGAGGCGGTGAAGCCTGTTGCCAAGAAGGCTGTTGCCGCCAAGAAGAAGGAGTCTGCTTCGTCATCGTCGGACTCGGATTCGTCTTCTGACGAAGAGGAGGAGACTACTATTGTGTCGAAGAAGCGTAAGAACTCGGACGCTGGTGAAAAGTCGGACAAGGTGCACAAGCAGGAGAATGGGGATGCTGCTGCTGTAGCGAACCCGCAAAAGGCTCTTGAGATCTTCATTGCTGGTCTGCCGTGGGCTGCCACGGAGGAGGAAGTGACGGAATACTTTGCCGGATGTGGTGAAGTTACTAGTGCCCGCATCCCGCAGCAGAACGGCCGGTCAACGGGTACGGCGTTCGTGACGTTCGCAACTCCTGAGGCTGCCGAGGCTGGTCTTGCACTAGACGGCCAGGATTTTGGTGGTCGGTGGTTGAAGATCCGCACGGCGGAGAAGAAGAACATGTTTGATGAGAAGCCAGAAGGATGCACGAGTGTGTTCATTGGCAACCTCAGCTGGGATGTGGACGAGGACATTATACGCGAGACGTTTGGCGAGTGTGGGGAGATCCTCAGCTGTCGTCTCGCAACTGACCGCGAAACGGGCGAGTTCCGTGGCTTTGGACACGTGGATTTTGCCACGACCGAGGCTGTGGACGAAGCGGTCAAGCTGGCTGGCACGTACGTGAATGGACGCAACATTCGTGTTAACTACGCGAAATCGCGCGACCAGAATGGCGGTGGTGGTGGCCGCGGCGGTTTTGGTGGCCGAGGAGGTGGTCGCGGTGGCGGTCGTGGTGGCCGAGGAGGTTTTGATGGTGGTCGTGGTGGCGGTCGTGGCTTTGGTGGACGTGGTGGCGGTCGAGGTGGTGGTCGTGGTTTTGGTGGACGTGGTGGAGGTCGTGGTGGAGGTCGTGGTGGAGGTCGTGGAGGCCGCGGTGATGGTCCACCCAAGCGTCAACCGTCTTCTATCCAGAACTTCCAGGGCTCGAAGGTGACATTCGACTAATTTAATGGCGGTGGCGTAGCAAGCAATCTTTACGCTGGTCGGGGATACGTGCTTTGGAAGACAGTGATGCTTCGAGTGTGCCTGACGCAATAGAAGACGCCCATCGTGTACTGACTAGGTTTTTTCATTATGAGCTTATCGATCCCATTTATATAGACTTTGAACATGTCCACGCTGGTCACATTTGCTTGTATCAACCATCACTCGCCACCACCTCACGTTCTTTTTCGAGAGCGTGTATTACCAGCAGGCGAGCACGTTTACAACTGCAATCGGTGCAGAAATAAGTGCTGGTACGCGTTTATCCGTCTTCCTGTATCACTTTCGCCTACTGCTCCGATCCCTGCTTCGACTTCGTCTGGAATGCTTGGACGGTCGGTGTTTGTGCGACTTGCGTTCCGTTCTGTCCTTCTTCTTGCTCTTCTCATCGTGTGAAGAGCGCTGTTTGTGACGTTTCTTATGCTTTGCATGTTTACGCTTCTCATCTTTTGTGCGTCGTTCGATATCCGAGCCATCGCCAGCGTCAATACTACGCGATCGTTTTACGGGTCTTTTCGCATGTTCTTTGACACCACTAATCGCGGCAACATGAGTAGCAGTTCCCGTGTCATTACCAGATGAACTTGACTGTGCACCAGCGCTGTTACATAACAAATCTCCAGTACCACCGGTCCATGACTCGCGATGCGCTTCTAACGACCACGTGGAAGGCAGCTCTTGCTTGCTCTCATCAACTTTGCTGGTCCGATTCTCGTCCTTGTCATCGTCACTATCTTCTTCATCACTTTCCTGACTCACCTCCGATTCATCCGAAGGCTCGAAAATGGATTTGAGGAGACCGGCAGAGATTTGCTTGACTGCAGGTAATAGTGGCAGATCCTGGGCCTCTTGTCCTTGGGCCTCGCTGGCTGGAACAATCTCATTGCCACTGGCCTTTGATTGATTGCAAGCAGCTCGATCAGCGGCGTATTCCATCAAGCGCGGAACAAGTTCCTCATCAAACAAATCGCGCTTCTTGCCGTTCTCATCTTCCTTACCGCTTGATCCAGTCGGTCCCACACACTTCACGTGAAAGCGTTTGCACAGCAATGATTTTGGAATCCATGAAATCTGAGACCGACGCGACACCTTGGCTTGAGGCTTTAGCACACAGTCACTTTTACCCCCGCCCGCAGTAGACGTTGACGCGACGAACCTCTTGGCGATGGACGCAGAAATTTTTGCACGAAACTGACAGCCGGCACTACCTCGTACCAATGGCTGCCGGTCGTTCAATGTAGTTGACACTTTGACCAAAGCGGCAGGGGTTCTGTGAGACGAGACCGACCCCTGTTTAGCTCGTTCGGCAGCACTGAAAAGCTTCGCTTTCTGGTCTTCGCCAAGCAAGTCAAACACACTTCCGATTGGTTTCACAACTTCAGCAGCATCAGCTCCCACCTTACTTGTGTCAAATCGAGTATCTTGACGATCGTCGTCAAATAGAGCACTTCTCTGCTTCGCTGTTACAACTGTGCCAGTTACAGTCGTTGCTGTCGCAAAATTGTGCTTGCGATACATACCTGTTACAGCATCATCTTCGCCTTCAGCCTCATCGAATCGATGATGTGCCTTGAATCCAGACGGAACTGCTAGACGCGGAATCACTTTCATCGGAGGCTTCTCTCTGGAACCCGCCAGGTCGAAGCCAGGAAGCACTGGCCGCCCGTCTGAACAAAGCGCTCGGCTGCGCCTGGTCTTCTCAAGTCCGTGGGACCCTATAGTCGATGAACCCAGTCGCTTTACGCCACTTTTCCTCCTAGTTGACGCAATCACTTGATCAAACTCGGCCATTGAGACGGTCCCGTACACGTCCACATCATCATTTTCTTCCAGCGCACTCAGTCCGTACGCACTAGTCGCACGATTACTACCGTTCGTGATCTTCAAAGCGTCCACAAACGACACTCCTTGGTGATGAGACACCTCAGTTGCTTTCTGTATCTCCTTTTGCTCTCGTTTATATAGTGAAAACTCAGGAGCATCCGTATACGGGTCGAAGCCAGCTCCATACCGGTCCAACTTTGGTTTCGGAAAAGCTTTCTGCACGTCAAACACCTTTCGAGGTGGCATGCACACCTCCTCCTCAGCCTCATCTTGTGGTTGCAATTTTGCCTCTTCCTCCTTAAACTTTCGCCGTCGCACGCGCTGACCGATGCCATGTCCTTCTTTCCAGCCCATTTGCTTCAAGAGCTTGGCTCCAATCGACTCATTGACCGGCAACGCCCAATCTTCAGGAAGTGCGAACCCCGGGATGGCGGCAGCACTAGACCCATGTGGCTGACATTGCTGTTGTAGTCGTCGTTTGGCTCCTGTTTGCAGCGTATCGTAGAGTTCTGACGTCTCCAGGCGTTTGCCCAGCAGCGGATCGTCTTCCTCATCCATGAAATCATCAGGACGTTGCTCAACTCTCGACGGGCGATTCTCACGAGACGAAGAGAACGTCTGCGGTGTCCATCCTTCTTGACTTCCCACGGAATTGTAATAACCAGCAGAGAAGCCGCCAGTGAAGGCTCCGTGGAATCGTCGACGACCTTGAGCGTCTGTAACCTGCGAAAGAGGATCAAATAACAGAAGAGAGTGGTATGAGACAGAAGACATATGTGTCAGTAGTTATAGAGATAGCTGGATCATTATACAACATTGAGCGGGACAGAGAGAGCGAAGAAGTACAGGACTCACCTCTTGGCTGCGCACATTACCACGCTTCATTGAAGAATGACGGCTTCATGTGGACCACCTTCGGATGTAGCCATGTAAGTAAAATAAGAGACCCATGTGGTAATTACGCGCTCTTTTGCGGGTGTGTATACAAAGTATACACTCAAAAAATTGACCTCGTCATCCGACTCTCTCGCCAACACGTTTGGATGTACAGTATCCTTCATGCTGTTTCATTCATGAATATGGACACGAACTCCCACGAGCTACTTCTACCTTCAGCAATCTTATATGGTACACGAGTTTCAACCAGCTCTCGAGTGAGGCGGTCCGGGATGTGTGACGCAGAGCGGACACAGTAGCGACTCGTTGAGTTTCACGAGAATGCATTCGTCGTGGAAACAATGGCCGCACAAAAGCGTCGTCAAACCTGCCATCGCATAGCTGTCGCTCTTCTTGTCACCACTTAACCCACTGCTATGAAACGCTGGGACGATCGATACATTGTCATCGGCAACCAGCGCATTGCGACAGAGAAAACAGTCCTCTGCATCTTGTGTCGGGTGGTCATTGTCGACAAAGGTGCTATCTCGACCAGCTAGCGACAGCCGGTGCTCGCTCAATCGCGTAAAGTCTGACTGGCCAAAGACCATGCCCTCGAACAGAAAGTTGTAAATGAGCTGCGGTAGTTTCGTCGACGACACGGCGCACTCGAGGTTGCGGTTCTGCTTGGCCATGCGCAAGAGCGTCGAGACGTAAGTCTGTAATCCAGACAGACGGCTTGCAATGACCGACGGACGTCGCGATCTGAAGATGCGACGACGGGGGAAGTGGTGAGCAGCGTACATGTAGAGCCACGGGCAATTGGACGGACAGAAGTGGCCGTGGTCGAGCACGGCGATGATCGCCTCTTTGAGCTCGCAAAACTCCTTGAACGTCCTCGCCATTTCCCACGATTGGTCCAGTGCCGCGTTGCTAATGCGCATGACGAAGCGTGGACTGGCCAACATATTCTTGCCAGCCACCACGGCTTTGATGAAGTCCACGTGCACATTGTCTAGCAGCATCTTTTCCATTGACTGTATCGACAGAAGACGCTGGGGCTGCTTCTCGGTGCGTCGCTTGGTGAACGAAGAGGCGCGAGTCATCTGCTGTTCCTCCACCGACTTGCGACGACGGGACTGACTGGGCAGCGACATGGCCTCCCTTCTTGATGTGGACCCCCTTTGTGATACGGACTCCCGTAGTGAGATGGACCCCCTTAGCGACATGACGGGCTACTGGACTGTTTGAGCTTGATGAAGTGATCGAAATGGCACTAGACACGGAGTGCTGAATATCCACGGCAGACAGACGGGCAGACGGGACGGTGTCTTACTTGAAGTTAATAATAAAGTGTGTGTGTGTTGCGAGTCCATTTTTGCTCGCCTGATTGTTTCTGGGCGATAGAGGGAAGCGGCTATGTAATTACTACTGACTCAAGACGTTATAGAAAGTCTCAGCGGTTGTTGTTAGTATACAAATTCCCATATACACAACGCACAATCTCGTTGGAAGTCATTATTACGCAAACTGGTCAGGAACGTTAGGCGTCACAACCTACCACAGCGACAGAAGTCGACCATATATCGAGCTGTCGTGGCACACACGTACACGAAGCACAAGTACGCACGCTTTTTAACAGCTGACGATTACTTCGTACCGACAAGCTTTTACCGCCGGGAGAGAATTTTGTATAGGCTATACACCACATCCTTTTTCTACAAGGCTCGCAGCCAGTTCGTAGTGGCATCTTCAGCTACCAAGTTGAACCTCTTCGTTGCTATGCTACCCTTTATTTGTTCATCTACTACTTATGAGGTGGCCATCACGGCTTGAGCGTTTCAATGAGCTAATTGTGTCTGTCCCGCATCACCCGCTAAGCTCGGGAGTCAATCGGTGGTGCATGAACGGACGATTGAATTTACCTACTAGCATAGCGCGTCGAGTATCTCAGCTAAAACCTACCGAAATCGAATCTCCGCCCGGATCTCGGTCTTGATTGTTCGACAGCCAGCAACAACTTTCTTGACTAGAAACTGATGCCGTGAGGCCGAGAGCGTTCAATCGCTTGTGCAGGACATGCCGCGTTCGGACCTTTGCGATCATGAACTGAACACTGGAGGTTTCGGATTTCACTGACAATTGACACACGAAACACGAGCGATTTCACGAACAGAGCTACTTCTCTGCTAGGCCTGATATGCATCACTGCGTTGTTGACTTCCGACTGTCTAAACGTGGACCTGTCGTCAAGGATTCGTCTTTCTTATACCTACAAACCAACACCTTGCCCGGAAATCTCCGCACCACGACGGATGCGCATGGTACTTTCACGATCTCCTACGACGAATACGTCATACCACGAAGCAGCGTGACGCATCTTTTGTAGCTTCAGCATCCGACCAGAGTATTCCCATGAGAGTGATGACCACTTGACTCGATCCCCAGCTTCCGATTTCCAGGCTGTGTTTGTAAGCACTCGCAAATGTAGCTGGCACTGATCGGCTGCCACTGCTGTTGGCCTTAGTGTTTTGACCTGTTTGAGATCGGTATACCCAATTTGAACGAAGCTGATATCGGCTACCACGGCGAATGTTGTCGATTGGTAACGTCAGAGGGCGTGTGTATCTCCGAGTGACGTAATCTAGTAGAGAAAGACTACAGAAACGATGTGTACCTTGGCTATGGATCGCAGCTCAATTTGCGCTGTTGTTCTTCCCATGGACGTCTCACGGATTTCTCCGATATGTTGTAATCTTGATGGGCCTTCACTGCTCTCGTGGTTCAATCTTGTTGTAGCTGCACCAGGAAAAGTAAAGTTTCCGTCGTCCGATGCTGTAACGACCTCTTCAGGATGCCTCGATGCTGATCGAGATCGACACTCGCGGACACGCAAACGACTTGCACTGTTGCTATTGCCGAGTCAGACCTCGTAGCGCGTTCGCTTTCACACTTATAACTGATTTTTCTGTGCCTTTATCGGAGACGCGCGTCGTTGTATTTGTACACATTTCTTGGTGAGCAGAATGTGCAGTACACACTACGTGATACGAGCACCTTTCGCCGCATTCGGATCACGCCTCTCGCATTGCGGTACCAATAGTGCACCACGACGACCGCATTTCGTGAGGGATTGCATACGTGCGTAAACCAGCGATTTTATATCAAATGGAAAATGATGCGCTGAGAAAGCAATATATGCACGAAGTCAAAGAACGTAATCAAGCTTAATGCATCGATGGGGGCAGCAAACTGACCCATAAGTTTGCCGGCCCCTCAGTTGTACGAGCGCGTAACGATCATTTCGCTCAAGCAAATACACGCGACAGCATGTTTCACTGCTGTTGTGTTGGTGTTCACGACGCTGTCGCTTTTCGTATCGGCCTTCCTGCGATACCTCTACCAGGTAGATTTCGCCGCTTCGACTTTCCCAGGTCTAGCCCATAAACTTTGTGCCAACGAGCACGACAATTAGCAGAACATTGGCGATAGAACCAACGCTCATTACGTTCTATGAGATAGTATCTTACGTGAGTCTTTAATATACTGAAGCAACAACGCAGCACTTTGTTCCGAGTCTAACTTAGCAGAAACATCTTTGATTCCAATGGCAGTTGAGCCGATAAATCTCGGCGGGCGATTGTGTCAAGTAACTGCCACAAAAGTCATGAGTAAAAGAGGGTTTGTCTGGACCGTACCCAAGGAAAATCTGCACCGTACCCAAATCCCGTACCAGCTGATATAAGTGATTATGAATGTAATTAGCGTGTTTTACGATTCTTTTCTAATTTTCCGACCTTATGTACGACACAACATCAGATAGTGCACTGTTTGATTTTCTTGATAGATTTTTTTCGGCATCATCGCATCAGATAGCGTGTTAAACATCCTTTCAGTCAAATGTCTCCATATCATGGCACGATCCGAAATGAAACGATCGATCGTTAGCAAAATGACCAAACTTGCGCCGTGTTACTGCATCGTCGTTATATTTCGCCTTCGCTACATCTCACTCTAAGTCACGATCCATTCAAAGTGGTGGAAACGTACGTACTTCGTGACACCAAGCAACGAACGTGCGAGTACCTTTCACAGAAATGGACGCACGATTACACGGCTGAGGCCTCCCGTCTTCTCCATTAACAGTTGCGTAGTGCTCACATCTTCACTCCTAGGGGGCATGGCAGCAACGTCTCAGAGCGTCATAGACCAATTGCCAGCTGTCTCTTCTGGAGAGAGGCAAGAGCCAATCCAGACCTTTACACAGCCGGTCGCCCATCGTGGCACGATACACCAGAAAAAACCACTGCTGGCACAGACCGTGCAGACCCAGCTTGTCCGTCATTTCAGCCGCGCTCGTTTGATAGATCCTGCTTGTTTGAAAACACCAGCAGCACTGAGTCCCGCAGATCGTCCTTGCAGTGTTTACTCGCTCAGCATGCGGAGCAGCTCGTCCTCGTTCAGCATCCACACGATCGCCATCGTTTATGTCGACCACAAAGATCAGGCTCTGTGTGTTCTTGTAGTAGTGGCGCCACAGCGGACGGATCTTGTCCTGTCCACAGACGTCTTGCGCCTTAAAGCTAATGTTTTTTGTACTCCACCGTCACGACGATAAATCCTACCACCGAGTCAGAGCCACAAATTCAGTTAGACTGCTGTCCTCCATCAGCTACACAAAACAGAGTAAAAAGCACCGGGGCAAGCAGTTCTATCCTCTACATAATAGACGTCTCTTCACGTACCGATAGTTGGGATGGTCGTGACCACTTCTCTCAGCTTGACCTTGTACAATATAGAGGTCAAATGGCAGCATCAAGACCGACCATGACGATTCTCATCTCCCTCTTGCCGAAGAGGCGCTTAGAACACACTCGAGAAAGCCACATTCGTGATTGCTGACTTGTCCTCTTGGCGGCTATACATCGGGAGACGACCATCTTTTGCTACCGTGATTCTCATACTGGACTGTGCGAGCGAAGGCACGAAAACATTTTATTCGCTCGGGATCCATCCACTTAAAACCTGCGAGATCTATTACTTTACCCTTCGCCGAATGGTTCAAATAATAAGATAGGGGAGCAAGCTCTGGAGCTCGCACTTTAATATATGTAATCCAGTTCGGAGAACTGAATCAAGTGCAAAACACTATACAATTCGGAGAACTGAATCAAGTTACAACAGCAGCAGTCACTGAAGAATGACTATGATGATGTTAATGTCTGTATTAACCCACTACAGTATACTCAAGCAACGCGATCAGCCTTTGCTTATGAGCGTCCAGCATTTGCTTATGTGATCATAATTACCTTTGATCGATTTTAAGCCAATCACGTACGTACATTACAATAGTGACCTAGCCAAAGAGTGATTTCGTATATGCCTATAAACCTAGGAGGTGGGGACAGGCTAGATCACACTTGGTACGTGTAAGGTACACCTAACCGCGTTATTTACAGACACACACACAGATAAGTACGATTAAAAAGTTCGGCATTCAACCTTGCGCACAGTCACTAATAGCTTCACCCTTCGGGCTCGCAATAATCCCTCAAACCAGTGGGCACGGGATTTGGGCACGGGATTTGGGCACGGTCCAGTCAAACCCAGTAAAAGACCGCTAAATTTCGACTCCTACTACCTGCTCGTCATTTTGGAGCTCATTCTCGGTGACAAGCATGAGTTCTTGTCTTAGCAGTTACCGGTGACATCTTGCGCTATTTTACATTCTTCTGGGCCGAGCAGCCATCACGTTTTGCACTAAATTACTGTCCCTCCAGTGGAGACCAGCCATCATCACCTGTACTTTCTAGGTGCGGTGCAAACAATCCTGTCGATCTGGCTCCTATCTCCTCCCCTCTCTCCGCTTCATCTGCTTGCTGCTACTTTTCTTGCAAAACTCCATAAAAGCTGCACTGCAAACCGTTCGCGTCCGCCGTAGCAGTATTCCGAAATCTTATCAAACCCAAATACTGATCAGCGTACGTTCGTCGATAAGATCAGCTCTCACAGGTCCACCCTGCCATCTCGACCACTGCGGCCATCACCTACCATCATCATCATCATAAAGGAATAAAAGACTCGTCCAAGGCTGCCCGAATTTCACTCACTCTTCTTTTTCTTGCGTCAAGTCCACAATGAACTTCCTTAAGAAACACATCGAGACGTCATCAAAAGAACCAGAGAAAACCAACTCCAAAGCCGCTGCTTACCTCACTGCGGACGACGTGAATTTCGAGGCTTTTGGCAAGGAAAACATCCAGATTCTGCTGGACCGTCACACGGGCGATGACAAGGTGACCACATGGGAGCTCGTGAACGACTCGAATGGCACTAAAGTCTGGCGTGGAACCGTGCAACACTGTGACTGGTGCCCGTTCCGTGCTGCTTGCCGTATCAACGCGGACAAGAGCATTGTGGAGCAGGTGCTACTGGATCCGCACCGTACGCTGGAGCTGGACGAGATGATGGAAGGTATCGCGACGTTGCGCGATGTGGGAAAACAGAACAGCTTGGCGCTCCGTCAAATTACCAGCAAGGGGCAGTTCCCTATCTACGGTCGGGAGTTTCTAGTGGTCACGTACGCCACAACGCTCGAGGACGGACGTGTTGTCATTGCCACGCGCTCAGTCAATGTGACTGACGTCCCTCCTCTTGAGGGTTATGTGCGTGCCAACATCTACGTCTCGGGTTACGTTATTGAAGAAGTGAAGGAGACGAACGGCGACGTGTATTGCGTCGTGACCCTCGTGGCACATGCCGACCTGGCGGGATTTATCCCATCGAGCATCATTAACATGCTGGGGACGTCTTCGACGGTCAAGGTCCTGAAGAACTTGGAGAAAATCGTGACGACCAAGTAGAGCGGTACTAGCTGGTGGGTGGACGGACTGACGCGAGGTCTTGCGGAGCCAACCCTTTCTAGTGCGTAGTAGAAGTGAGACGCAGATTATAACAATGGCGATCGATACATAACTCCACGAAATCTACATGTTGAACCTCTTAGAAATGCTGTCCTTGTCAGGAGGATGACAACTTGCGGAACCACAAAAGCAAGTCGGCATCAGCTTCTTGGGGAGCATCAAGTGGACTACGCTGTACAGCAGCTATATGAAGAACGACAGCTTCGGGTTGGAAAAATCAATAGTGTCCATCCTGTCAGCGGATACGACAATCACCGTCGAGTTCTGAGGAACTTCCGAAGATGGGCTGTTGACCACGCTGTCATCACTGTCATTGTTGCTGGTTTCAGTGCGCACGGCAGTTGGAGCAATAGTGAACACGGACTCGTTCGAGTATCGGTAGTCGATGTTGCTCCCTGCTGTGCTCGCGCCTGTTGATGAAGAGGTGGAAAGCTCTTTCAGACCGTCGACCAGTGACGTAACCGGTCGACGTTTGGCTCTCTCATTTCTGCTTTCAGGTGCTGTAGTGTTCATCCTGCTTCGAGGGTCAGTGTAAATGCCACTTGTAGACCTCGTGCGGGTGCTATGTATCCTGTCACTGTTCTCCATCTTCAGCTTAACTGCAAGCATCGTCGACTGGCGTTCACTTCGAGGAACAAGAGTCCAGAGATGCCTCAGTTCCTGGGTGCGCGTTTGCTCGTCAACATGCATCAAATCATCGTACTTGTCCCGCGAAATATTGGCGACTTCGACCAGAAAACTGTCTTTCGCCTCACGCCGTGTAGGATCAAACTCGCTTTCGTGACGAGGTGCACAAATCCAGACAGTCACTTCGAGCGCATTCGTTGCTGACACAAGTCCTCGACTAGGCTTCACAACGTAGCCTGACTGGTTCGACGTCCGCACCCTGAACATAAGGCACCTATCCGGACTTGAGTTCACAATAAAGAACGACCTGCTTCCCCACATGCGCGGTGCAGGCTTCACATCGAATGACAGCGCATCATCCGGCTGAATATGGTAGAGCAACGAGTTCGAATCGTAGGTCGACTCGGTCGCAGCCGTGTCGGTGGAAAACCCGGTGCGAGCAGACATCATTGTGTCGCTTAATGAGCTGTTAGTTATGGAAGTGCCACGTCGTCCTGCCGTCGACGGACCCTCGCAGTTAGTCAACGCCGGTCGTCTCGCCTCTGAACTTCCACCACGTACACGCATAGGAGGCTCAATGGTTGTGTAAAAGCTCGCATCACTGCCAACCGATTCATGACGGCTTCGATGCACTTCTCTCCCAGATGGCAGGTAGCTACTCAACGACCGCTGAGAAGTGCCTCGTTCACAGTTGCTACTACTACGACTCGATTGGGACTCGGCTGCGCTCATACTGGAGCTTCTGTTCCCACTTCGAGTCGATCGAGACTCGTCCAAACTCGCACTCGCGCTCCTCAAGCTGCGCGAGGACGCCATTCTGTTGCTTCGAGCGACTTCTGCCCCGTCTGAAGCCACTGCAACAAAGCGACAGGCCACTTTGTTCTCAGTAACGCAATCACTCCTCACTTTCTTCCACAGCTCCCGCAACAACGCGCTCGACTTTGTCGCGAGGAACTCCATCGCTTGCGCGTCTCTCGCTCTCTCCAGACTCTGCACGAGGAAAAGCTCCGACGATTGACGCGATTGCAAGTCCAATGGGTCCATAGCTTTCAACCGCTCGTAGGTCTTTTCACTGGCGGTTACAACTACTTCACAACATGCTCCAGGCGCTACTAAACCGTAGGTCGGACGGACTGTGAACGCGTCCGGATTGCGAGTTCGGACGCGGAAGAGCAAGTCGTTGCACTGCGAGAGGTTCGTGAGCGAGAGGGTGCAGCGCGGGCGGTGAGATGGTGCAGTGTCTGGTAGTGGGAACAGCAGCTCGTGCGCAGGCTCGAGCAGGAGACTGGAGCCGACGCGCACAGACGCCGTGATCATGATTTTTGTGCCACAAACCGCCACGTCGGTTGGGTGATGTCGGTCGTTTAGTCAGGCCCCATAATTTTGTAGATTCGCTAAAAATAGCGATCGAAATCCACAATTTAAGTCTCGGACAATCTACAAAAAAAGGAATCCGGCCGGGAAAGTTCCACTGCGCGCCAAGCTCCCCCCGACGACCTGCGGCTCTTGCCAGACGGCCCACATCCGCCAAATCGTGAACGATGGGAAAGCCCACGCCGTTTCAGCCTGGTCACGCCTTGCAGTTTGGAGTTGAGGTCACGACCAAGGATGCCAACGACAGCACAACCTGCTGGTGCCTGTTCTGCGTGCACGAGGGCCGCGACGAGGTCGAGATCGGCCAGAACGGTCGCAAGCGCAAGCGGACAGGCGACATTAAGATGCTCACCGCGCCGTTCTTCCCTCACAAATACCGGAGCCATCTGGCATCACAGCACGCTGAGTCATGGGCGCTCTACCAGGAGATGTCCAGCGCTGACGAGAAACAATACTTTACGAGAAAGATCAAGCCGGCCGATACATCGCCACATGACGCTGAAGAACGACACGCTGAACTACGACATCAGCGCCCCCATCGTCGACACAAGCATTGGCGACATGTTCTTTCGTGACGAAGAGGTGCTTGCCAACGTCGACAGTGACAGTGACGACGACGTGGCCAACGCGATTGCCGAGAAAGCCGCCAAGCAGGCTAACGAGAAGACCAACGCCTTGAACCTGTTCGTCAAGAATGAACCACGTGTTGATCGGCATGTCGATCAGGCAGACAACGACCGCCATCCAGCACGCCAGGGACCATACCAAGACGGTCAAACTGACCGGCATGAGCGACATGATCGTTGGCCAGCACGTCCGCGTCCTGGTCGGCGCCTCTCTGCAGGACATTTCGGACATGATGGGCGACGTGTTCGTGTGGGCCTTCTCGCTCGCATTCGACGCAAGCACCCACCGTTAGCAGTCGTTCTTCGATGTTCGCGTGCGGATCTGCTACAAGGGCCTATTCTGCAACATCAACCTGGTCGGTTTCCCGATGTTTGACCGCCACAAGGAGGGGATCATCTACAACATGCTCGTCAAGCTTCTTGACGCGCTCTACCCACACTGGCGCGTCAAGGTGCTCAACGCGTCGTCGGACGGCGAGAACACGATGACTGGGCGCCACGCTGGTGTCGTCACTCGCATCGTGCGCTGATCCGATTTTAATGTGCTGTGTGTGTTGCGCGCCGCATCAGATCGACATCATCGTCAAGTCGGCGGCTAAAGCGTCGACGGCGGCGCCTATATCAAGGAGGTCTACTCGTTGTCCGTCCATCTGCGGTCGCAGAACAACTTGATCATTAAGATAGGCGTCATGTGTCCGAAGAAGACAAACCACTGGGTGCACTTGGGTCGCGTCCTCAACTTCTACAAGCAGTATCGCCGGCTGATCATCGCGCGGACCGAGGAGAAGCACCCGGGGAACCTGCCATCGGCCGAGTGGTGGGTCATCACGTACGCTGTGGCGCCGCCATCGAGGGGATCAACATCACGTTCGCCAAGCTGTAGAGCCGGTCGCTGCTGGTAGCGCAGCAGCAGGATTCATCAATGCGTTGATCGGCACGCTCACCATCGTGTTCTGCATCGAGGCCGTAAATCTGGACAAGAGAGACTACGATGACGATACCGAGTACGTGTCGATCGGGTCGATGCGGATCGACGTCGCGGGCATCGAAAGTCACATCCGCGACCAATGGTTGGCTGCTGGCGAGTACTGTGATCGTCTTGAGGCTAACGACCAGAAGTCGGTTATCAAGGAGATCGCGATATACGCCATCATTTTGGTCGAGGGCCTCATGAGCATCAAGGCCGAGCATGACGAGAACAACCTGCCGCTAGACCACGACGCGCCGCCTGTCATGCCTCAGCAGCTGATTAGGCTGCGTCCCTACAAGTTCATTCAGGACGTGCTCAACGCGTACCGCGACCGCCTCGAAAAGTTCTGGACGCCTGATCAAGTTGAGGAGATCGAGGCAAACCATCGATACCTAATCAAGATGTACCGCGACGACGACGCCATGCGGAACGGATTCGACAAGTACGACGCCAACACGCTGTTTAATGACGCCTGGGACTGTGTACCCGTTTCAAGCGACTTCGCGCATTCTGTGGCGGCCTCGCGACCATCTTCCCGAACACGACGTCGGTCGAAAGTGATTTCTCGATCCTGAAGTGGGAGCTGGACGAGTTCCGTACCGCCCTCATGCACCTGTCGCTGGAAGGAATCTTCCAGGTGAAGCAGCGCGCCATCCTGGAGCAGGTCTGGGCATGACAAGCTGGCACAGTACATGCACATCCGGCCGTAACACGGACTGTTCTGCAGTCAGAGGCGTGATATGGACCGATCCACAAATTACTGGCGGAGGCGTCCACAAAATTGCTTAATTTGTATATTTTGTATGAATCTACAAAATTATGAGGCCTGCGTTTAGTGGAGACGGCGATCGAGTGTTGCGTGAAGCGCGTTGTTCTGTCAAAGTACGAACTCTATTTTTTGTCGCGTAATAGAAATGATAAGCGAAGTGACGCCGAGTTTTAGAAATGGGCGATAAAAGAGTTGTATTTAAAAACGCTTCGGTGGCCAGTCGTGGCAAGGGATGGTATATTTCGGGATTCGAGATTTTTGTGCTCGTTTTGCGGTTGCTGTTGATGTTAGAATCGTGACTGATCTCTATGTTGGCACGTATGGTGCCGCGATGGTTTTAGACTCTGTTGAATGGTATTCGGTCAGGTCAACGGAATATCTGCTCTACGACCTTGGGATCAACCGGAATGATGGAGAAAATGAAAAGCCGCCAACATGGTCATACAACGTTGATAAGTGATTATCCAGATATACTCGAGTGGAGTATGCAATCTGCTCATTTAAGGGCATATTGCCCGCTTGTTCGTTTGATGTGGCACTGGAGCCTGGTGAATATGTAGTCTATGCAGCATAGACTTGAGGTATCGATTGCAATGCGACCGACCAACAAGGCAACTAATCCCATGTATGTAACCATGTCGTGAAGCTTATGATCGTCCTGCTGGAAGTACATTGGCTAAGCATAGCTTCTCTCTGTGTAATACTTCTGTTGAAAGGTATGTGACGTCCGATGTGGACTTGTTGACGATGGCTACATTCTTATCTCATGTGCGAGAAGTGCAGTTTGTTCAGATATGATTTGAACTTGTATTAGCGTAGTGGTTTTGAAAATACTGACTGGTACATACGTACATATGATCCCTAGACCTCTCAGCGCATAACTATCATAATCATTAATTGGGTCAGTCATCGACGCACAGTACAGTCTTCGTTTATCAATCTACAAACGTGATCCTGAACGGCAGATAAGTTACAAAACCTATTGAAAATGAGAGAGGCCATGCAATTTAGGCTCGCGGTGTCGCTGTGAACTAATGCATGTCAGACGTACCACCGAACACTGGCATGAAAAATACCGCCACGGCTTTTTAACGCGAGCAGTTACATCTCTGCGATCTTTTCCTACTCTGTGGCATGCAAATTCGATCTTACCTTTAGGTACGCGGCTGAGTGGCCTGAGGATGCCAAGCACGTGTAAGACTGGATAGGTTGGTTCCGACGTCTACTGCATTTCGCACTCACAGTGTGCTTTCGCTTTTCTGCACCATCGAGTTGTCCTAGCACTAAAGCGTATTCGTGGTCCACATAATTACGGGCAGCGCTGAGCGAGTATCTTGTCAACACGATTCATCAGTGGCGTGACTTACCCACTATCATTTTCTCATTGTTGCGTCTTTGTCGTACGAGCCCCACTTGAAGTTAGTTAAACCGCATCGTATCGAATATTCGCCGTAATTTATCGAATAAAAAGAAATGAACTCAGATCACGTCGACGGAAAGCAGGATAAGTTCACGTGCTCGAATCAGCCAAAACATTCTGATCCCATTTATTACCACCAGATAGTTAGTCGTTATTGAGACATCGTGCGATTGGAACCAATCCAATTGTCGATTTGCTTAAAATGAGTCGAAAGGAGGAGAGCGAGCTGAAGACGCAGGAGGAAGTGGATCTGGACGACCTCCTCGATGGTAAACTTCCAATAGTCTCTTTCAGTATCGCGACACGCATTCACCTCCCTCTCTATGCTGTTACAGATGCGCTGGACGACTTTGCTGATGAAATAAGCGCCACAGTCTCGGAGGTCTCCAGTGTGAAGTTCGAAGCGGCTCCTACCTCTACTAAAGCAGAAGAAAACGGAGACAAAAAGCTTCAAGAGGTTGGTGACCATTATACTGAGGACTTTGATGAGATCGGAGTGGTGGTCTGATGCTGGATCGTGGTTCGTGATAGAATATGGCCGAGTTTCTTGGAAATGCTCAGAATCCAGAGTTTCAGGAGGTGCTGGAGCAGGCATTCCGGGAGCTGGGGACAGATGGTAATAGTAGACTTGCGTGCGAGATTTGATGCAGAAAGATGGAGTATGTGACGGTGGGCTATTGGTGGCTGTCTGTTTATTTTTAGCAGATACCAAGGATATTGAGCAGCTCTTGGGCTCATTAAAGACTGGCACGACGCTTGATGAGTCAGTCGACGTCGATGCTGGGGTAGCAAAGACACTGCAGAATATGGCCAAGGCAGCGGAAGGTGTGGATGATGTCGGGACGGATCAGGTGGAGGCCATGGGAGAAGAGATGATGTCTGAGATGATGAAAAAGTTTGAAGAGATGGGGGAGAAGGTGCGAAAGAGGACAATATGGACGGTCCGAGATGTGATCAAGCTGATGCGCAATGTTGGTGGGGTAAATGATGCTGCCGTTTTATTGACAGAACGATTTCCAAGATCTAGTAGACGGAATGATGCAGCAGCTACTGTCAAAGGATGTCATGTATGACCCTATAAAGCAGATCTGTGATCGGGTACGCTTTTCTGGCGAATTGTTGCTGATTCGAGACAGGTTTGAGTCTTATTCTGCTTTGGTGTATGTAGTATCCTGAGTGGCTATCTGAAAAAGAGCCCTTGCTGCCAAAAGACGAGCATGAGAGGTTGGCGCTTTAATGGCGGCGCTCGAATTTTCTTAGCGGTGGCGTTAGTAACATTTGTTGATTGTGCGTAGATATAGGAAGCAGTACCAATTCTTTCAGCAGATTGTTGCTGTGTACGAATCAGAACCAGACAATTACGCTCGACTATCAGGGCTCATGCAAGAAATGCAGGAGACTGGCCAGCCGCCGTCGGAGATCGTGAAGGACCTTGCTCCCGGTAAACACCCTTTTGCACTGATATCGTAGTGCTCTAGTAACAACACGATTCGTTTGTCTTCCTTAGGCTTGCAGTTTGACGACGAAGGAATGCCAGTCATGCCCAATACGGTTAGTGGTTTTTCATGTTGCGCATTTAGTTGCTCTGAACATGCAAGTCTAACAGTGACCTGATTCTGCAGGGCTCTGGTACATTTTCCGGCATGGCTGGTATACCCGGTATGCACTGTCGAACCAGCGTGCACTAGCTGTTTTGCTCTGGCGTGCACTGACGTTGTTTTTGGTGTTATTGGTGGTGTTTCAGGCCAGGAACAGTGCACTGTAATGTAATTAGATTCTACGAAGCTTGAAAAGACCGCTGCTACACCGAATTATTGCTAGAAACGTACAGCGCTAGCTCCAACATACCGGCAAGTTTATTTAGACGTGGTCATGCTTATGTCTTCGATATTCAGCTCGATCGCAATCACCCAAAGATGGCTTATGCGTGGTGATCAAAGATTTCTGCAACGACCAGTTGCTGCAGATCTCACTCTACGGTTAGCTTGTTGAATGCAAGATGGCTCGTGAGACGAGGGAAAAGAAACTTTGCTTCGGAATTTGGAGCAATATCTTATCATTCAGTCCTGCAGTGCGTAAACAAACATCGTGCATTAGCTGACGGGAGTCTAACATATCTGCTATCAGTAACATGTTACACATGCCTGTGCAGCCTCTATCATCTAAGTCTCCATACGAGTTTTAAACTCCCTACGGTCTTTCTAATGGACGCTAATTTTATTCCTTGACGAGTGACACCTGAAGATTTGTCTTTCATCCCATCGCATTCATTAACTTGGATTTACTCGTATGACGCGCTGGATACCTATGAAAATCGGGACGCTCGTCTACCTAGCTCCTATTGATTTTTGTTTGGCGTCGCGCTAAACTGGTACGTTACGCATCAATAAGCTAAGGACGTCAATAAAGTCGAAAAAGAAATCATTCCTCGCGTTTGTGTTAGCAGACGAGTATTTTTACCAGGTTCGAAAGCGTCACTAGTACATTTGTATGCGATAACATTGTCGGGATGTCTGAGCACGAACGATCTTTTGTCAAAGGCCGTGGATCGTGACACAGTCCTTTTGAATCCTAACACAATCCATTAAGACGTGATCAATATATGTAATCATTTGATTTGTCCTTTTGGTAACAACGGGGATGGGAAGTGAAGGGAGAGGAAGAGAGAGAGAAAAAAGTGGGGCAAATGGGACGGTCTAAACACCCTCCACTAGAAGAATACATCTACTCTCTTGAGCGCTTGCACGATCACTCGTGCAAGCGCTCAAGAGAGTAGATGTATTCAACGCTCAACTCATATATCAATGGTGTAATCATGACGCGTGACCGTTACCTCACGCATACACAATGAGTTCTAGTTTGGGTGATGAGCGGAATCGCAGAGCACGACTCTAAAGCACTATTTACGCTCAACTGTATGATGGAGGGTACAAGAGAGTAGAGGTAGTCTTCTAGTGGAGGGTGTTTAGACCGTCCCATTTGCCCCACTTTTTTCTCTCTCTCTTCCTCTCTCTTCACTTCCCATCCCCGTTGTTACTAAAAGGACAAATCAAACTATTACATCGATTGATCACGTCATATTGGACTGTGTTAGGACTCAGAAGGACTGTGTCTGTTTTGTCTGGCCGTTCTCACGCTTGGGGGCTATCCACTTGTGTTTTAAGGCGAGTTGCTTATTTTTTAGGATTCCCCTTTTGTTTTTGAGCTATTTGTCCAGCCAACGAAGGAACCCTATGTCAACAACAACCCGTTATTCGAAATAGAATTTGTCTAAAAATTCGACAAAAGCCAGTCACGTACAGTATCAGAAAAGCGTACCCGAAGGGAGACTATAGCTTTATGAGGAGCTATAATCGACGCTTGAGCAAGGCTCAGCAATGTGAGTTGCAACACCAGAAGAGGGGAAGGCGCATCACGATGAAGAG
This sequence comes from Hyaloperonospora arabidopsidis Emoy2, assembly GCA_000173235.2. Classification (NCBI taxonomy): domain Eukaryota; phylum Oomycota; class Peronosporomycetes; order Peronosporales; family Peronosporaceae; genus Hyaloperonospora; species Hyaloperonospora arabidopsidis. Next base: position 226,871 of record JH598714.1, on the reverse strand, counting down.
GATGCAGCAATAAGAGAAGCAAAGAGCAAAAAGTCAAGGACTGTATTTGTAACATTTGGTCGCATAGAAAATATAAGACAAACGGATAGCCTAAATCAAACCTCGGTGTTTTGAACACTGCGCCTGGGTGTTTTAAAGTTTCCCCTCCTTTCTCTCCTTCTCTCACCTCTCCTGCTCCTTTCTCTCCTCCTGCTCCGTTTCTCTCTTTCTTTTCCTCCTTCGCCTTCTCCTCATCGCTCATGACTTGCCCGCCGCCATTTGGTAAACCACTGGGTTGGACCACCTATTCCAACACGCTCTTATTGTAACGGGGTACCGGAGCAACACACTGGACAACCAGTGTGGAGCTATTATCACCAACAGCAGTGTTACTGGTACCTCGCTACCTCTGTGCAAACGTTCAGAGGAAGGTAAACAACAAGAGATAGACTAGTTGTTGGTAAAGTAAAACTGTATTACATATAATTAAGTCCTGATCATTAACCTATGTTTTAGTCCTAACTTAATTATATTTATCTACAAAAATGTATGCTAAAGTCTTGCTCACCACTCATTGCGCGCGTACATCGCTGATTGGACCGCTAGAGCTGACTGATATGATGACCCATATCAGACAAACGGTGAGTGTTTCTGAATATTAACCCTTATGGTAATATTCACGAACATTATCAATCTTTATGATAATATTCTAATTAACAAGTATCAGGGTTAATTACATGTAACAGGCTCACCCCGTTACACTTATAGTCCCTGCCCCTACTAGACGGCAAATCACCTCTTTACTTTATTCGCCTACTCTTCAGTCTCCTCCTCCGACTTATTCTGCTTTACATCAAGGGCGTGTGTAACGGGGTTACACATCGAAGGGACTCGGTACCCTGTGTCTTAGACGCACGAGATGTTATCCCACTGAAAGAGATATAGAATATCTTATTGGCTTATAGGGGCTGACGGTTGTCAGCCACGAGATAGGAAAGATCTCGTAAGTTCTTGATTTAGAACATGAGTGCCTAGATTAGGTAATATTAGGATTAAGATATTCTATAGAGTTAAACGTAAATAAAGTTCAGTTCCCCTTTTTGATCTTGTCTAAGACACGTGCCTTGCGAGGCGTCTCTGATAGTTGATCGTTAAGAGTTAGCAACATCTCCCTGAGATAGCTACTCTTGAGCACTAAGTGCTGTAGATTCACTGAATCGTTCGGTCCCCTGGAACAGGGACCTTGAGCGTTACGCTTGTTGACTCATAGAGTTTAGTTCTTTAGAACTAATAACGCTCTTTGAGCACTAAGTCTTCCTCTGACTTAAGGAGCTGTGTAGCTCCGCTACAGCGTGACTTGCCTGTCGCTATTTGGTAAAACCCGGTTGTTCACTCCTTCCGGTAGGTTTTGGGTCTTCTGCTATTCGGGTTGGTGTTGCTCGAGCCCAGTTCAGGAGCACCACCAAGTTGATGGCTGACATGCAGGTTCTTGGCAAGTTGTTTGTTCTCCAAAGTTGAGGCAGAGGTGGTGGGGATGGTAGTCGTGACAGCTGCTAGAGCGGCAAAGGTGAAACGTACAAAAGCTTCATACTTGGTGCTTGAGTCTTCGTCGGTTGATTCGTCCAGTTATGATAGGAGTGGTGGACTTGACTTGGTAAATTGCGGAATGAATGAGTTGCCAGAGCTCGAGCTAAGCTTAGCAATCCTGCTGACCTCGCTGCTCTCGGTTTGTCTTGTTCGGATGGCACTGAAGTGAGAGTGACGTATCATCGTCCTATCTCCACGTTATTTTGCTCGCTGCACTGTGTACACGACCGATTCGACTCCTTAGTGGATCAATAGAGACTGCAACTGGTTCCATTTTTCCAGAAACTCTGCCGGACCCATTCATTCTTTTTTTGGATACTCACGTCACGAAAAACGGGACACAAGACCTGCTCCGATATGATGTGTGCATTAGGTCACACGGTATCAAGCGAATGCACGACAAACGAGGTGGTATGAACGAGCTGAGCTTACGCTGAAGACGATTAGACCTGGATGTACATATACGGTGGTGGATGGCGAACGGGGTCGCTCTTTTACACTTGATTATATATTCGTATAGTCCACAAGATGCGACTGTCAAAAGGAGCAGTATTTTATACAATAAGATACGCCTTATCTACGAAGGGTCACAAGGAGACTCAACCGACGTCATGGATTATCGACCAATTTCGCTATTGCAAACCGGTTACAAGATCTTTGCGAAGGTTCTGGCTACACGACTCCAGGTCTCACTACCTCGGGTCATCAGTGACTCTCAACAAGGCTTCGTGCAAGGGAGAAGTATGGCCAAAACGGTTATGATGATGATGGCTCATCTAACGAACTCTATCGAGCAACAATATGTGATGGTGCCTCGCAGCAAGTGTATTTTTCTATTAGACTTCTGGCAAGCCTTCGACACGGTTGACAGAGGTTTTTTGTATGAAACTATGCGACTGCTTGGGTTTGATTTACGCTTCGTCGATCTTGTCCGACGTATCCACACTGGTACAACGGCCAATTTCGCCGTTAATGGGGACCATTCAACACCACTCCCGGTGAGGTCCGGTATTCGGCAAGGATGTACTTTAGCGCCTCTCTTATTTTTGCTGGTCGTAAAGATGTTGGGCCTGTCACTACACCAGGATACAAGTCTTACGGGGTTATCAGCGCCAGGGCGCTCAGGAATAACTCACCTCTTTTCGGCGTTTGTCGATGACTCAACTCTGATCCTTAAAAGAGCTGAGCAAATTCCCCATGCTCTAACCATCATTCGAGCCTTTGGAGATTTATCTGGACTCCATGTCCAGCCGGCCAAGAGTCAGCTAATATTTTTAAACCGAGCCATCACGATTAAACAGTACGAGGGTATTGCTGCAGTCCCTCCTGGAACAACGACAAGGTACTTGGGATACGAGATCGGGACAGGGGAGCTCGTCAACAAAAAGTGGGCACTACGCATCTGGCGTATCCAGAGGAGCCTGCTCACAGTGACACGAGTAGCAACGAGTGTGACGAATCGCGAGTTGATCCTTAACTCTATCGTGCTACCGTCCATATTATTATCCGCCATAGTGTTTTGGCATACCGCATTGGGCGGAGCTGGAGCTACACAATTTAAACAAGCAGGTTTTGTGGGCGCATGTGACGACAACAGAAAAAGTTGTAACAGACTTACACAAATGGTTGTGATAACCAGTTACATTGGTGTGGTACACACAGAAAGAGATCAGTATCACTGATAAAGCGTACTTTTGTATCACATACGCTAAGCGATAATACCGTACCCTATCGGTTATGGTTAGAGGATATCTATCGGAATGAGGTCTTCATAGAGGCGACGTAGTTCTGGTGTGGTACACAAGAAGAACTACGATGAGGACTATTCGATTAGGTAGCATAGTTTTAAGGTTAAAGACGTAAGTAAGGTTTATTTTCGCTATAAATCAGTAAAGATATTCAGTTCCCCTTTTGATCAGTTTTAGACACGTGTCTTTCTAAGACGTCTCTGGTCGTAAGAGTTAGGTGCCTCAGTTAAGGCTAAGTACTCTTGGGCATTCGTGCCACGTGATTCCTTGGAGTCGTAGTGCCCTGGACCAGGAGTAGAAGCTTAAAAGCTAGTACATACACTTAGACCTAAGTCTCACTAAGTCTGCAAGACTTGAGACCCTTTAAGTTAGTACCCGTCTAGTTTAATATACTTAGAGACTCTACGAGTCTAGAAGTCTTCCTCTTTGACAAAGGAGTAAGGGTATCTCCGGTATACTTGGTAGTACTTCTAGTCAATCTACACCTGATTCTGCTAAAGACTGTCCTTCTGTAAGGATGGAAATAAAGATAATCCTCTTTGAGGCCCAAGGATTAGCGCTGGAGAAACTCAGAGAGCTAGTCGGGAACGAATAAGTGGATTGAATTCTCGCACAAGGTCTTGACGTGATTCGTGCACGTCTTGCCGCTTCTATGCAGTTTGAGTCCACTTTGATTGGGCAAGTACACAACCATTTAGAATCGGCTATGCTTACTTGGTATGTTCCCGTACCTGATGAAGAGCCAAGGGCTCGCCCCCTTGTCTTGACTGTAAAGACATTTGAGAGAAAAGATGGGGAGAATCTCCTCCTGTGGATCAGAGAGGTGGAAATGGCCATGAACTCTGCTATGCTCCAGTCGGAGCAACAGCGAGTTGGGATGGATATCTCAAAACTGGGTGGTAGAGCCAAAGAATAAGATCTCACGTGTAGCACGTCCGTAGACGAAGCTTTCGCCACATGGGATTTGCTAAGACAGCAAATATCCCGGGTGTTTGCTCCGCCTAATCAGGCATACCGGGTGCATTCTCGTTTTCTATATGCCCGTCAGGGCAAGAAAGAACTATCGGACTATGTCCAGGAACTGAGAACTCTAATCGCTGCCATGCAAGCTGATCCCTTACCAGAAATGGATTGGTTACCATCTTCATGGAGGGCCTTCGTACGGGCGTGGCTCGAACGGAAGTATTCCGGGTACACCCCACCCCCTTTGAGGCGGCTGTGGACATCGCGTTGAACGCTGAGTTCAACTTTAAGGCAGCCCGTTTTTTGGCATCCATGGGTACAAGCCAAACTCGGTGAACTCCTTTAGTTCATTCAATAGGCCGGAGCCTATGGACCTCAGTCTCGCCGAGACGGACGAAGAAGTAGAACTTCGAGCTGTAGAACAGCATTGAAACATTGGACGATGCTTCACGTGCAGAAGCACAAAGCATCTGCATCCTAATCGCCCTTTACGCACGGCACGCCAGGCTACTTCGGCCCGAACTCCCGCCGCTAACCAGAAGTCTGGTACGGTGCGGGAAAACGTAGACTCCCAGTAGGCGCGGGGCGCCCTGCTGGGGAAGAACTAGGGTCTGTTGAGCCTCTAGAAGGTAGTGGCGAGCAGAATTTAGCCCCAAGGAGTCTCGTGTACTCTAACACGGGGTTGAATACAAGCCATGCTTGTTGGTCGCAAAGGCGACTGTTAAGGGCTTTGACAAACCCTGGTCGATTTTGGTCGACTCCGGAGCATTTGGTAATTATGTCAGACGCTGTTCTCTTGAAGAGAATCCACGTTATGTTGAGGCTCTAAAAGCGCACAAGGGTTATATGATCACTGTTCGGTTGGCTACAGGAGCTCTAGTCACTTTACCCAAAGTTCATGTGACCTTGGGTGTGGAGTTTTTCGGTTTTGATAGTATCGAACACTGTTTAGTCCTTGATTTGGACTCGAGATATGATCTCAGTCTTCGTATGGCTTGGCTTGAGCGCCATGAGCCATGGATCGACTGGAGGTCGAAAACATTAGGCGCCACGCGCACTGCCCCTAGCGGAGCTTTGGAGAGTCATGAAACCACCTCTGCTAGAAATCAGAAGCGCTATTGGCGCAAGCCACTGGCTGAGAATGTCAGTGTGCTGGACATCAAAAAGTCGGAATTGGTTGATTTTGACGATGTCAAAGGGATGAGTATGGAGCAAAGCTCATTATGTGATAGTGAAACAGTACGTACTCCGTTAAGTGATAGTCGTTGTGAGAGCAACTTACTGAATGCTGAAAGCATTGTTGACCAAGCGTCAAGTCATCAAGGGTTGAACCCATCAGATGAGCGTGGAGTGGCATATAAGTACCGACTGAGTGACGTTGGCTGTGATAGCAATGAGTGACGTTGGCTGTGATAGCGACGCGCTGAATGTCAATATTGACGTTGTTGGTGAAATACCAAGGCATCCCTAGCCCGGCTCAGCGGATTCACGTGAAGTGGCACGTAATCCACGTGATGACGACGTCATGTCCAATGACTCGTCATCGGATGTCAATAGTGACGTCAGCTCTAGTTTAGAGAAAATTAAGGTTGATGATGGTATCGATCAGAGAGATACGAACCACACATCGTGTGCTGTGTCACAAAGTGATAATGACTGTCAGCGGTATACACTCGTCAACGGAGTGACTGGTGCCTGTGATGGTACATTAGCCTTGAGGCTGTACCCCGTTAAGTTCGCTCTTAGAACTCGAAAAGTTGTCGATCGATGAGTTTGATCACTCACTAAAGAATGGAGACCTTTCAGAGGTGGTGGTCATTCGACCCGACATCATAGAGTTGAACGCTTCTTCACTTTTGGATGAAGCCGTTCTGGAGAACACAAAAGCAGGACTCAGTGCTCGTAGTGGGTGATCAATATTGAAAGGCCCTCATGATCCTTTTTATTCGTTAGTCAAGGAATTTCAAGATGTGGTGTGCCACGATCCACCCTCTGTTCTACCTCCAGATAGAGGTGTCCGTCATGAAATTGAATAAGTTCCTGGGACGAAATAATGTGTTACACGACAGTGGCCCTTGCCTAAGGAGCAATGTGATGTCATTGGTGAATTCTTCCGTGCTAAGCACGAGGCAGGAATGGTTCGTGAGAGTAGATCTCCACATTCGACACCGACATTTTGTGTCAAAAAGCCGAACGGCAAGTGGCGTATTGTGTATGCTTATAACAAGCTTAATGCGGTTACGATTCCGGCACAGACACCCATTCTTCGAAATGATGTTCTTCAAAACAACATGGTTGATTGCACTATGTATAGCGCACTCGATTTGGTCGACGGATATTATCAATTGCTCATGCGAGCGAGTGATATTACGCTTACAGCAGTGAGCACCCCGAGTGGTATGCTATGGAAATGGATGGTGATGCCCCAAGGGCTGTCTAATACTCCGGAAACATTTAATCGTCTGGTGACGCAACGTTTCCGCCCACATCGGGATTACGCACAGACGTACTTTGATGACATTTTTGTCCATAGTCGTGCCAGACAAGCTCGGTTACATGTTGACAACCACATCGATCATTTGCGAGCCGTACTCGAGTGCATGAGCACTTATAAATTGTACGCCAACGCGTTTAAATGCATTTTGGTGCAGAGGAGATTCCTTTTCTAGGCTGTTTCATTGGTAAGCGCGGCCTTAGAGCGTATCCCGCTAAGGTCAAGGCTATAGTGGACTGGCTGATTCCTAAGAATCAAAAAGACTTGCGTAAGTGGCTTGACCTTGCCAATTAATTAAATAAATACAGTGAAAATTACGCTGATATGGCTCGGCCGTTAGCTGATTTCCTTAAGAAGGACACAGATTGGCGCTGGGACAACACCCATGCTGACGCATTTCGGGATATCAAGGAGAGTCTCCTCCATGCTGCCACTTTGGCGTTGCCAAATCCTGAGTACCCATTTAGTGTTGTCTGTGATGCATCCGATTTTGCTATAGGCAGCGCCCTGTTACAAACAGATGCTGCAGGCCGCGAGCGAGGCATCGCATTTAAATCTCGTCAGCTGAAAGCTGCTGAAAAGAACTATCCAGGTCATGACAAAGAGCTACTTACTATGAAGTATGCACTCGTCAAATTTAGAGTCCATCTGCTTGGCTCCAAGCCATTCGTCGTCTATACGGATAACGCGTCCTTACGCACAGCGATACAGTCGCCTCACCTCTCTCAGAGAATGGTTCGGTGGCTTTCCTTCTTTGCGGAATATAACTTCGATGTGAAGTATTAGCCAGGCAAACAAAATGTGCTGGCAGATGCCCTCTCTCACCGACCTGATCATGAGATTTCTCACGCCACAACTTTTCGTCTCCTATTAAGGAGTTAATTCGTCTGGCATATCCCCGGATCCTCATTGTGTTGCATTGTTTCATGTCCTTAGTAGTGAGGAATACAAGGACTCGGACAGTCATTTTTCGGCACGCTTGCGGGCCAGCCTACATCGATATCACATCGATAATGGACTCCTGTGCTATCGCAAAGATGTCGCGGATACCGCTCACATTGTTGTGCCTCACAATGAGGATCAAAAGTATTGAATCCTCTTTGAAGCCCATGATACTGCCCTCAGTGGACATTTAAGCCGGAAGCAGGCTTATGGATCTGTGAGTCAACACTAATGGTGGCCCAAACTCTACTAATGGGTGAGCACTTACGTGCGTACATGCGAAACGTGCCAGCGAGTCAAAACCTCAGCACATTTGGCTGCGCCACTCGCCAGTTTACCTGTGCCCACGAGGTTTTAGGAATCCATCAGTATGATTTTTGTGTTTGGTCTTCCCAAAGACTGTGACGGCAATACAGGAATTGTGGTCTTTGTTGACCGTTTAAGCAAGATGGCTCACTTGGCGGCGGTGCCGGATTCCATCGATGGCAAAGGTACAGCTATGCTGTTTATCGATCGTGTGTTTCGTCAACACGGATTGTCGCTAGCAATCATCTCTGATCGCGACCCTCGCTTCATAGGCAAGTTTGGACTTCCATTTTCAAGGTGCTTGGTACGCGATTGGACATGTCCACAGCGGATCATGCGCAGACCGATGGTCAGACTGAGCGAGTTAATCGCGTCATTGGTGACGTTCTTCGCAGTGTTTGTGCTGAGTCGCCTATGCGTTGGAGCTCGATGCTCCCTGTGATTGAGTTCGCGTTGAACAACGCTGTTCATGCCTCGACCGGCTTTATCCCTTCTATTTGAATAGCCTCACACACCCCCGCGTTCCGCTCACGTTACCACTACGTGGTTCTGGGCTTGGTGGGGGAGAGTCTGCTGACAAGCTTGCTGAAATCAGCCCTTCCACGATGCAGAAAAGAGTGAGCGAGTTTCTCGCGACGCGCTTTAGTGTCTTACGACATGTGCGTGATGCAATGGCTGATAGCCAATACAAACAAAAAGAACAAGCTGATGCTAAAGGCAGAGGATGTATTGATTCTTATGAAGTTGAAGACCAAGTCTAAGTAAATGCTAAAAATGCTACCTACAAATGTAGTGTCTGTCGACTTCAAGACGAAATTGCGTCCGCGCTGCATTGGGCCGTTTACGGTCATAGCGAAGAAAGGCCTTGCCTATACACTCAATGTCCCGCGCAACTTGCGCACACACCCAGTGTTTTACGTTGGCTTGCTTAAGCCATATCATGATCTTTCCCTCGTGGACTGGAAAGCGCTTGAGACTGAGTTTGGGACGTCGTCCCCGCTAGCTACATCTTCGTCAAGAGCTCCACCTGGCCATCCAGCCGTGGCAGGTTGTACTCCGCCTTCTGCAGTCGTTTCTCGACCGGTCGATCGAACCGAAACGGTTCATCTGCTCACGCGACTAAGCCAACTCAGTCGATGACTGTTCACGAGCGCGTTGCACTTGGTCGAGGATATCCCGGAGTTGTTTCATCTCAGTCTCAGACTGATCCAGTGTCATCTGCACGTGAGCGAAAGACCAGCAAAATCGCGCCACCTCTGACACCAAGTCTTCATGCGCCTGTACCGACACACCGACCCCTCTTGCGTTGCTCGACGAGCTAGGGGACTTACAGTTCCATGTGGAGAACTTCTGAAGCGGCGTCGTCACAAAGGTCAATACCAGTATATGGTGAAGTGGCGTGGATACCCTGAGTCTGAAAACTCATGGGAGTTTGAGGTACCCCTTCGGCAAGATTGCCCGTACGCCGTTGACGTTTTTGAGCGTCGTGCTGCGGGTCAGCTTGCATTCCAACGCGCTTCCCACCAATAGGTGTGGAGGTGTAGGGCTCGTTCACCAACATCGAGTGACCCACGACTGTCTGCACAGTCGAAACAGTGGTGGTTGGACCAGCAACTGGTTTTGCGTACTGCGTGCGATACAGCGAACGTGGCTGGCCTTCGGCCTTTAACTTAGCAAACTCATAGCGCAGCTTGCGCTCTAGCCGAACATCGGCCTTGGAGGCACTAGATCGAAGGGCACTCATGCTTGGCAACCGACGTGCCCTATGTGCCTAACGAGTGAACGTGCTGTCATCCACGTCCTCACTCTCACCTGGGTACAGAACGACCGGGACCGTTCTCTACGTCGGTACAGAGACCACGTGCTTGTTCCGTTAACTTGATTTGGTATTCGGAGATCTTCGTCGCTTCGGGCGTCAAGTATCTCTCTCTGAGAGCATCTCGTTCGGCAATGTCGTCAGACGTCGTAGCCTCGCGCCCTGTGGGCCAAGTAGTCAAGGGCTGCTCTGAGAACTTTCGCAACAACTTATCAACGCTCAAAGGCTTGAAGCGATAGTCCAAATGTGCTTCGGCAATAGATAATGTCTGAGATATAAGTCTAGTACTCTCATCTCCTCGATATAGCGTTGCTGTTGCTCATCGAGCTTGTTGGTGATGATGGGTTCATCAAGAGTAGTTGAGGCACGCAACGCTGTTAGCGCTTGGGCCGTGCTTCGTTCCGGAAATGGGTTTGGCGCTATGCAAGAAGGTTCGCACAACGCTGACGTGGCAGGTTCGGGGGTTTCACCCTCTTCCACGACAGTGTCACGGTCATAATCGACGATATTCTCTTCTCGTATGATGTCTTCCAAATACTCGGAGGAATGCGAAAACTTCGCCATTGATGCGCAAGGTGTCGTGAACACAACGTGAGGTTGTCTGTTCTCTCCGAGCTATCTCAATGAGAAAGGTGAAGAATGTCGATTCGGGGTATCGACTGTTCGGTGGGGGAGGGTATAACGGGGTTACACAAATGGCTGTGATAACCAGTTACATTGGTGTGGTACACACAGAAAGAGATCAGTATCACTGATAAAATGTACTTTTGTATCACATACGCTAAGCGATAATACCGTACCCTATCGGTTATGGTTAGAGGATATCTATCGGAATGAGGTCTTCATAGAGGCGACGTAGTTCTGGTGTGGTACACAAGAAGAACTACGATGAGGACTATTCGATTAGGTAGCATAGTTTTAAGGTTAAAGACGTAAGTAAGGTTTATTTTCGCTATAAATCAGTAAAGATATTCAGTTCCCCTTTTGATCAGTTTTAGACACGTGTCTTTCTAAGACGTCTCTGGTCGTAAGAGTTAGGTGCCTCAGTTAAGGCTAAGTACTCTTGGGCATTCGTGCCACGTGATTCCTTGGAGTCGTAGTGCCCTGGACCAGGAGTAGAAGCTTAAAAGCTAGTACATACACTTAGACCTAAGTCTCACTAAGTCTGCAAGACTTGAGACCCTTTAAGTTAGTACCCGTCTAGTTTAATATACTAAGAGACTCTACGAGTCTAGAAGTCAACCTCTGACAAAGGAGTAAGGGTAGCTCCGCTACATCACATGAAATACTGTTTTCACGAAGCATAATTATGGGTACCGAAACATTGTTTAGTCAGCAGTGAGATAGAAACTACTAGGTAAAACTACGAGTTACAGAAATTGAAGAGAGGTACAATTACTAGAGGAAGAGTGGACAGCTTTGCCCATGCGTTGAAAGCTGTAAATTTCGTTCTTCGACTTGACTTTGTTCTACGCTAGAATACACACCAACCTGAAAGTGATCTTACTTGCTCTTATGCATCGTCGTAGCATAATCGTTGAGTACGCTGCACATTCGTACGTTCCCGTGAAACAGCTCGAGCTTAATGCATCAGGACGACGTTGGCATCGGTATCACTCCCTTCTTGCGTTGTACGACGCACCGCCGGTAGCATGATCTTGTTGATACAACGGGGGTGGCGGTGCGGTATTGGCTCAGTGAAAGCGTCAGAGGACGCATTCTTTATGCGCGTCCTTGTCAAGCCATTTCTTGAGCTCGTACAAGCAGCCACCCTTGTTTTTCCGTGGTCACGCAAGTCCATAAGCTGTATGTAGGGTTGCTTGTATCTTGAAACCCCGTATTCAATCGTAATAGCAAGAGAAATAACCTTAACTCAGCGCGGATTGCTCAGGAGGACGCAAATGCCGAAACCTTATTTTACTTGACGTATTTTACGGCCTTCATTTGACTGTCGTAGCGCCCGGCTGGTTGTATATCTCGTCAGCCCGTCGATGGGTCAAAATGACAACGGAACGGGCGGCCCTGGCAGGTTGCTTAACGACGTTTGACCATACAATAATTGAGGCGAATCGGTAGCCGGCACTGTGAAGGGTGTGTAAAGCAACATTCCGAAATTTTTAGTGTATTTAGGCAAAAAAGTGTAACTGTATTCAAAGTCACCCGAAAAGGTACGCAGCACAGGTCTTCCCGCAGGCATTTCTTCGCACTGCCTCATTCAGGATGCAGATGTGGCCACGTCTCGATTCTGCATTTTGTGGCCAACTCGTCTGGGCTTTGTCCGACTCTTTTCATGATGCAATTAGATACACGTGCAAAACACATTATCTTGTCGTTCGGCCGTCGTCTGATGATGGGCGGTCTCTGCAGCTGCAACAACAAGCATCTCCCCTGGTCGGCGGGCCAACCGTGTGGTCTGTTCATTCTTAGTTTTGCGCTCTATTCGGCGCCCCCCTGTTCGACACACTTACAAGAAAGGCATGAGATCCTTCTATATGTTTACGCCCATCATGAGTATTGCGCTCCTCATCCTCGTGGATTCTACCTTGGCCCTTAAAGGACTGGAGTCCCCGGCATCTGGCGCTGCTTCGGCTGAGCTCACGCCTGACACGAAACTCCTGAGAGCTTTTCCTCATGGACGGCAAGAAGAACGGACGTTCACTTCGCTGGAAAACGTCCGTCCAATGCTGACCAAAATGTCTGACTAGCTTAAGCGTATGTTCGATGCCTTCTTCGCTTTGTTTAAGTCACACACGACCAAGAATGAAGCCATGAAGCACGATGCTATCAAGCCCCAAATCGTCACGCCAGGCGACCGTCCAATCGACATCAGCAAAGGCGTGAAAGGCGATGCTCGCGCCATTGCCCACACGCAAGAAGGAGACGCTGGTGCCAATTTCCACAAGCGAGAAGGCGGCGCTGGAGACGATGCCCACAAGCAAGAGGGCGAAGCTGGTACCCATGCCCAAAAGCAAGAAAGGGATGTGAAACAGATTGTCAGCCAAAACAAACTAGCTTCATTTGGCAAACTTCCTGACAGTATCAACGAGGGTGAAGCGAGGGCAAAGCACCTAGTGAAACGTCTGCATGAACTATATCCGTCTACGGTGAGAGACATACAAACGAAGTTGGCGGAAGTTAGCACGACCAATACCATATATCGAGAGCTTTCAACAAAAATTAGCGGAGCAAAAGCGGCAGATTTTATCCACACCAACTTAAAAGATTACCCGGATAGCAAAGGTTGGAAGTCCATGGAACGGGTATGGCTCCACCACTGGATCTTGGAGGGACGCGATCGTGAGTATGTTCAAACCACCTTGAAGTTGGGTGATGACATAGCAGATTGGTAGGAGCAATTTCTGATCAATTTGCTTAAGAAACTGGCGGCCGCTAAAACTAAAAAACACCATGCGTAGGGGGATACATGGTGGTGAGATTAACGAATGGAATTTCAGTTGCTGCTTTATTTTAATATGTCTGATGCCATTATGTTTCACGTTCGCACACTTCACCTCCTCTTCGGATACATCCCTCGTTGAATAACGTAGTCTAGCCAATGCTCATATGAATCTTACTCTATGATAGACGTGTTATACTTCGTTTGTCCAGAGTTAGACTAGGCCAAAATATTGTCTCCTGTGAATCTAATAAAGAGCATTGGCCAACGCAAGTTCGTGCTTCTAGCGTGGTGATGCAAACATTGAGTCACCCATGCAGATGTTTGCGCGGTGAATGGGTTGTGTGTGCGTGTGTTTGGAGACTCTATCCTTTTGTCTATTATTGATGGAGAGATCCTGTACTGGTTAGAATATCTGTCTGGATAGAAATCTCACGACTATTGCGTAAATAACTCACAGACCATGTGCCGCTATTACTGGATAATTGTCCCGGAACAACTTAGTAGAAGATCCTATTGTCCATCCACCCTGAGATGAGGAGAGGGAATAAACAGAATAGGCGTCAAACCACATAGTTCATGACTTCGGCTCTATCACACGTCAGACCATTTACAGGACTTGATGAACGTATACTTTCCGGAGAAAAATGGGAGAACACCTGGACACCAACTGCTGTAAGCTGCTGTTTCGTCACGTAACGATCTTTCTATTCCAATTCATTCAGCAATTAAATTAAGGCTGCAACGCTAATGATCTCGACACCATTCGATCATGATGATCCGACATCACACTCATTTTCTCTGCGCTTTTCTCAAGCTGCCGTGCTGCCAGGCTCGGATGCATCTTTCAGCATACCACACTGTAGCGGGGTGAGTCCGTTACATGGTATTTTACATCAAGTGAATATCAAGTATGAAGATTATGTTAAGACAGTCATCATATTCTCACAATATTAAATTAACAGGTAATATTGTGATGCAGAAGTAATACACTGTTCATTGGTTGATATTTGACGATGATATCAACCAATAAAGCCAAGCCACGACAGAAGAACGCCATGAGTGGTGAGTGGTGAGCAAACAATTACAATACATGTTTCTATTCAGACATAGTTAAAAAAGACTAAATAGGATTTATTAACAGGAGATTAATTATAATAAATACAGTTCTACTTTTACCCTTATCTCGTATTATAACCTTCTCTGCACGATACGTGTACGCGAGATTCCGAGGCATGTGCTTACCCTGTGTTCAGAGGAAGCAGCTTGTACCGTGGCAGTACAAGCAATCAGTGCTCCGTTACAGTGATGTCCTATTGTGGCGTTGTCGTTAGGAGCTACTGGAAGCTTTACGCCCCGTCTACTTTCAAAACGTTCTATGTAAGAGTTCAAAGAACGTTTTGAAAGTCGACGGAGATGTGGCCCACATGGAGTTATCGGTGTAGATGGCGATCTGATGGTCATGGGTGGAGCGATGCAGAGAACGCAGAAAAGATGCAGTTCTGAAATGGCGAGATATTATGTAGCGAGAACAACGTCACGGTCGCCGTTTACTAATCAAGATGTTGGTCGTTTTGCCTGCTGGATTATCATGCGTGTAACTATGCGCAACGTCTGTGATGATTGTCGCATTAAGTTGTGGGTGTAACGGAGCACACCTTATTTCAAGTAACTGAATAAACCTTGCACTGCTGACAGTGCAACGGTGTGTGCTTCCGACTACCTCACGTACACGTACGTGCAGAGGAAGATTGCGATACGGAGTCAGAGTACTCAGTAAAGGTAAAAAGTAGAACTGTATTTAGTATAGTTAATCCTTGTAATAAATCCCTATTTGACTTCATCTAACTATGTCTAAATACAAACATGTATTATAACTATCTGCGCGCCACTCATTGCGTGCTTCTGTCGCAGCTAGATTTTATTGGTTGATATCTTAATCCTATATTGACCAATGAGCAGTGTGTTACATCTGCGGGGCAATATTATCTATTAGGATAATATTGTGAGAATATTGTGTTTGTCCTAACGCAATATTCATATTTGATATTTACCTTATGTAAATTATCAAGTAACGGAGGCACCCCGTTACATCACCCCCCCTTAACCATCAGTCACATTAGTGACTGATTGACTATTGAATGACTCGTTTGTGTGGCTCTGGGACAGGAAGCACTTGTTGGCCAATCCATCCATTCTTCATTCTCATCGCAACGTTAACAAGTTCATGCGGTGTGCAGCTAAAGATGCTGAGAACGCAGCCATGGGACTCCACTCTGCTGCCGCAGGGGAGACAGGATCACCCGAAGCAGCTGACGTAAGTTCGTCTGCTGCAGACGCACGTGGTGATGCACCGCGTGACATCGGAGATTATGAGCTTGAGCTCACATACTCTGGCGAGTCTGACGGTGAGACCGACTCGAAGGAGGCGAAAGCCAAGGAAGAGCCAGAGGTGGCTAAACCGAAGCCGACTAATTCGGCTTCCCGAAGCACTTTAATCTTTGCAGATAGTCGTGACATCTTCGGATCGTCCGACGATTCAGACCCTCCATCTCTGAGACGGAGTCGTTCGGCTGAGAGCGAGAAAGGCTATGGCTTTGGCCACCGGAACGATCTTGACTGTGATGCAATCATGCATCATAGTCCGAGTGATCGGGATGATCCTGGTGTCGGTACTTCTATTGACACCAGTCAAGAGACTGTGGATCGTAACATCTTGCGCCTTGCTCCTGAGAAGAAGCCGTGGCTACCTCCTCAGAGAGTGTTGTCTCGTCTGTCTGACACGACGAGTGATCGTTATCGAATAAGATTGTTCGATTCATCAAAGCTTTATAAGCTTGATCCTAGTGCGAGTAACTTTCGCACTGATGATGATTTCTTCATCGATGCGATCTTCAAGCATCGATGGTACAGTGGGAATCACAAACGTGATAGTCCCTCTTTGATTCAGGCATGGAACGCTTTCATCCACAACGTTGGTGAGATTGGGCGTGATGCCTGGCTAGACAAGCTGTTGCTAGCTCGAAAATGTTTTGAGAAATGGACCTCTACCGGTCCACGTTTCAAACTGCATCGGTTGTCAAGAGAGGCCGGGCTACCATGCCTCTCTTGGGGTAATGCGTGCCAAAGCTGTGTGAATAACTTGGCATGGGCTCCAAAGGAAGCCTAATCGATGACTGACCCGTGGTGGAGGGTACGTGTCGCTCAAGAGATAAACGAGGAAATAGCTAATTTTCAATCCCTCTACAAGCGCGCTAGGCGTTCGTTCCTCAATGGGCCTTCTTCGGCATAGGATGCGCCTTGTCATACTGCTCGACAAGGCCCAAAACATCAACCAGCAGTTGAGAGCGAGGCTCCCAACTATCTGCCGAGGGTGGATACCCGCGCCACCCGACGAGGTAACTCGTCCGACGTCCCTTCTCATCGCGGTGGTTCAACAAGTGTTCCACGAGGAAACTTTGGACACCGCGCGCATCAATCAATGGATGAGGCGGAGGAGGAAACACGTTCTCAGACGGGTTTGCAGGTTCAATCTGATACTGTGAGCCAGCTCGAGCGCGTAACGTGTGAGTTTCACGAGGACCTCGAGCACAAGAGGAGTAGTCGTTTGGATCTGGTCGACAATGTGACACGTCTCTCCTCGGAACGGGAGAGAGATCGATCAGATTTTGCGTTTGATCAGTTTGAAAACGAGCGGTCACAGCGTTCTCTTCGCGACGAGCTAGTCGAAGCCGATAGATATCCGAGCTACAGACTCGGGCTGATAGTCAGCACCTCGAGCACAAGTATCTCTTGGAGATGCTTGAGCGCAATGGATTTCTTCACCAGAATAAGACTCATACTGGCGATACGGCCTAAGGCGACAGACGTAGAACTTAGGACGCGTGCGCATCTGTGCGTTGCCTATGCGGCGCAGCACACGAAATGGACCGATGAACTTGGGTAGTAACTTGTTACTACCCACGTTAGTCACGATGTGTCGAGGTAAGTTTACCGTAGATATTAGGACTAGGTCACCTTCATTGAATGAAAGAACGTTTGCCCTTCCATTCTTGTCTGCGTTTTTCTTTTGTCAGTCTACTGCTTCTGCAATGGAATCTTGCATGAAACGGACAACCGTTTCGCGAGCCAGTATGAATTCAACTGCTGACTCGATGTCTTTTGGCTGTAGTGCGCTTGGAGCGCACTGTGGCAAGATCAGTGACATGGGTAGTAAGAGCATCCTCGTTCTTACTTTCCTCTTCTTCACCGAAGTCGATGTGATCGACATCGGCATCATACGTAGTGACCTCGTGGTCAGTACGTGATGAGTGAGAGCCGAGTTGGCGTTCGCTCGAATGATTCCTTCCCTCTCAACTAGAGTTACACCCTAAGAAGGTGAGTAGGCGTGGGTGGCGCAAGCCCTTCACGAAGAACGGTGTATGCATCGTCGATGCATGCACCGAGTTGTTGATGGCGAATTCCACCATTGGTAAGAATTCGCACCAATTAGTAAACGAATGAACATAACCCCGACGGATTTCCTCAAGAACGCGGTTTGCACGTTCTGTCTGACCATCTGTTTCAGGGTGGTCAGAGGTCGACATCTGAAGGCGCGTTCCGAGTGTTTTGAACACGGATTGCCAGAATTCCGCAGTGAACCGTGGGTCTTGATCAGAGACGAGTTCATGAGGCAACCCATGAAGACGAAAGACCGTGTCGATAAAAACACGAGCACGTGCCGATGCATTGATAGATTCAGGTACAGCGACCGGGTGTACCATTTTACTGAATCTATCAACGAACACAAGAATACCTGTATTCTTGTGTGTGTCTGCGGGAATCCAAAGACAAATTCCATTGAGACTGATTCCCATCATTCTGCCGGAATAGGAAAGGGTTGCAATGGCGCACGAAGTGAAGGACCAGACTTCACTCGTTGACATACTTCGCATGCGCGGACGTACTTACGCACGAACAGATACTGGCGGGGCCAGTAAAAGTCGCGACTAACTGTGAGATATGTCTTCTCTCGACCACGGTTTCCACCAGTAGGTGCATCGTGGTACTCATACATGATACGCAGTCGCAGTTCACCATGATCCGGTACGACGACACGAGGCGTGTCGCCGGCAACGGCTGAATACTAAAGTAAGCCATTGTGGACTGTTTATCTTTCCGTGGAGGATCGATATACTCGGGACAACACTTTAAGGGATGACGGGATGGTTGCGAGAGATGATCCATCAAACGCACCATCGCTGGATCGTACGCCTTACGTATGTCTTCAAATAAGGTTGACGAAGGGACACTCGACGCCAACACCGCGACAGTGGTCGGACCAGTGTCGGGTTGCGCAGCCGGTTCGAAATCGAGCTGGTGCGACAGAGCATCAGCGACGACATTCAGTCGTCCTGGCTTATATTCCACGGAGAAGTTATACTCCGCAAAGAACGACAGCCACCTCTCCATTCTCTGCGAGAGGTGTGGACTGTTAACGGCCGTGCGTAAGGACGCATGGTCCGCGTAAACGATGAAGGGTCCATAACCTAGCAGGTAGACTCTGAATTCTGCGAAAGCGTACTTCATGGCAAGGGGTTCCTTGTCATGGACTGGGTAGTTACGTTCAGCTGGTTGGGCTGACGTGACTGATAGCAGACGACACGCTCATCACCGTCTGTGTCGTACTGCATTAGTGCACATCCGATGGCAAAATCACTTTCATCGCAGACCACATGAAATGGTCTGTCTTGGTCTGCAATCGCCAAACTGGCGAGCATATCAAGCTTTGCTTGATATCTTCGAAGGAGCGCTGGCAATCAGTACTCCATGCCCACTTCTCGTTCTTTTTCAATAAACGAGAGAGATGAGCTGTCGTCTCGGCGTAATTGTGCGAGTATTTGTGCAAATACACCGCTAGGCCAAGGAACTTTCGAAGTCCTTTTATGTCGGTAGGCACCGGCCAGTCAGTGATCGCCTTGATCTTTTCCGGATCGGGCTGGAAGCCGTGCTTATCCACGATGCATCCAAGAAGTGGTATTTCGCTTGCAGCAAATATAAACTTCTTGAGGTTGGCATACAACTTATGCTCACGAATCAGTGTAAGAACCTTTCGGACGTGGAGTCTGTGGACTTCCAAATCCGTCTGTCTATCCATAGCCCGGCTATGGACGAACACTTCATTGAAATAGCTAGGTGCAAATTCTCGCACAGACCTCAATAGATTCGTAACACTTCTGTTGAACGTAGCAGGGGCATTACTCAGCCCTTATGGCATTACTAACAACTCCCAAAGCATACCGCTTGGGGTGCTCACTGCTGTGTAAGGAATGTCATTTTCACGCATAAGGATCTGATAGAACCCGTCCATCAGATCCATCGATGAAAAGATGGTACTCCTTGACATACCATTTATAATGACATCCTTTCTTGGTATCGGCGTTTGAGCCGGTACAGTAGCAGCATTCAACTTGTTGAAGGCACGTACTATCCGCCATCCTCCTGTGGCCTTTCGGAAACAGAAGGTCGGAGAGCTAAATGGGGAAGTAGATTCCCTCACATGTCCCGCTGCCAAGCGATCGGCAAAGAATTTTTCAATAGCTAGTACTTGTTCACGTGGCAATGGCCATTGCTTCATAACACAATACATTGAGCCTGGTTTCAGGTCGATCTCGTGACGAGTACCCTTATTTTTGGGTAGCTCGCACGGCACTGTTTCTGGGAATACATCCCTGAATTCCGTCAAATCATCGTAGAGAAGATTTGTCTTGAGCGATTCCCACGATTGGGATGTATATCGCTCAATCCGAGTCTTCTCATCAAGGACACTCTCGTCCATTGATGAGCTGCTGAGAACCCTTTCTTTCTCAGCGAATACCGTTGCCGACTGAATGTCGGTTACGTACTCGTCTTCTGCGACAAGTACGCAAATCTGCTTGACTTTCCCACTACGCAGATCACGCAAGAACCTCTTCTGTTCGAGCGTGGGCAATTGAATGATCTCCGAAGTTGTCTTCGGAGGCGAGATCAGATCAAGTTGGCTAGTTTCTATGCTTGATCTGTCATTCACTAGGACATTTAATGTCTCTGTTGGCTCCTGGGAACTTATTTCCACAGTTGGGTGGGGACTTAATCCCTTACTAGCCTCTTGGGATAAATCATCACATGATACGAATGGAATTGCTCCCTCGCTATCTTCTGGCGGTGGTTGCGCTACCGCGGCCAGGTCTTCTACGTCCGATTCTCTAATCGCACTAAGATCATCGTATTGCCAATCATTGGCAATCGGTTCGTTTTTACTTGGGTGTTGTCTGTTTGGAGGACACCCATGCCCCAGTCCACTCGACTTATTCGGGTGGTGGGCCTTCGGCGCGACCTGCATCTCAATGCAGTCGCCGGAATCTGGCATCATGGTGTGGCGATCAGCCACTCCATGGCCATGTGCAGTCGTATTCACGACCGAACCACACGCGAGGCCGTCGCACTCTCTCGTAGTACACCCACATGTTTGTGGGCGCTCCATGGCGTTCATCAGATAGCCATCTGATGAACAAGTGACAGGCATATGGACTGTTCGTCGATGCCAGTTGACTTATGGCTCGTACCTTCTGAGTTACGGCAGTCCAAGAATGACATCGAATTTGTCATCCAAGTCTAATATGATGAATTCATCATTGTATTGGACTCCCTTCAGTGTATAGATAATACCCACTACACGTTTCATCACCGTTACGGATGCGCCTGTCGCGAGGCACACCGTCCTCGTTGGAGGGATCTCTCGCTCAACATATTCGAGCTCTCTTTTGTCTAGCGATTGGCGTCGTACAAAGTTTTCGACGCCCCACAATCGACTAGAGCTCGAAGCGACATGCCTTGTGTCACTTCGAGTTTCAAGGTAATGAGGGAAACCTCATTACCAGAAGCAGCAACACATAATGACTGAGCGTTGGGAGCAACTTTCGTCAAGAGGCCTACAAAGTCACTTGACGTTGCTGGATCAGTAGGGTGCTCCGCACCTGCTGACCCTGACCGTTTTTTGGCTGTCCGTTACATTGTTGCGTTTTCACAACAACGTTGGACCCACGCCTTGGACCTCCCTTGGCCGCTTGGCGGTTACTGTTCCCTGCGGTACGTGGTACCGCGCTCGGGGCACTGCATTCATATGCGTAATGCCCTGTCTTCTGACATCTGTTGCATTTCTGCAATTTCTTACAGTTGTTAACACGAGAGATCTCGCTGCTCGTGTTACAGAGGTCCATTAGTTCTGGGCCTCCATTTCCTGTCGTCTTGACGGACGATAGGAATTCGAATTCGCGTGAGCCTGTTTCACGCTGAAGTCCTCCTGTTCCGCAACCCTTATTGCCTCTTCTAGGGTGTTGAACTCCAATCGGAACAGGTAGGTTTTAACAGGACCATCAGTCAGACCCTGCATGAACAACGTAATCAACGTTTGTTGGTTCAGTGGGTCGACTGTTATGCAACTGGTAAGGTGACGTATGTACTGAATATACGAGTATACGTCACGTTTACCTTGCTTGATTCTCAGAAGTTCAGAGCAAGCCCTGAACTCATCTCGCGGCGGCTCAAACGTTTGCCTTAGCAGGGACTTGAAGACTTCCAACGACCCAAATACATATGGGTCGTGTAACTTAAGGCCCAAGGCCCACGTCTTTGCACGCCCTGCCAAGTTTGATTGAGCAAATGCGATCTACATTTCCTCATCGACGATATGACGAGCCCTTATGGCATCGTCTAGTTCCACGAACCATCTAAACAGAGAGTCTTCATCGGCTCCCTTGTACTTTGAGATGTCAATCTTTAGAGTCTCGGGTCATCGTGTGTACGTCGACCCGGTAGCAGTGGCCTGCTGCTGTCTCTACAGTTCAAACTGTTGAGCACTATGTTCTCTCAACAGCTCTGTGTGTTGAGAACCTTGTTGGTGAAGCAAGGTTACTTTTTCCCGCTCGGCGTCAAGTTCATTCTGAATGAACTTGGCGATGGTGGCGTGCTGTCCGTCTGGCCCCAGGGCGGATAGCAGTGCGCCAACGGCTTCTTTCCCTATCGTTGAACTCAAGCGTTCAACAGCGTCTCATTCGATTTGACTCAAATGGGAGTAGCTTTCATTCGTGGGATGAAAATCATCCCCCTCATCGTCCAACATGTTCATGGTCGTTGGACGAACTACAGAGTGCTACCAGGTGTAGCGGGGCACACCTTATTTCAAGTAACTGAATAAACCTTGCACTGCTGACAGTGCAACGGTGTGTGCTTCCGACTACCTCACGTACACGTACGTGCAGAGGAAGATTGCGATACGGAGTCAGAGTACTCAGTAAAGGTAAAAAGTAGAACTGTATTTAGTATAGTTAATCCTTGTAATAAATCCCTATTTGACTCATCTAACTATGTCTAAATACAAACATGTATTATAACTATCTGCGCGCCACTCATTGCGTGCTTCTGTCGCAGCTAGATTTTATTGGTTGATATCTTAATCCTATATTGACCAATGAGCAGTGTGTTACATCTGTGGGGCAATATTATCTATTAGGATAATATTGTGAGAATATTGTGTTTGTCCTAACGCAATATTCATATTTGATATTTACCTTATGTAAATTATCAAGTAACGGAGGCACCCCGTTAGAGTGGGTGCAACAGGGCACCGATTGCTTGTACTGTCACGGTACAAGCTGCTTCCTCTGAACACAGGGTAAGCACATGCCTCGGAATCTCGCGTACACGTATCGTGCAGAGAAGGTTATAATACGAGATAAGGGTAAAAGTAGAACTGTATTTATTATAATTAATCTCCTGTTAATAAATCCTATTTAGTCTTTTTTAACTATGTCTGAATAGAAACATGTATTGTAATTGTTTGCTCACCACTCACCACTCATGGCGTTCTTCTGTCGTGGCTTGGCTTTATTGGTTGATATCATCGTCAAATATCAACCAATGAACAGTGTATTACTTCTGCATCACAATATTACCTGTTAATTTAATATTGTGAGAATATGATGACTGTCTTAACATAATCTTCATACTTGATATTCACTTGATGTAAAATACCATGTAACGGACTCACCCCGCTACAGTGTGGTATGCTGAAAGATGCATCCGAGCCTGGCAGCACGGCA
Organism: Hyaloperonospora arabidopsidis Emoy2; assembly: GCA_000173235.2. Taxonomy (NCBI): domain Eukaryota; phylum Oomycota; class Peronosporomycetes; order Peronosporales; family Peronosporaceae; genus Hyaloperonospora; species Hyaloperonospora arabidopsidis. Next base: position 203,521 of record JH598714.1, on the reverse strand, counting down.
GCTTGAGAAAAGCGCAGAGAAAATGAGTGTGATGTCGGATCATCATGATCGAATGGTGTCGAGATCATTAGCGTTGCAGCCTTAATTTAATTGCTGAATGAATTGGAATAGAAAGATCGTTACGTGACGAAACAGCAGCTTACAGCAGTTGGTGTCCAGGTGTTCTCCCATTTTTCTCCGGAAAGTATACGTTCATCAAGTCCTGTAAATGGTCTGACGTGTGATAGAGCCGAAGTCATGAACTATGTGGTTTGACGCCTATTCTGTTTATTCCCTCTCCTCATCTCAGGGTGGATGGACAATAGGATCTTCTACTAAGTTGTTCCGGGACAATTATCCAGTAATAGCGGCACATGGTCTGTGAGTTATTTACGCAATAGTCGTGAGATTTCTATCCAGACAGATATTCTAACCAGTACAGGATCTCTCCATCAATAATAGACAAAAGGATAGAGTCTCCAAACACACGCACACACAACCCATTCACCGCGCAAACATCTGCATGGGTGACTCAATGTTTGCATCACCACGCTAGAAGCACGAACTTGCGTTGGCCAATGCTCTTTATTAGATTCACAGGAGACAATATTTTGGCCTAGTCTAACTCTGGACAAACGAAGTATAACACGTCTATCATAGAGTAAGATTCATATGAGCATTGGCTAGACTACGTTATTCAACGAGGGATGTATCCGAAGAGGAGGTGAAGTGTGCGAACGTGAAACATAATGGCATCAGACATATTAAAATAAAGCAGCAACTGAAATTCCATTCGTTAATCTCACCACCATGTATCCCCCTACGCATGGTGTTTTTTAGTTTTAGCGGCCGCCAGTTTCTTAAGCAAATTGATCAGAAATTGCTCCTACCAATCTGCTATGTCATCACCCAACTTCAAGGTGGTTTGAACATACTCACGATCGCGTCCCTCCAAGATCCAGTGGTGGAGCCATACCCGTTCCATGGACTTCCAACCTTTGCTATCCGGGTAATCTTTTAAGTTGGTGTGGATAAAATCTGCCGCTTTTGCTCCGCTAATTTTTGTTGAAAGCTCTCGATATATGGTATTGGTCGTGCTAACTTCCGCCAACTTCGTTTGTATGTCTCTCACCGTAGACGGATATAGTTCATGCAGACGTTTCACTAGGTGCTTTGCCCTCGCTTCACCCTCGTTGATACTGTCAGGAAGTTTGCCAAATGAAGCTAGTTTGTTTTGGCTGACAATCTGTTTCACATCCCTTTCTTGCTTTTGGGCATGGGTACCAGCTTCGCCCTCTTGCTTGTGGGCATCGTCTCCAGCGCCGCCTTCTCGCTTGTGGAAATTGGCACCAGCGTCTCCTTCTTGCGTGTGGGCAATGGCGCGAGCATCGCCTTTCACGCCTTTGCTGATGTCGATTGGACGGTCGCCTGGCGTGACGATTTGGGGCTTGATAGCATCGTGCTTCATGGCTTCATTCTTGGTCGTGTGTGACTTAAACAAAGCGAAGAAGGCATCGAACATACGCTTAAGCTAGTCAGACATTTTGGTCAGCATTGGACGGACGTTTTCCAGCGAAGTGAACGTCCGTTCTTCTTGCCGTCCATGAGGAAAAGCTCTCAGGAGTTTCGTGTCAGGCGTGAGCTCAGCCGAAGCAGCGCCAGATGCCGGGGACTCCAGTCCTTTAAGGGCCAAGGTAGAATCCACGAGGATGAGGAGCGCAATACTCATGATGGGCGTAAACATATAGAAGGATCTCATGCCTTTCTTGTAAGTGTGTCGAACAGGGGGGCGCCGAATAGAGCGCAAAACTAAGAATGAACAGACCACACGGTTGGCCCGCCGACCAGGGGAGATGCTTGTTGTTGCAGCTGCAGAGACCGCCCATCATCAGACGACGGCCGAACGACAAGATAATGTGTTTTGCACGTGTATCTAATTGCATCATGAAAAGAGTCGGACAAAGCCCAGACGAGTTGGCCACAAAATGCAGAATCGAGACGTGGCCACATCTGCATCCTGAATGAGGCAGTGCGAAGAAATGCCTGCGGGAAGACCTGTGCTGCGTACCTTTTCGGGTGACTTTGAATACAGTTACACTTTTTTGCCTAAATACACTAAAAATTTCGGAATGTTGCTTTACACACCCTTCACAGTGCCGGCTACCGATTCGCCTCAATTATTGTATGGTCAAACGTCGTTAAGCAACCTGCCAGGGCCGCCCGTTCCGTTGTCATTTTGACCCATCGACGGGCTGACGAGATATACAACCAGCCGGGCGCTACGACAGTCAAATGAAGGCCGTAAAATACGTCAAGTAAAATAAGGTTTCGGCATTTGCGTCCTCCTGAGCAATCCGCGCTGAGTTAAGGTTATTTCTCTTGCTATTACGATTGAATACGGGGTTTCAAGATACAAGCAACCCTACATACAGCTTATGGACTTGCGTGACCACGGAAAAACAAGGGTGGCTGCTTGTACGAGCTCAAGAAATGGCTTGACAAGGACGCGCATAAAGAATGCGTCCTCTGACGCTTTCACTGAGCCAATACCGCACCGCCACCCCCGTTGTATCAACAAGATCATGCTACCGGCGGTGCGTCGTACAACGCAAGAAGGGAGTGATACCGATGCCAACGTCGTCCTGATGCATTAAGCTCGAGCTGTTTCACGGGAACGTACGAATGTGCAGCGTACTCAACGATTATGCTACGACGATGCATAAGAGCAAGTAAGATCACTTTCAGGTTGGTGTGTATTCTAGCGTAGAACAAAGTCAAGTCGAAGAACGAAATTTACAGCTTTCAACGCATGGGCAAAGCTGTCCACTCTTCCTCTAGTAATTGTACCTCTCTTCAATTTCTGTAACTCGTAGTTTTACCTAGTAGTTTCTATCTCACTGCTGACTAAACAATGTTTCGGTACCCATAATTATGCTTCGTGAAAACAGTATTTCATGTGATGTAGCGGAGCTACCCTTACTCCTTTGTCAGAGGTTGACTTCTAGACTCGTAGAGTCTCTTAGTATATTAAACTAGACGGGTACTAACTTAAAGGGTCTCAAGTCTTGCAGACTTAGTGAGACTTAGGTCTAAGTGTATGTACTAGCTTTTAAGCTTCTACTCCTGGTCCAGGGCACTACGACTCCAAGGAATCACGTGGCACGAATGCCCAAGAGTACTTAGCCTTAACTGAGGCACCTAACTCTTACGACCAGAGACGTCTTAGAAAGACACGTGTCTAAAACTGATCAAAAGGGGAACTGAATATCTTTACTGATTTATAGCGAAAATAAACCTTACTTACGTCTTTAACCTTAAAACTATGCTACCTAATCGAATAGTCCTCATCGTAGTTCTTCTTGTGTACCACACCAGAACTACGTCGCCTCTATGAAGACCTCATTCCGATAGATATCCTCTAACCATAACCGATAGGGTACGGTATTATCGCTTAGCGTATGTGATACAAAAGTACATTTTATCAGTGATACTGATCTCTTTCTGTGTGTACCACACCAATGTAACTGGTTATCACAGCCATTTGTGTAACCCCGTTATACCCTCCCCCACCGAACAGTCGATACCCCGAATCGACATTCTTCACCTTTCTCATTGAGATAGCTCGGAGAGAACAGACAACCTCACGTTGTGTTCACGACACCTTGCGCATCAATGGCGAAGTTTTCGCATTCCTCCGAGTATTTGGAAGACATCATACGAGAAGAGAATATCGTCGATTATGACCGTGACACTGTCGTGGAAGAGGGTGAAACCCCCGAACCTGCCACGTCAGCGTTGTGCGAACCTTCTTGCATAGCGCCAAACCCATTTCCGGAACGAAGCACGGCCCAAGCGCTAACAGCGTTGCGTGCCTCAACTACTCTTGATGAACCCATCATCACCAACAAGCTCGATGAGCAACAGCAACGCTATATCGAGGAGATGAGAGTACTAGACTTATATCTCAGACATTATCTATTGCCGAAGCACATTTGGACTATCGCTTCAAGCCTTTGAGCGTTGATAAGTTGTTGCGAAAGTTCTCAGAGCAGCCCTTGACTACTTGGCCCACAGGGCGCGAGGCTACGACGTCTGACGACATTGCCGAACGAGATGCTCTCAGAGAGAGATACTTGACGCCCGAAGCGACGAAGATCTCCGAATACCAAATCAAGTTAACGGAACAAGCACGTGGTCTCTGTACCGACGTAGAGAACGGTCCCGGTCGTTCTGTACCCAGGTGAGAGTGAGGACGTGGATGACAGCACGTTCACTCGTTAGGCACATAGGGCACGTCAGTTGCCAAGCATGAGTGCCCTTCGATCTAGTGCCTCCAAGGCCGATGTTCGGCTAGAGCGCAAGCTGCGCTATGAGTTTGCTAAGTTAAAGGCCGAAGGCCAGCCACGTTCGCTGTATCGCACGCAGTACGCAAAACCAGTTGCTGGTCCAACCACCACTGTTTCGACTGTGCAGACAGTCGTGGGTCACTCGATGTTGGTGAACGAGCCCTACACCTCCACACCTATTGGTGGGAAGCGCGTTGGAATGCAAGCTGACCCGCAGCACGACGCTCAAAAACGTCAACGGCGTACGGGCAATCTTGCCGAAGGGGTACCTCAAACTCCCATGAGTTTTCAGACTCAGGGTATCCACGCCACTTCACCATATACTGGTATTGACCTTTGTGACGACGCCGCTTCAGAAGTTCTCCACATGGAACTGTAAGTCCCCTAGCTCGTCGAGCAACGCAAGAGGGGTCGGTGTGTCGGTACAGGCGCATGAAGACTTGGTGTCAGAGGTGGCGCGATTTTGCTGGTCTTTCGCTCACGTGCAGATGACACTGGATCAGTCTGAGACTGAGATGAAACAACTCCGGGATATCCTCGACCAAGTGCAACGCGCTCGTGAACAGTCATCGACTGAGTTGGCTTAGTCGCGTGAGCAGATGAACCGTTTCGGTTCGATCGACCGGTCGAGAAACGACTGCAGAAGGCGGAGTACAACCTGCCACGGCTGGATGGCCAGGTGGAGCTCTTGACGAAGATGTAGCTAGCGGGGACGACGTCCCAAACTCAGTCTCAAGCGCTTTCCAGTCCACGAGGGAAAGATCATGATATGGCTTAAGCAAGCCAACGTAAAACACTGGGTGTGTGCGCAAGTTGCGCGGGACATTGAGTGTATAGGCAAGGCCTTTCTTCGCTATGACCGTAAACGGCCCAATGCAGCGCGGACGCAATTTCGTCTTGAAGTCGACAGACACTACATTTGTAGGTAGCATTTTTAGCATTTACTTAGACTTGGTCTTCAACTTCATAAGAATCAATACATCCTCTGCCTTTAGCATCAGCTTGTTCTTTTTGTTTGTATTGGCTATCAGCCATTGCATCACGCACATGTCGTAAGACACTAAAGCGCGTCGCGAGAAACTCGCTCACTCTTTTCTGCATCGTGGAAGGGCTGATTTCAGCAAGCTTGTCAGCAGACTCTCCCCCACCAAGCCCAGAACCACGTAGTGGTAACGTGAGCGGAACGCGGGGGTGTGTGAGGCTATTCAAATAGAAGGGATAAAGCCGGTCGAGGCATGAACAGCGTTGTTCAACGCGAACTCAATCACAGGGAGCATCGAGCTCCAACGCATAGGCGACTCAGCACAAACACTGCGAAGAACGTCACCAATGACGCGATTAACTCGCTCAGTCTGACCATCGGTCTGCGCATGATCCGCTGTGGACATGTCCAATCGCGTACCAAGCACCTTGAAAATGGAAGTCCAAACTTGCCTATGAAGCGAGGGTCGCGATCAGAGATGATTGCTAGCGACAATCCGTGTTGACGAAACACACGATCGATAAACAGCATAGCTGTACCTTTGCCATCGATGGAATCCGGCACCGCCGCCAAGTGAGCCATCTTGCTTAAACGGTCAACAAAGACCACAATTCCTGTATTGCCGTCACAGTCTTTGGGAAGACCAAACACAAAAATCATACTGATGGATTCCTAAAACCTCGTGGGCACAGGTAAACTGGCGAGTGGCGCAGCCAAATGTGCTGAGGTTTTGACTCGCTGGCACGTTTCGCATGTACGCACGTAAGTGCTCACCCATTAGTAGAGTTTGGGCCACCATTAGTGTTGACTCACAGATCCATAAGCCTGCTTCCGGCTTAAATGTCCACTGAGGGCAGTATCATGGGCTTCAAAGAGGATTCAATACTTTTGATCCTCATTGTGAGGCACAACAATGTGAGCGGTATCCGCGACATCTTTGCGATAGCACAGGAGTCCATTATCGATGTGATATCGATGTAGGCTGGCCCGCAAGCGTGCCGAAAAATGACTGTCCGAGTCCTTGTATTCCTCACTACTAAGGACATGAAACAATGCAACACAATGAGGATCCGGGGATATGCCAGACGAATTAACTCCTTAATAGGAGACGAAAAGTTGTGGCGTGAGAAATCTCATGATCAGGTCGGTGAGAGAGGGCATCTGCCAGCACATTTTGTTTGCCTGGCTAATACTTCACATCGAAGTTATATTCCGCAAAGAAGGAAAGCCACCGAACCATTCTCTGAGAGAGGTGAGGCGACTGTATCGCTGTGCGTAAGGACGCGTTATCCGTATAGACGACGAATGGCTTGGAGCCAAGCAGATGGACTCTAAATTTGACGAGTGCATACTTCATAGTAAGTAGCTCTTTGTCATGACCTGGATAGTTCTTTTCAGCAGCTTTCAGCTGACGAGATTTAAATGCGATGCCTCGCTCGCGGCCTGCAGCATCTGTTTGTAACAGGGCGCTGCCTATAGCAAAATCGGATGCATCACAGACAACACTAAATGGGTACTCAGGATTTGGCAACGCCAAAGTGGCAGCATGGAGGAGACTCTCCTTGATATCCCGAAATGCGTCAGCATGGGTGTTGTCCCAGCGCCAAACTGTGTCCTTCTTAAGGAAATCAGCTAACGGCCGAGCCATATCAGCGTAATTTTCACTGTATTTATTTAATTAATTGGCAAGGCCAAGCCACTTACGCAAGTCTTTTTGATTCTTAGGAATCAGCCAGTCCACTATAGCCTTGACCTTAGCGGGATACGCTCTAAGGCCGCGCTTACCAATGAAACAGCCTAGAAAAGGAATCTCCTCTGCACCAAAATGCATTTAAACGCGTTGGCGTACAATTTATAAGTGCTCATGCACTCGAGTACGGCTCGCAAATGATCGATGTGGTTGTCAACATGTAACCGAGCTTGTCTGGCACGACTATGGACAAAAATGTCATCAAAGTACGTCTGTGCGTAATCCCGATGTGGGCGGAAACGTTGCGTCACCAGACGATTAAATGTTTCCGGAGTATTAGACAGCCCTTGGGGCATCACCATCCATTTCCATAGCATACCACTCGGGGTGCTCACTGCTGTAAGCGTAATATCACTCGCTCGCATGAGCAATTGATAATATCCGTCGACCAAATCGAGTGCGCTATACATAGTGCAATCAACCATGTTGTTTTGAAGAACATCATTTCGAAGAATGGGTGTCTGTGCCGGAATCGTAACCGCATTAAGCTTGTTATAAGCATACACAATACGCCACTTGCCGTTCGGCTTTTTGACACAAAATGTCGGTGTCGAATGTGGAGATCTACTCTCACGAACCATTCCTGCCTCGTGCTTAGCACGGAAGAATTCACCAATGACATCACATTGCTCCTTAGGCAAGGGCCACTGTCGTGTAACACATTATTTCGTCCCAGGAACTTATTCAATTTCATGACGGACACCTCTATCTGGAGGTAGAACAGAGGGTGGATCGTGGCACACCACATCTTGAAATTCCTTGACTAACGAATAAAAAGGATCATGAGGGCCTTTCAATATTGATCACCCACTACGAGCACTGAGTCCTGCTTTTGTGTTCTCCAGAACGGCTTCATCCAAAAGTGAAGAAGCGTTCAACTCTATGATGTCGGGTCGAATGACCACCACCTCTGAAAGGTCTCCATTCTTTAGTGAGTGATCAAACTCATCGATCGACAACTTTTCGAGTTCTAAGAGCGAACTTAACGGGGTACAGCCTCAAGGCTAATGTACCATCACAGGCACCAGTCACTCCGTTGACGAGTGTATACCGCTGACAGTCATTATCACTTTGTGACACAGCACACGATGTGTGGTTCGTATCTCTCTGATCGATACCATCATCAACCTTAATTTTCTCTAAACTAGAGCTGACGTCACTATTGACATCCGATGACGAGTCATTGGACATGACGTCGTCATCACGTGGATTACGTGCCACTTCACGTGAATCCGCTGAGCCGGGCTAGGGATGCCTTGGTATTTCACCAACAACGTCAATATTGACATTCAGCGCGTCGCTATCACAGCCAACGTCACTCATTGCTATCACAGCCAACGTCACTCAGTCGGTACTTATATGCCACTCCACGCTCATCTGATGGGTTCAACCCTTGATGACTTGACGCTTGGTCAACAATGCTTTCAGCATTCAGTAAGTTGCTCTCACAACGACTATCACTTAACGGAGTACGTACTGTTTCACTATCACATAATGAGCTTTGCTCCATACTCATCCCTTTGACATCGTCAAAATCAACCAATTCCGACTTTTTGATGTCCAGCACACTGACATTCTCAGCCAGTGGCTTGCGCCAATAGCGCTTCTGATTTCTAGCAGAGGTGGTTTCATGACTCTCCAAAGCTCCGCTAGGGGCAGTGCGCGTGGCGCCTAATGTTTTCGACCTCCAGTCGATCCATGGCTCATGGCGCTCAAGCCAAGCCATACGAAGACTGAGATCATATCTCGAGTCCAAATCAAGGACTAAACAGTGTTCGATACTATCAAAACCGAAAAACTCCACACCCAAGGTCACATGAACTTTGGGTAAAGTGACTAGAGCTCCTGTAGCCAACCGAACAGTGATCATATAACCCTTGTGCGCTTTTAGAGCCTCAACATAACGTGGATTCTCTTCAAGAGAACAGCGTCTGACATAATTACCAAATGCTCCGGAGTCGACCAAAATCGACCAGGGTTTGTCAAAGCCCTTAACAGTCGCCTTTGCGACCAACAAGCATGGCTTGTATTCAACCCCGTGTTAGAGTACACGAGACTCCTTGGGGCTAAATTCTGCTCGCCACTACCTTCTAGAGGCTCAACAGACCCTAGTTCTTCCCCAGCAGGGCGCCCCGCGCCTACTGGGAGTCTACGTTTTCCCGCACCGTACCAGACTTCTGGTTAGCGGCGGGAGTTCGGGCCGAAGTAGCCTGGCGTGCCGTGCGTAAAGGGCGATTAGGATGCAGATGCTTTGTGCTTCTGCACGTGAAGCATCGTCCAATGTTTCAATGCTGTTCTACAGCTCGAAGTTCTACTTCTTCGTCCGTCTCGGCGAGACTGAGGTCCATAGGCTCCGGCCTATTGAATGAACTAAAGGAGTTCACCGAGTTTGGCTTGTACCCATGGATGCCAAAAAACGGGCTGCCTTAAAGTTGAACTCAGCGTTCAACGCGATGTCCACAGCCGCCTCAAAGGGGGTGGGGTGTACCCGGAATACTTCCGTTCGAGCCACGCCCGTACGAAGGCCCTCCATGAAGATGGTAACCAATCCATTTCTGGTAAGGGATCAGCTTGCATGGCAGCGATTAGAGTTCTCAGTTCCTGGACATAGTCCGATAGTTCTTTCTTGCCCTGACGGGCATATAGAAAACGAGAATGCACCCGGTATGCCTGATTAGGCGGAGCAAACACCCGGGATATTTGCTGTCTTAGCAAATCCCATGTGGCGAAAGCTTCGTCTACGGACGTGCTACACGTGAGATCCTATTCTTTGGCTCTACCACCCAGTTTTGAGATATCCATCCCAACTCGCTGTTGCTCCGACTGGAGCATAGCAGAGTTCATGGCCATTTCCACCTCTCTGATCCACAGGAGGAGATTCTCCCCATCTTTTCTCTCAAATGTCTTTACAGTCAAGACAAGGGGGCGAGCCCTTGGCTCTTCATCAGGTACGGGAACATACCAAGTAAGCATAGCCGATTCTAAATGGTTGTGTACTTGCCCAATCAAAGTGGACTCAAACTGCATAGAAGCGGCAAGACGTGCACGAATCACGTCAAGACCTTGTGCGAGAATTCAATCCACTTATTCGTTCCCGACTAGCTCTCTGAGTTTCTCCAGCGCTAATCCTTGGGCCTCAAAGAGGATTATCTTTATTTCCATCCTTACAGAAGGACAGTCTTTAGCAGAATCAGGTGTAGATTGACTAGAAGTACTACCAAGTATACCGGAGATACCCTTACTCCTTTGTCAAAGAGGAAGACTTCTAGACTCGTAGAGTCTCTAAGTATATTAAACTAGACGGGTACTAACTTAAAGGGTCTCAAGTCTTGCAGACTTAGTGAGACTTAGGTCTAAGTGTATGTACTAGCTTTTAAGCTTCTACTCCTGGTCCAGGGCACTACGACTCCAAGGAATCACGTGGCACGAATGCCCAAGAGTACTTAGCCTTAACTGAGGCACCTAACTCTTACGACCAGAGACGTCTTAGAAAGACACGTGTCTAAAACTGATCAAAAGGGGAACTGAATATCTTTACTGATTTATAGCGAAAATAAACCTTACTTACGTCTTTAACCTTAAAACTATGCTACCTAATCGAATAGTCCTCATCGTAGTTCTTCTTGTGTACCACACCAGAACTACGTCGCCTCTATGAAGACCTCATTCCGATAGATATCCTCTAACCATAACCGATAGGGTACGGTATTATCGCTTAGCGTATGTGATACAAAAGTACGCTTTATCAGTGATACTGATCTCTTTCTGTGTGTACCACACCAATGTAACTGGTTATCACAACCATTTGTGTTCCCCCGTTACAGGCCAGGCACTGGGTTGTGCGTTGTGTATCAAAATTTGAAAGTGCCGATTAATTGTTGTGCGTAAAGATACTCTACCCGTTAATATCGTTGATGTTTAAAAGAGACAAAAATGAGAAAGGAAGACGGGTGATGGTTCTGCTTGGTAACTTCGTCAACCACGAAATGCATCCAATGGCATATGACTAATTAATGAAAAAGAGAAACTTAACCGATGTAGCTTTCTCTACTTATGAGAGAGGAACGCGACTGTTGCCTCTTACGATTAGAGTATATTAAGTACTTCGGGTGACAATCACTTCACATATACTGTTTGCCGGAGGTGGAAGGCTTTTGCCGCCATTAAAAGTGTCGAACATTTGCTTGTTTTGCCCTCTGTTCTCCCATGGTCACTTTTGAGCCAATCATATGCGGGTATTGGTGCTTGTGTGACCAACACTTTCTTTATGGTCAAATAAGTGACCTATTCATTGAGCTGCAGCTAAAAATGCATATCTACCTACAAGAGGGGATAAGCTCCATCGCACTTAGTATGACGCGTAAGGTACACCTGGCGTTATTTACAGACAGAAAGACAGACATACAGACAGATGCAGCAAGTAATTTATGAAAATTATTCATACTGCGCCCAGTCTCTGATAGCTTCATCCTTCGGGCCGCCAATAAGTCTATTTTACAGCCGAATGCGGCTGGTAGAGTTTTTATCGCGTTCGTTTTTGATTAAAGATTTGATTTTAAAGATAGAGTTTTATTAGTATCGATTCATAGTTCGTTGTAGTCTTAAAATTATTTTCTTTTTCTCAATCAACTACAGCTAACGACATGCCGTCTCAAAAATTTAATTGGGTGTCGCAGAAATACATAACGTAGGCGGGCTAGCGAAATAATATTTCCTCAAGTTATCCTTTGAGTTGTTTTACTGCTGCAGTGCACTTTCAAAGGCATTAGAATATATCGATTTTTAATTGGATAGAAAGTTAGTTTATACTGACTGTTGTGGACGCTCTAACAACATCACCGCCGAGCATGCGTCTCCACTCGTTCGCCCTCGTGGTTTCCGCCGTGATTCGAGCACACCAGACGATCTCCTTGACTCCATGCGAATCCACGATGACGGTACTTGACCCCCCGGCAAGTATTCATTCTTCTGGCGGTTGCCACGATGGCGTTCCTGCGAAGTGGCTGTTGAAACCAGACGACCCTGTGACTCACGAAGAGAGGATCTGGTTACTGGCTGAAGCAGAGATTGAGTCTGCAGTTACCGAACTGGTGAGGAATGTGCATGAACAGATTCCGGACCTACGCACGCATCTCAAAGTTGATGCAGAGAGGTTGCAAACAAACGATCGGGATGCTATCCTGCACCATCTGAAGACGTTCAACGAGACGCCCCAGCAGTTGCTTCAAAGACTGGAATTGGCTATCGGAAGGGTACAGAACACACCAGATGGTGGAGTCAAGATGCTTCAAGGAATTCGAGATTCCTTTCGTGCATATGAGGATAACATTGCCATGCAGGAATTAGAGGCGCTTTATGAAAAGGTGCAACGAGCTGAACTGGACCCTGTCGATGTCATTAAACTGATAAAACGCACTTCGGCCAAGGTAAATGCAGCAAGCGGTGACCACCCGGAAGACCCTTTCGCAGCTCTAGACCTTGGACAGTTGGACGCGTATATTAAAGATTACAACGCGAACCATGGTACAGATCTTACGTTGCTCAGAACGTTGGCAGGAGTCTCCGAAAGCTTAGCCGAACTGGCAGCTGCTCTGTCGACTTTGATGCGCACCCTTGTCAACGTTAAACTTGTACATGACGTGGAAGTGGAGCTGTTTGGGTACATGCGACAGACATCGCGTATGCCGTGGGCTATGTGTCTAGATTCACGGAGAACCCACAAGAAGATCACTGGATTGCGGTCAAGCGCATTTTGCGCTATCTACAAGGCACCAAACGCATGGAATCAACTACAAGCCGAGTGACAAGATCGACTTTCGTGGATATTCGGATGCAGACTGGGCCGGTGACCTCGCCGACCGCAAGTCGACTTCGGGCTACGTGTTCATGCTATTGGGTGCACCAGTGAGTTGGGGAAGAAAGAAACAGCCAAGTGTTTCGTTGTCGACGAGTGAAGCAGAGTACATTGCACTCAGTCTGGCGATCCAAGAGGGCAAGTGGATCCATCGCTTGCTGTGTGAGATCATGACGGCTGCCAACGAGGACGGACCCGAGCTCGTGATCCGTGAAGACAACCAGTCGTGCATCAAGATGACGAAGAACCCTGTCAACCACGACCGCGCCAAGCATATTGATATCAAGTACCATCACATCCGTGATGAGGTCAAGCGCGGCGAAGTGAAGCTCGAGTACTGCGAGACTACGGTGATGTTAGCGGACATCATGACGAAGGGACTTCACGGACCACGCCACAAGGAACTGGCGACGGCGCTAGATTTGAAATCATGATCGAAGAAGCTGCTGGTAAGCTGGGAGTTACAAAACCGGAGGATCAAGTCGTAGGAAACGGGAAGCTGAATTTTTTAATCAGATTCAGCCGTTTCGATACCACAGAACATTCGGGTTGAGCACGTAGGCGGGTTCGTTCCTTCGAAAACTAAAAGATGTAGTTGCAGGGTGCTGTGGTAGTCGTCCGGTTCTAAATCAAGAATAATGCCAACTTGCGCAAAGACGACAGAGACGCGTTCTTCCGGGTGTACCAAAAACCGATGAAATGTATGCAGTTCTAGCGTAATTGTTGTGAAACCCTCCACACGATCAACTGACCCGAACACATCACTTACCTGCTTTACATCGCAATCCGCCGTGAGGGATGTCTTGACGTGAGCGGCAAAGTCCACTACTTCTAATCGGTCTCAATCTGGTCCAGCGTTTAGTGAAAAGGAGTCGAGTTTGGCTTGTCATACAGCAGGAGACATAGACCTAGCGTCCACTGTACTCGATGGCCAGCAAGCTATTTGTACAGGTGTAGTCGTCAAGTCCCGGCAAGCATTGCAGCTAGTACGATAATGCTGCCCAAGCTCAAGAATGAGACATCCAATGTGATAAGTACTCAGCATCGCTCGAAAAAATCTCCGTGCGCACGGCATTGCGGCAGCGAGCCTCACTGAGAGGTTAAGGTAATATGCATTACATCGTGACGAGTACCCGGGTGGTTGGTGCGGCAAGTATGACAACAACATCAAAAATTACAAATTATGAGCCGCTTCACCGGATCCGCACGGTGGCTACTCTCGACAACTCGACATGCAAAGACCCTGCGTCTTTATAATTAGTAAGTTTCTCGGTGCCCATTTGATCCCATCGATTAGACTACTCACCAATTCATACTGCAGCAGTCCAACAAGCACTTGTCCTGTGCCGCTGGTGCTACGTCGGAAATGCACCACGCATTCTTGACGCCACATATCTATCTTCCTTGTTGGTCTTGTAACCCACTTGCCACCCGCGTATTCACCTGTGCCACCCATCAACAGCTTTGCCTAGCAGTACAGCTCTACCACATTGTGAATCACTGGTCAGAGCACGCCCTTAACAAGACCCTGGAAGATAAACAGTGGCGTATACTGCTTGGCTTCTCTCACAATCGAACGTTACATCATAATTGCGCCCCTCGTGGCCCGTTATGCGTCATAGCCACTGCGCAATGGCAATTGAGCTGGAACACGTTCACCACGATAAGTAAGGTCTTCAATGATGGTATTGAGAACGAGATGGGAGCCTTGTATAACCTTTACTCGAGTGTGCGCATAGGCTGGCCAATTAAATAGGGGCTGGTTAGAATAACTCCTCTCTTTTGTTAGATTCACTACTTTTTGTTAAGTATACACTTGTAGCGTTGAGCTTTGATTTGTTAATATAGATTGTGAAGTATACCTGTTTCCACTTTGGTTACCCTCGCAATCTCGACCGGTTCCGCGACTAGATGTCATCGGTAGTCATTCCATTAGTTAAAAGCTTTAATCTCAGTGACAGCGGCAAGTATTAAATAAAGGCGACACCGCAGGATTCATCGTGTGAGCTTTTTAACCTGAGATTGCAAGTATCTAGCACAAGAAAGCGTCAAACGTCAAGAGAATGTATCTTTTACCCCTTCCACCATAGTATCGAGCTTAACTTCGCTAGTATGCTGCTTATGTAGAGGGCCACCATCACGCTTGTACTGACACCATACAAGTTTTCCAATGCGCCGTTAAACCTGGTAGCACTTTGTGATCCATCCAACGACCACGGATGTTCCATCCAATGTGAACATGTTCGATGGTGAAAGTCCTCAACATAGCAAAATCGAATAGAATGTAGTTGATCGCGTGGTTTCGGTCATCAGTGACGTAGCCGTAGGGGCCTTTATGTTTGGTTCAAACAGAGACACTCACCATGCCGCCATCGCCAAATTCATCAAAAGTGAACTTGAGACTAAACGTGAATAGACTGCTTTGATTTACCGTCAAGGTTCTTAACGCTCAGAGATATTGAGAGAAAAGGGCGCTAAACATTTCAAACTATCAAGACAACAGAAGGACCAGGCTGCTGTTTCCGAATCGACGTACACGCGTCGACCCGGACGCTTGCAGATTAAAATTTCTAAGGGTAAAGGAGTCGAGCAAGACTTGATATGGCGCGTTGAGTTAGACGACACCATAAGGGTTCATCTCATTTTCAATGATTTAATGCACGTTGCATTTTCCCAGTTAAACTTGGCAGGATGTACCAAACTTGGGCCTTAGAGCTCTAACTTCACGATCCAATTACATATGGATCGTTAAGGAATTCCATATATCGTCTAAGACAAACGTTCGAGCCTCCTAAAGCTAATATTAGATCGCTACACCCCATCAACGAGGATGGAAATACGCCACTTAAGAGGTATATACGTAACAGTGGTGAAGAGTGTTGCGTGTGAATTCGCTACATGCTAGAAGATGTCCAATATGAAGATGAATGCATTGTATTGGACTCGAATGACAAATTTTTTGTCATCCTTGGTTTACCGTGGCTCAATAGGTACGACCCAAACAAGTCAGCTGACATCGTCGAACAGTCGAGATGCCCATCACTTGTTAATTCGTGACCATTTAATGAAAGGCTTGAGACGTCAAAAGCGTATGCATTGAATATAGTAAGTGCTATGGCCTCACTTGTGGTTCAATTTTTAGTACTACTGTACAAGAAACATGTGTGATACAAGTCCATAATATGAAGCAAGCCTTCGGAGACGGTGCAGAACAAAGAAGAGCCGAAGGCCCACCACTCGGATTTACGCTGAGTGAACTGGGGCATTAATTTTTTGCTTGGGAGAAAAGGTCCGCGGTGATCGTTTGCCTAGAATGGGTACCACAGTGATCCTAGATCTGCTAAAGGTTCAATTGAAGAGAATATCGCTGTGGTTGCGGAACCATATCTAGAAGTCATTGACGAATGAGTACAAATATAACAATTGTGGAGAGAATGAGTCTCTAGACGCATGATAGAATAAAATTTTGAAATAATAAGTGACCTGCACATAACTGGTTCATTGAGTTTCCTAGTAAATGACGGATGAATTTTATGAGCTTATACGCTTAATTAGATCGCGCCTACGAATTTTTTTATGGAGATCACGCATTTGCCTACGGTTGAGCTCAAAACGTTCTTGCACGATTTGCGTAGTGGCAAGGTCATGCGGATATGCGAAACTGTCGCGAAGGAAGATACGTTTCCGATATTTGGTCGGCAATGTATTGTATTAAAACGAACGAATTCTTTGCAGCAAATCTATGGCCACCTTTTTCGATGAATAGAATTGGATTGAGAGATATACGTCTCAATCTTTGGAATCGCTCAAGGAAATCGACTTTACAAAGATTTAGTAGAATTTAAGGATGCTTTCCTTGAAACAGTCCGTGCGAGGAGCCTATAAGGATATATATACTCGCCGTGAGATAGACATGAAACCAGGTTTGGAGCATTGTGCCATAGGGCAGTAGTCGATGCCTCGCGAACAAGTAATATCGAGCGACAAATACTTTCCTGATCGCTTGGAAGCGGGCCATGTGAGGGAATGAACTTACCGACATAGCTCTCCGACCTTCTGTATACACAAGGCCACAAGAATATAATAGATAGTGTACGCTCTCAACAAGTCGAATGCTCCATTGGTCCCATCTCATAGGCCAATGCCAAGAAACGATGTCATTATCGACTGAATGTCGAAGAGTACCATCTTTTTATCCACGGATCTTATTGATGAATTCTACTAGACCCTGATGCGCAGACAGATCTCATATAAAGTATTGAGCAAATCTCAGTAATATCTTTTGATTTGGCTTTTTATGCGAGGGCTTAGTAACTCCCCTGAAACATTTATTAGATGGATAAAATATCTGTTGAGTCCACTACGATATTTCACACCGAATTATTATGACGACTTATTCGTTCCTAGCCGGATACGAAACGAAGTTCGGACATTATGTCCACTGAATATATGTCCCGAACTTTCTTATACTTATTGCAAGAATAGATTGTACGCCGACCTCAAAAAGTGCAAATTTGTTGCAATTAAGATACCAATAATTGGGTGCATAGTCGGTGGACACGGCGTGCGCCCTGATACAGAAAGATTAAGGCTATCACCGACTGACCTGTTCCATTCGACGCTCAAAGGACTTCGAGCTTTGTATTAGCGGTGTACTTGCACAAGTGCTGTCGCAACTACGCTATGATGACCGTTCATATCACAAATTACGAAAGGGTATATGTAACATTAATATATGGTAAAAAAATTGATAGTTAGAATAATTATACTAAGTTATGAAAACCTTCTGACCTATTTTGGTTTTTCATAAATTGATGGTTTAATAGTTGTCTTTTAAAAAGGCAATGATTTCTTTCATAATTTTATCAATTTTTCAGAATCTTGCACTTGACTCGTGTTTGCTAAAAAAATGAATTTCTTGCAATACATATAAGGCCATATTTTTATCAACAGTAGAAGATAGTACTTTTTGAATATTTAAAAAAATATCTCGGTATAAAGGAAAATATTAACGTTCTTGGAGTGTTGAGTGTAAATGATCTTTTGTTGATATCAAGAAAAGCGTGATACGACTACTAGTTCTGGTGAATTCGGATCAAGACTGACCGTTTGAAGTGGTATGTGATGCAAGTGATGTCACAATTGGCTGCGCATTGATGCAGCCTGACCCATGCGGTGCGGAGCGCGTCGTCTGTTATCCGTCCCGTCCGCTGCAACCAGCTAAACGCAACTACCTATTACATGAAAAGTATTTCCTGACGTGAAGTATGCAATGGAGGGGTCTATCTGATATGGTGTAGACCTTTTATCGTCCATACGGACCATGCATAATTACGTACGGCCGTAACCAGTTCGCACCTCTCGCACAGATGGCGAAGCTGTCTTTCTTCACGGAGTACAAATTTTCCGTGGCGTCATAACTACATATGCTCAATGCCATTGCTGATGAAGTCTCATGCTGCCACATTTAGAACCATCTGTGTAATCCTAAAGTGGGATATCGATTTGTTCCGATGGTTAGGACCAGCTTGCCTTCGTCAAGATTACTTGACAACGTGATACAGGCGGATGTTTACATTTCGGATATTTCAAGGTTGATAGATTAATTGCACGGCAGTCCTGACAAACTTTGAAACTTTGTCACCGGTGCATTGGTCGTCAGATGACCTAAAATAGTCCACAACGGCTTATTTTATTATTGATCTATTGCTGACAATACGCCTTATGTCGTCATCTCGAATCATTTTATCTTTGTTTGATGATCATGTATGAGTCTCACGATGCGCATATTGCTTTACAATACATAACTCGCGATAAGCCTAGACGTTAACTGGGCCACCAGTATTCGCTTTTTTGCGCAAGGGAATTCGTGCTTGCGTTGTTTGACAATGAATGAAGTTTGGTACGCCACTTTGCTTTGCATTAGAGCGTCTACCGATTCCGACAGAGTATTTGAAGTCCGTTTCAACGGACTTCCACTTCAAATTTCCCGAAGAAGACATCATTAATACCTTTATATTTTCTTTCTATGATCAATTTAGAAAGATGGTTCATCTGCTGGTGTTACGGATTCGATCATAAAGCAAGATGTGTCAGTGGAATTATTGATACAATCTCAGGATTTCATGTTTAAACCCGTAAATTGGTGTCCGATTGGTACCCACGATTTACGGCTAAGGTTTTACGTTCCGTATCCACAGCACTCGGGAAAAGCTTTAAGCTGTCTAAATCTGATCATAACACAACATATGGTCATTCGGAACGCTCTGATCGTACCCTCAAAAATATTCAGCGAGGATACGTCATCTCCTTCACAAACTGGAGCGATTTTTTGCCTATGGTGGAATATACCTTCAACAAAACAGTGCGCGCGACCACCACGCATATATTTATTTGCTTTCAAATGATTGTACCTAGATTATTTATGTGTATTTCTGGTATAATGGGTAGCTAGAGTGAAATCGTTCCAGCACTCATCACGCGCTGATCGTGACGTTACTGCTTTTTTTGCCAATATCGATCACATTGACTTAGAATAAGAGGGGTAGAGTAACAGAGATGGAGTTATTATGGATGATATTCTGAACCCGTCCACATCATTTTCGGCGAGTCCAATGACGTTCTCGCTGAATCAACAGCGTGCTGCAGCCAAAGACTGTGAGTAAGCATATGAATTTATACTAACTCGCAATAAAGTTTTCCGTTTTATGCATGAATTTGTAGAGGAAGTGGTGGACCACCAAAAACGAAATTTGAACAAGAATGGAAGGTAAAATGCTATTTTATTCAATAGAGAAGACTCGGAAAATAACATCTACATTAAACTCACCAGGCCACCGTGTGACTAATGTCGTAGTATGAAAACACTGACCATATATGTCGGTCCATTTTGTATGTTGCACCGCCTAGGCAACTCATACACGATTGAACTGCCACGTATATTCGCATCCCAATTCTTGCGTTGTAAGCATTAGGCCGTACTATCACCGCGCAGCTTGTTCTTTTCAAGAAATCTCTTGCTCTCAAGCGTCTCCAATCGATTCTCGTGCTCACGATGCTGACTCCCAACTTGCGCCAGAAGCCCGGATATCTCCCCGCGACATTAAGTGATATTCTGACGATCTACCTCAAGCTCATCACGATAGAACTTTGTCACCGCTCATCCTTTATCTGTGTAACAGCAATATCCGATCGGTATATCGACCTATCAGAGATTTACCGAATAAAAGTATTAGCCAACTCGATACGTATGGTCCTCTTGTGTTTCAACTCACCGCTTCACTCACAAGTTAAGTATTCAAGATACTTCGGAATAGCTAACCGATCCACAACATCATTCGGAGAAGTGTGCCCTCCACCTCTCATCCATTGGTTGATTCTCGTGGTTATGTGTTCCGCTTCGTGGAACACTTGGTGAACCTTCGCGACGTGAAAGGACGTCGAAAGATTTACCTCGTCCGGTAGCGCGGCTACACCGTCGGTAGAGAGTGGAAAGCCTCGGTCTCAGCTGATGGTAGATGCGCTGGGGCTTTGTCAAACAGTTTTTCGAGGTAAATCCATTTTGTATAAAATCCGTCGGAGAAAGAGCGCTTTAATCGCTCGATAGGAAATTACAAAATAGCAATGCGTTCATTGATCATATAATAAATTCAAAACTCCTCCAGGGCTCGTTCGAGAAGTAAAACTTCCTAGAGGTACGTGCCAAATTCTTGACACAGCATTAGCATGAATTACCCATCAGAGAAATGGTACCCCAGTCTATCTTGACAGATGATGTAGTTTTTTATTGTGGACCGGTTGGCGTACTCTTCTTAAGTCGATTGTGAACCACAATAATTCTGTCGGGGCAGACTTCTCGCCCATGTCTTCACATTGTAAATGAACGCACTTCGTGTCTGGATCAGCGACAAACCAGCATGCATGTGATTCCCGCTGTATTATCGATGACTGCAAACTGCATCGATATATAACTCATGTTCAGTGCGAAAGTTGTTCATACTAGTGTCAAGACTGTGAAGAATAACAAATCAAATAATCTCATTCGGTAACTATCGGTTATTGTAGTCGACAAGTGATCCAGCACTTGAGGATTAGGTAGCCATGCCTCTTCACTGTATCGACACGCACTGAGTTGCGACCCCTCGTTTTCGCATGATGTCAACAGAAGTACGACACTTTGTTTGACCCGATTTGATCAATTCAAGTGTGATGCATCACGGCATCACCATAATCATATGTGAAATGACCGGTCGACCTCCTCGATAACCCTTCTCTCGCGAAAGCGAATGAATTGAATTTCGAGATGCATCGTCTAATTTGTCGGGCGATTCAAAGATGTCGTGACGATTAGCTTCACCAAAAATGCTCTGAGGAGCAGACTAGGCTGACCCTGTTCCTCATTTCAAGCGTTCCGGGTGACCTAGCGGTACCTATAAGCCTAATTCATCATCCCCCTGACCGGATTATACAAGTTAACGCTGATAATCTTCAATCTCACGTGATGCATCATCACATAGCCTGCTATAGAAAGGGCTGCATGCTGAGTTTTGTATCAGAAGAGTTGGCATCTTATTCTTCCGATGATTTGGACTCATTGGCGATAGCTACACAGAGTCTTCAGTCGAGTTTCACCGGCTTTTGCCGCGCCTCATGAAATAGTTAATTATGCGATGATATATTTTGGACTGCATAACTTGGACCTGCAAGTGTTACCTCTCCCAAAACTATTTGGCAAAGTCACCTTATGTTTAATCAGTCACTAATGTGACTGATGGATGCAACATGAAACGGCGTGTTTGCTACATTGTAGTTACATTAGGTAAATATCGTATATTGTTCTTAGAAGAATAATCTAGCAGATATAATTGATTTGCAGAAGTAATAATCTGGTCATCGATTGATATAGGCCACGATATCAATCGATTATGCCGAGACACGACAGACGTGCGCAATGAGTGGTGAGTAGATAGTCTACATAAATGTATGGTTAAGACATACATAAACTAACATTCGATATGATTTATAGTAAAAGGTAACTTTACTCAATACAGATCCACTATTACCCTTATAAGTAACCACCTTTACTTTGTAGAATGTCCTTTCTCCGCACGTATGTGCTTATGGAAAGTTGGATGAAGCACACATCCGTGTCTGTCATCAATGCGATTTCTTACCAATTATATGTGTACGCGTGCGCTCCGTTGTAGCGATTATCTCGGCGTCCATTCGTGCAGCAATGATTCGTATTGAAAAAAAAGCACAACATCCGTTGATGTCTAC
Source organism: Hyaloperonospora arabidopsidis Emoy2 (assembly GCA_000173235.2). Taxonomy (NCBI): domain Eukaryota; phylum Oomycota; class Peronosporomycetes; order Peronosporales; family Peronosporaceae; genus Hyaloperonospora; species Hyaloperonospora arabidopsidis. The sequence continues at coordinate 181,331 of JH598714.1, read as the reverse complement.
ACCGACGCTTATATGACATGATGATATCGGTGTCCATTTACTCATCTTTTGTTTCACAGTAAGTGAAAGCTTGTTGATGTCGGCGGACGCTTTACTGGCGCGATAATATCGACGTCCATTGGTCAGTTTTGGTTTTGCATAGGGGGAGGTATAAATCGACAAATTTATACTGTAAAACATGTGCACTGATAAATTGGTCGAGAATTGGAACGACATTGCATCGTTTAGCACGCATAACATCGTCAAACCCACGTAGCCAATATCTACACCAAAGCTCCAGTCATCCATTCTTTACATTCTTCGGTAGCATATCCCCGGCTAATTGCGAGTCTTTTTCTGAAAACAACGAGTGTATATTTGCAGCTCAAAAATGGGTTTTCAGCCATATGCGGTGCACTATAGAGCTATGATCACGCGAGTTTTTTTTTGCTCTTCTTTAGTCCTCCCACTTGACGCTGGGTGATCTATTTTTGGTCTTGAGGTGGCAGTATATTCCTGTTCCATCTATATTATATGGACCGCCTAACGATATCCTTCTAAGGATTCCCGGATTGCATCACACAACGTAGGTATCTACCCATAATTCAATGATTAGCTCTTGCACTATACACCTATCTTCTTGAAGTTATGGAGTTCATGAAATGGATGGAAGCGGCTGCATAGCATTAGCAGTTGATGATCGTCGTGAACACGGATCAGCGTCGCAAGGTGTTGGCTGCTGCATTGATTAGAGCTCCACTCAGCGTCAAACGTAGCTGTCGATAGAAATGTTGTTTATCGATTGATGCAGTGCCGCATCACCCAATAAACAAGATCTCTATCGACATCTACAAAGGAGAGTGGTCTCGTCCAATTACACTTGAAGTCGTATTATTGAAAAAGAAGATGAGGTTGAACTCTAGCATTATATTTACCGCAAGCTGTGGCTGCGTAATGGCGGTGCTTCGTTTCACAGGCGTAGTGTTTGTTTAGATCGGATGTCAGTAAGCAGTTACTACCGGTTGTGACGGCATCCCGGTAGTTAAAATTGTTTTTGACAAAGTGGTTGTGGGCTGGGGTATCCAACCACTAATGATTTCGTGAACTATTTAGCGTGACTAAGAGCATCTCCACCGCACTACTTGATATTATCTTCAAAATAGAGTAAGTTTCGAGTGGATGACGCGATTTGAAATCTCATCTGGCTAAATTCCCCACCGGTGGCGCACCACTTACAAATCCCACAATCTGTAGTCCTAGATCTCATCAAAAAACGCACTCTTGCTGGTAACTTGTGCTTTCGCGTCAACAGTAGTTCTTCTCTCCAGTAATACATCTGACACAGTCTATAATGCTATGGCTTGATATGCTATAGATGAGACCAAGGAAGCGCCTTTTAATCCTGGATGACGATGACGACGAGCTGGTGGTCTCCACTATATTGGCCTTCACCGTGTATGTACCGCGTTTAATACGCAGCGCTTCTACTTCAGGTAGAAGCGTCAATATTAATTGTAACCACGTGGATGGACATCAACGTATGATGCGCGATTATTTTGACGCAAGCCCAGTGTACCCGAGTTACCTCTTCCACCGTCAGTTCCAAATGCAGCGGACTCTCTTTCTCCGTATTGTACATGCTGTGGAACAACACGACCCATCTTTTCAGCAACGCCCAGTACGTGACTGTCTGTGCTTTGTATTATGACCAAACTAGCTTGTATATCTAAAGTAATATTTTTACCTGGAAAAAGGATGCTAACATTAAATTAGGACTGTCTTCTATTCAAATAATCACTGCAGCTATTCTTCTACCATCATATGGTTTATCTGCTGACTCGATCGACGAATACGTGCGTATAGGAGAAAGCACGGCACTTAAATATTTGACTCGCTTCTCAGCCTCTGTGTGCGAAGGCTTCGGCGAGGAATACGTCCGGCAGCCCAACGCACATGACGTGAAACGACTACTTCAAGTTGGAGAGACACGAAGTTGGAAAGGCATGCTTGGATCATTGGATTACATACATTCACTGGTAATGAAAAAATTGTCCATTAACCTGGGCTGGTCAATACCAAGGCAAGGAAAGAACTCTAACGATCGTCCTCGAGGTCGGAGCGTCATCTGACCTCTGGTTTTGGCACGCATTTTTTGGCACACCCGGCGATTGCAATCATATCAATCTTCTCTATCGATCACTACTGTTCAACAACATCGTTGAATATGTAGCTCCGATTTCCTGATATACAATCAATGGCAACGAGTACTCGCCAGGATACTACCTCACAGACGGCATGTATCCATAATACTCTACAATCGTCCAAACGATAAGTAAACCACAAGGCGCACGACGGAAGCACTTCGCCCGCATGCAAGAGGCAGCTCGCAAGGACGTCGAGCGCGCTTTCGGTTTTTTACAATCGCGATAGGCTATTGTCCGATTACCATGCCGTCTTTGAGCCACGGGTTCGATGAAAGTGATCATGAAAGCAGCAGTATGTATTCAAATTTATACATCTGTATGCCTAAGTAATGTGTCAAACTTATATCTCTGCACAGATTATTCTCCACAAAATTATCATCGAAGATGAGCGAGAGCTCAGCGAGCCGCATGATTACGATATGTTGCCCGGTGTCAATGAAGTATCAGGATCCACTGAACATCGACCGGTTAAGTTGGCAGCAATGATTCAACGCTTGCGAGGAATTTGAGATGAAGAAGCACATTACCGGCTACGCGACGACCTAATACAACACCTGTGGCACCTCAAAGGGGATGAGAATGAAGATGGACAGTCGATATAGATAAAAGCATACGAACGTACCTAAATGAGAGCAACAGATTCCGGAAAAAGATTCGCCGCCGCATCCCTAAGAACTATTGCCAGCGCCATCGCTTGCTTTAGGTGGAATTATTCCTTTACTTCTTCGGTAATGTCGCTGGTGCGCATGGCTATGAGCTCGATCTCGTTGCTCTCTTCAATCGCTTCAACTTTCCGCTCAATCACTTCCAGCCGCTTTTCGGTGGCCTCCACTTGGCATCGGAGAACGGTATCCTGGCAGGTTCTTTTTTTGCTCGTTTGCGCCCTTCTGCGCGGACTGCAGTATCTTACGAAGGTGTCATGTCTCCAAGTGAACTACTTGGAGACTCACTCATTTTCATGACGGCGGAATGAGTGGCCACGGAGAAGCCACGCGCGCATTGGCTGAAGACGACCTAATTTTTTTACTTGATGGTGAGTTTGATCGTGGCGACAATAGGGCTCATCCGTTTAATCGCTCCAAATGCTCGCTGAATTTTTAAGCGTGTCTGAAGATGGTCAATGGACCATAGAACTTGAAGTCCTCACCCAGATTGCCCTTTGACCTTATCACTCGCGCTCGCCGTCCCTTCCTTGTATAGCTCTGAGGCGTCTTGGACGTGATCCTTGAAGTTAGATCCGCTTTTTTTCACTCTTTCAATCTTCGCAAAGTACCCAGTAAACTTCCCGACAGCTTTTTGCATTGTGGTCCATCTTAGATCAAACAGGAAACACAACATACGTCAGGCACCAGACTAATAGTTGTTAAATTTAAACAGAAATAATTATTTACTTGTTTTGGATGCTCCTGGAGTTCCGAACTTCTATCGAGGTTGATTTTGATTGAAAATGCACCTGGATACGGGTCCAGAATGTGGCATTTGTTTGACTCGTTCTGTAGAGGGGGATTTGGGAGACATTAATCCATGACTTTGGCAGCTGTTCTTCTTCAGCGTCGCTACAGTTCTTGCCGCGCCTGCCTCCTGAAGACAACATAGATTGGTGAACAGTTGGCGGGTTCACATAATTGCATGAAGGTGGCAGGCTTTCGGGGCCCTCTGGGGACTGCTTGCAATGTTGTAAAAATAGTTGTGTACGTTTTGAGAGAGGTTCGGAGTGTCTCCAAATTTGGAGTTATAGGCCAGAAATTTGGAGTGTTCTCTATTATAGAGATATTATAAAGTGGTGCGGTGGGGACGCAAACATTTCAAATACACTTCAAAATAGAGTTGTAGCACCAGATGAAGTGACTCGGTGGAGATGCTCTAAGTAGATTCGCCACCTTTCGAATACGATAGGTTTGTTACAAAAGGTGCGTGTTCTATCCACGGGATATACTAAACGTGACGGGTTATTGCGATCCGAAGGTTGAAGTTATTACAGGCTGGTCGCAACGTAATACCAAACATTATCAAACCATACTTTTTGTCTGACGGTGTGTGTCCATCTGTCGGTGAAAAACGCTCGATATACCTTTTAATATATTACTAAGTGCGATTTTGTCTGTCACCTTCTGTTTGTCTCAACTAATAAAGCGAGCTGTATGATACACGTCGTACTAAGTGCGATACAGCTAGCCTCTCCTGTGTATGAGTATGTGATCACGTTAGGTGTACCTTAAGCCTCGTACTAAAAGCGATGTAGTAGATCCCTTCTTGTAGGTATATAAACATTTTAGCTGCTGCTCTATGATTAGGTCACTACAGTCGCCCCTCCATATAAGAACCTCTATCGAGGATTAAATTCCTGTTTAAAGAACTCCGTGTCCCGCACCAAGCTGCGTCACTTGGTTTTTGTATGTTGAATCAATACAAAAGACTTAAAAAATAGGGTACTAAAGCAGCGCGCACCAACCCACCAGTTTTCCCTCTATATTGGACTTGCCACAGTCTCTCATTGCCTACCATTTAGCACATTTGCTTCCGTTCCAATTTAAACATGTCGACAAAGCGAACGATTTTGACGATGGAGCAAAATCGCCAGGTGCAGGTGCACATCACACGCACACCAGGCATAAAACTGGCTCAAATATAAGACTGTGTCAGAGAGAAGCTCGGCCTTCGGATCTCCGCAACGGCAGCAGAACGGATCCGTCAGGCAACATCCAACGCGTTCCTTGCCACGGGCAGGAAGCGCAATCGAAAGGTACTGTTTCCAGCGTTTGAGGCTGCGTTCTTCGCATTCTTATCGTCTCAATGACGGCAAAGTGATTCTCACAGACGAGCTACTACTAGAAGAAGGTCGCTCAATTCGAGCCGCTTAAGGGATAAGCGAGAACGACCTGCGGCTTTCGAATGGGTGGCTGCACAAATTTAAGACTCGACACGGCATCCAGCAGTACGGGCTTCACGGCGAGGCAGACTCAGTTGATCGCGCTCAACTAGCAGTGAATCGAATGGAGCTTAAAGAGCTGATTGGACAATATTCACCACGAGATGTATTCAATTTTGACGATCAGCTCTCTTCTATCGCCTACCTCCAAAAAGATACTGGCAACGGTTAAGCGCTACGGAAAGAATTCAGAGAAGGATCGTATCACAGTCGCAATGTGCTGCAACATGACCGGCACCGAGAATATAGATCTCGTTGTCATAGGCAAGTCGAAGCAACCACGAGCATTTCGCAAAGCCAACACCAAGCAAATAAGGTTTTTGTACTTCAACAACCAGACTGCGTGGAAAAACAGGTCAACGTTTGCTGAGTGGATCCGGCATTTCGATGCAAAGATGCACGGGAAGAGAGTGCTTCTCTTGCTGTACAACGCATCGTGTCACTATGGCGCCGCTGAATGCTTCAATGTCAAGCTGGCATACCTGCCGCCAAACATGACAACACATTTGCAACCGCTCGCCGCAAGTAAGTTTGAATGGATGTTTTCATGACCAGCAATTTCTCACGTATTTTTTTCTGATAGGAATTATTCGGTCATTTAAAGCGCGGTGTCGAAAGAATTTTTTTCGATGGCTCCTGGATGCAATCCACACCAGAACCGACAGAAATTTAAATATTCTGGAGGCTGTGCGCTTCACTAAATGGAGCTGGGAGGACATATCCGAGAAAGTAATTCGAAACTGCTGGAGCAAGTGTGTTATCGTGGGGCGGTGACGATGGCCGATCTCACCCAACTACGTGAGTACAACAAACGCATCGATCGATCTTTTGAGGACGAGCTGAACAAGCTCATGGAAGATCTGACTTGCGGCACCAGCGTCGGCGAGGACATCGGTGCGGATGACGACGAGCCGATCGAGTGCGACCCAGACATGATAGAGCATGAGGCGATTGAGAACGACAATGATGGTGACCGAGCCGATGAGGTGACCATTGGGCCATCCGAGGCTCTAGACTGTTTTCTCCGTCTGTCACCATTTCGTTTGCTACAGCACGACAGTGACGAATTGACCAAGAAGCTGGCAAGTATCACCGAGCACGTTAGAAAACACTGCTCGATGCGAAAGACTCGGTGTACCATGGATGCATTTCTTAAAATGGGTTCAGATTGACCGTCCATATAAGAGCATTTTATATAAGGAACGAGGCAAACACGCCACGCATTTTGGTCCGCTATATGGAGGGTCAACTGTATTTGCGACCTCAGAGAAAGTGTTGGTCACACACGCACCAATTCCCGCATATGATTGGCTCAAAAGTGTCCTTGGGAGGACAGAGGGCAAAACAAGCAAATACTCGGCACTTTAATGGTGGCGAAAGTCTCCCACCTCCAGCGAACAGTATATGTGAAGTGGTTGTCACCCGAAGTACTTTATATACTCAAATTGTAAGAGGTTACGATCACGTTCTTCTCTCGATAGTAGAGGAGGCTACCTCAATTATGCCGTCGGCTGCATTTTTTGGCTGACGGCGTTATCAAGCAGAATCGTCATCCGTCTTCCTTTTCTCATTTTCGTCTCCTTTAAACATCGACGATATCAACGAGTAGAGTATCTTTACGCACAACAACTAATTGGCACTTTCAACTTTTAATACACAACGCACAACCCATTCCCTAACAGCCAAAAACCCGGAATGGGTAAGTGAATATGTTACATCCTACTGCTGTCACACCAGAAACAACACAGGAAGCAAACGGCGAACAAAGTCTTCAAAGATTAAACGAGGAAGTGGTATTAAGATTATCTACAGCTTAACTAAATATGAAACGCTGCGCTCCTACAACACATTTCAAGTAGACCACGCATCTTTGTATACAAAAGCTAAAATCGCCAAGTTTAACCTTCTCGCCCATGCAGCAACTCCGTCGCCGTATCTCCAGCTCTATCAGTTTCAACAGAGTATGTATACAGAACTTTGATCAGGTCTCTCGACTGAATTACTCAAATAAAAGGGCGAGCTCTAAAGCTTGCTCCCCTATCGTATACTTTCTAGTTTCACGGTATTCTGTTCTACTAATTTATTTTCGTGACGTTCACAGTTTTCATTTTTCATTTTTCTAAATCCCACCAATTACCCACACGTACTACCAACAAATAGTAGTTGTCACTAAATTATATGGAGTCTCCACCACTTACGTCAGCGTCTCCGACCGCCTGCATTATCTCTGAAATATCGCTCGTGCAGCCTGAAAGTCCGTCGCAGCCCCAAAGCGACAGCTTTGTCGAGTCGCAGCAATGCAGCGCAGACCCCGGTGCTTTTCCTGGCTACCACGTGTCTCCAAACGTCAACGAGGAAGCGGCCACAAACGTCTCTAACACGTCAAAGAATAAGAATCCGAATCAGAAGAGCCGCTTAAGGAAGCTTGTGCTGTACATGGACGCGACGACTGACGGCGGCCGCTCTGCTCGTGGCTCAGCGACTTTCGACGCTTCCAGTGACGATTTATTTGCTGCAGATACGCAAGTGGATGAGGAACTGGTGACAGTATCTGTGACAGTGGCTGGAGAAGAGAAGATGTTTCAGAGTGATGATTGTGAGAACGAGGGGGTGGTGACGTGCACGAGAGACCGGAGATCTGTGGTGTCACCACTGGTTTCTATGGAGATCGCAACGCGAGCTCAGAATCAAAAGTCTGAGGATAGTGATCAAGAGAAGGAGAATGAGGTTGAACGGAGTCAAAAAAAGAAGAAGCAGCGTGACGCTGATGACTCGATTCGGGCGTGCTCAGAGTATAGCGAACATTTATCTCCAGAAACGGTGTTTGAGACTGCGCTCGCGTCGAATGATGATGTTGCTGTGTGTGTATCGGGGAAGAACGCAGTGATGTGTGGAGATATAGAGCAGGTTGAAGAGAGTAGTGTCGATCGAGGGAGTGATCGAGAGACGGATCGCGACGACGAGGTGGAGTGCACACAGCTGATCGAAGAGAGTGAAGTCGACGCAGATGAGATTCGAAAATACGACGACGAGAAGGCGTTTTGCTATGAGGCAAGATCCGTTTCTTACGAGAAAGTACTACTCGAAAAGACAAGCGACGAGCGAAAAGTAGATGGGAATCGTAGTTACAGCCAAGAACATTTCGCCGCGGGACGTACGCTTGATCAAAACTCTGGCCAGCGAAGTGATGACGATATGGTGACTAGCCGAGAAAAGTTACAAGCTATGCAGCAGGAATGCTTAACGTTACCCGTCAAGTCCCGTCAACCTGAGCCATACGTTTCCGCCGCTGCGTGCGGCGATGTGGAGCTAACGCCGAAGACGCTTATAGGCGGAGATGACGAAGACGAGTGTTTGCCTACGCAGCCCAGCAATATTCGAACAGACAGCGAACCCATGATCGGCCCTGACTCTCCTTCCTACCACAATATGGAGGATGTTGATGCGCCAGCGACAAGAGGGCATATTGCCGGGTCCGATTATCATGCCAAAGCTATTCGCAGCCTTCAGTTCTCTGGTTCCATCCGTGATTCACAAGAAGACGAGCCTGATTCGAGAGCAAGCCTCTGTAGTGAAGGTACACTTGCAGCTACGAGGTTTGAAAGCTTATCTGGAAGTGACGAGCCCTACGTCCTTCAGTCGTCCGCCAGTCCGCCGTGTCTGCCACTGGCTAAGTCTACGCCAACGTCTACGCCGACACTGGTAGACGGTATCACCCCTGAAGCTGTTGTCGCCAGTCGAGCGCAGCTAAAGGGCATGTCTCCGTCGAGTTCCAGTATGTCTGCTGGCACAAGAAAACAGAACTCCGTGCCTCAAGTTGATTGTTTGAACCAAAACACGTCCACCCCGGTTGCAAAGAAACGAAAGCGTGGCTTTCTCTCTTCTCCTGATAACGTGTCGTTGACAGAGTATAATTGCAGCAACCTGCTGACTCCACGGCCTCTAGCACGACGTCGTACTCGATCCGCTCAGTCGACACCTTCGTCGACTCCGAAAGTCCGAACACGAACACGAGTTTTATCGCCAGTGCCCTCTCAACGTGCATATGTATCGAGATCTCGGACGCTCTTCAAGTACAAATTCGAGTTTTGTTTGACCGGCTTCGTGAAGAGTGGTGAAGAGAATTTGAAAGAGCTGATCGAAAGACACGGGGGTAAAATTCCAGAGCGGTATCAGGACGTTTTGTACAAAGGCAACCTAAAGGCGGTGGTGATCGCTACACCTGTATCGTGGCGTAAGCGGAAGTTTATGCAAGCCATTGCCTGTGGAATCCCTGTTGTCCATACTGATTGGATCAAGGATTGCATTGAGGAAGGGAGCGTGATACCGTTCGATGGGTACCAGGTTCCGACAGGCTATTCTGTGACCACTAAAAAGTTCGAGTGTTTGCCCCCTAGACACGTAAGTGCTGCTGTGTTGGATCGAAAGGCCTTTGGTGAAAAACTCACCACTTCTCTTTATTTGATCAGCTCGAGATTTTTGCAGGCTATACTTTTGGTATCGCAAGTGACGTTGCACATCTCTGTAAATTGGAAACAAAAGACAAGATGAATCTTATTGCTTTTATATTGAAGGCTTGCGGTGCAAAAGCTGTCCACGAGGTAAGGGCTTTCCCTGCTCGATAACGTTTTTGTCGGCTCACACCTTGTCTACAGAATTTATCTGCCAAGGATAACAGCGACGTAGATGTGGTGTTGTGCGACGAGTATACACCGGTGAGCAAATTATGTATACTTCTGTTGCCCGTCATTGAATTTGTCGCTTACGTGGTTGTGCGCCTGATACGCAAATCAATACAGACGTGTCGATATTACAAGAAAACGAAAGACGTCCCCGTCAAAGGATTTCAGTGGGTAACTGAGTGCGTGATTCTTCAGGTACGCGCTAGCCAGTGTATTCGAAAGCTAGCCGTAATGGCGCAGACGGTCATTTTTGATTATGGTTTTAGCGACTTTTGGACCCAAGAGAACCCGTCTTTGAACCACTGCGCATTGGCAGAGGAGAGTTGTTTGCCGCAAGCACCGAGATTGGCGACAGCGACAAGTATATTCACCACTCTTTTTCGTACTGCTCTTGTACTGGTTTGACACATTTGTTTTGTATGTTGTAGCACTACACTGAAGTTGTACACGGGGGAGCTGGTATTGGCGGATATCGCAAGCGGCACCGCCGATCACTACCTCCTTTTTTCGGTCTGCGAGATTCTCAGCATCTACGTAATCGATCGTAACGATGCAGGCTCGCAGTCGAAGCGGAAGGATTGCAATGAAGGTCGCGTCATGCTTCGCGTAGGCATGCTCAAACGGTACGATGTATGATGTAGTTGTCAAAAGTACACGTGTCGTTGACGATACATGTGTCGTTGTTATGTTGGTTGAGCAGTGAACCGTACGACCCTGAGCTTTCGAAGACTCCCGTAAAAGTAATTGATATTGCATCGTCTCAGGTAAAGAGGAGGGTGGTGGCGATATCAAAGGAGCATTATGGCCAGCTGAAGTATAAAGATGAGAGTGTTTTTTACGTAGAAAACGGAGCAAGCCCAACAAGTTCGCCGTGCCGGAGTGCAAGTAGCTAATGCCTTCGGCCATTCGTTTATCTGGTACTAATGCCGCAGTGAAAAGTTTAGATATTTGACGACCGAGACTTGTTCTTTTGAGCGTGCAGCTCTTTTGCTTTTTTTATATGAAGGCATCATGTTCTGATGCATTTTGTGCGTCCAGGGCTCTCGGTTTGTAGTGAACAAGAGGAGTCGCGCATATTGACAAACCAGCAAATACGTCCACCCGAATCGTAAAAGTTGTTTAACACTATAGAGCGAGCTGTTTATTGTGGTAATGTGTATCGACTATTTTTTCACAGGTCGACGACGAAATGGACTAGCAGTACTTATGATTACGGGTTGTCAAACTATCTTTCGCATATCGACGGAAAACTAAACCGAAATGAGTAAACATCGTGCGGCATGTAGTGAGTAAGACCTTCTGGCGACTAAGTTGTTGAAGGAATAACAATTGTGGAAATAATAACGAAATACCACAGATGCAAAATAAAATATATACCAAGGATGTATACTTTACGCACGAACGTACACATCCCAGGAGCCTCTCAAATATATCAACGTAGCTCTTTTCTGGACAGAAGTTCCTTCAAAAGTTATCGCCAATGCTTGTGTTGATAATTTACAAGTTGTTTTGTGCCGTTGTGCAGTCACCATTTTGATGTGAAGATATGCAGCTTACTTTAAGTTACATATTACCCTCATTTCATGATCGTGGAGATTTATGGACAAGAACTATAAAGCGACAAGCAAAAACGAGGCAAATTAAGGGAGGGACCAAGGTACAGAAGCCTTTGTGTATAATATCCTGTACGTTAGATAAAAAAGTGCACCCGATGAGAACCATCATTACATCAGCTGCTTCTTTCTTTGACGATTGTAATACTTTTCGAGCTAACGTTCCGCTTTGCGTGTACGAAAGCAATTAGTCGGCTAATAACAATACTTAAGATTTATATTGTTGCGCATCTGATAGCAATGACAGAATGTCTTCCAGTAAAATTCTTGTCACACGTGGAGGCAGAAGCATGCAGCAGAGCCAGTCAGTCTCTATTCGCAGCTCATCTTCCTACTCCAGAGAAGCACGCGTTGGTTCCGTAGCCAGAACACTCGTACATAACACCAAGTATACCTTCAGCAATGCGTAAGGAAAAGTAACCAAAAACGACCAAAACCACTTTATCTGGTCATTGAAACACAGGCAAAAATCAGGCCATTTGTAGTAGTCACGCTCACCTTGATGATGTATCCGAGATCGTGTGGCCGTCTTCAGGAAGTTTACCATCAACAACAATACGCTATGTTTTAGTTAAATGTTCAATTGAATTCTGTTACAGGGCTACATATACAGCGTGATGCTTCTGTTGGGCAAACGTCTTGACTTACATTTACATAATACCGTCCGCGTGAAGCACAAGGTGCAGCGCCGACTTCTTCTGGGTCGTTTTCTCAATGAACGTAAGCAAGTGTGTGTAAGTACGATATCGTACGTATAGGTAAATTTATCTGGTGAAGAAGGTGATCACATTTCTCCTGTATACCTGGCGTATTCGCCAGACCGGGCCAACATCGCTCGGATCGCTTCGTTTTTCTTTTCTTTCCAGCTTCTTATCAGCTTTTTCAACACAGAATTCCAACATAGTTGTATAGCATGACGAGAGAAGCGAGATGGTGTTGCACTACAATTGACCAAGACGACGGAATCATATCATTTACTATGGTTAATATGTAAGAACACGACAATGCAAGTCTGTAGGGCGCTAAAGAAGGTGTGCAGAGTTTCATCCGCGGATAAGGCTCAGGACTTATTGCTATTTACTGTGATCTGCAATGGACCGAGGAAGTCGATCAACAATACTGACAATGATTAGCGAGCCAATCAAGTGAACACGACAGTAAGGCACCAACGAAACACAGATAGATTCATTATCGTACTCGGTGTCCACGTTGACAACTGACCCGATGATGATATCACTACTACGAAGCCGAAAACATTGCCAATATCTGCTAATTTGGCTTTTCACTTTGGCGATGATGACCAAGATCAAGTCGTGAGAAACTGGATCAATCGAGAAAAATTGTTGTAGCCGTGTTTTAATCGGCTTGATGAGTAATGACGTATTTTTATCCCCTTGCCGGCACGACGGGCTGCAATGGCAATAGTTGCATATATTTGTTCTTTCTGGATTACTATTGCAGGTATGATATCTGCTCTAACATGATTTACTGCTCTGGTACCAATCAGGGGTAGCAATTTTACAATAGCAGTCTTGCTACAATCTTGTGTTCAACTGCTTCGTCATGGCGATGGCGCTGGCAAGCGAAAATTTAAACTTGGCCACTCATTCAATCAAATCCAGGTTAAATGCGTACATGACTATGCTGAGCTCGTTGCGGGTAGCAGTCTATTCAAAAGAATGTCCACAACGCTTGGAAATAATGTCTAAATTTCTTCCACTCGGCCCGAATACCCAGCGAACATATCGCCTCTCTCTTGTGCGCGCGCTTTCGCATCCGAGTCTACGCACCAGTAGACAAACCTCGTGAGAATCACACAAACATCACAAACCACTCATCAACTAGAAGAGACCAACCGGTAGAGCCGTTGTCCTGAGAAGGCTGGAACGAGTAATGTGGAGGGCTAGAGGGCATCTGCCGAGACGGGCCGCGAGGCACAGGTGACGGCGGATGCATCAGCATCCGCTCGAGCTCTCCATCCAAACCTTCAAACGGATTAAAGTCACCACGGCCAAACAAGCCACCACCAAAGAACTCTACACCATCCAAAAGAACAGCACGTCTCACAAAATGTTACAACCAGCAAACTGCAATGTAATAGGGAGCTGCTACCTTCAAACGGACGCAGCATTTCTTGTCGGAAAAAGTCAAACGGACTCATTTGGGCCTCGAAATCGTCACCTCTATAGTAACCACAACCACACGTCAAGAACCTTCTCAGACCTCGACGAACTACCACCATTTCAGCCAGCAAGCGTACCGTTGCTGAAACATTGCACCAAAGTCTTGTTCACCTCTGCAGCACATCACCACTTCTTTGTTACTACTGTCCAATATAATCCAATGACTTAAAACCTCATTGTCTCCACTCACTTGGTGCGCGGGTCCATCCGTTCTCGATTGAAAAAGTCCCCACCAATCGAGGCACTGCCATGTTCATCTTCTGCAACCTCTTTCCGGTTCGAAATGAGCTCTTTGGGCGCATTCGGACACTGGCGGAAAATCTTCTTGATGGTCTCGCACTTGCTATCCCCGTTCGTCGAGCTGCAGGACTGTGATAAGGCAGTGGAGTAGAAACAGCCAGGGTTGGCCTCGCGGTCCTTCTGGATCAGTTCCTGCTCCTCGGTGCTAAGTGTTGGCATTTCGTTTTTTACAACTGCTGAAGTCTTTTTTCGTTTTCTGGAAAACGCCTATAAACGGGAGTGGGGTGGTCCGTCCACCCATGTGCACACCACATTTGTTCTGAGAATAATCGACCTGCTGAATGTGATTAAGCTTTTGTATAATTTAGAGGTAAAATGTATAGAAACTGGAGTGGACGCAATTGGCAGTTAGTTGTGCTATTGAAAAAGTTTGCGACATTTGCTTGAGATTTCGTATGTTATGGCGTTCGAGAATAAATGAATCTGGATAGTATGGCCTCGAGGACGGCATACACTCCAGGCCAAAAGTAAAGTACACCCTATGTTTTTCTAAATATTTCAGCGACTATTACGAATTAAGGAAGCTATTTACATTCCCCGCCTTTATTTTTCCCACCCTACGTAAACATCGGAGCCACAAATGCAGCTATTTAGCCCTTTCTGTATGTCCTTTGTAGCGTCCACACCAATCCGATCGAAAAAACACTTTATTTAAGATAGGGGAGCAAGCTCTGGAGCTCGCCATTTGATAAAAGTAATTCAGTTTGGGGAACTGAATCAAGTTGCAAAAATCTATACAACAGCAGACACTGAAGAATGAGTATGATGCTGTTACTGTCTATATTAACCTAGTACAGCATGGTTGGGCAACGCGATCGGCCTTTGCTTTTAAGCGTCCAGCATTTGCTTATGTGATCATATTAACCTTAGATCGATTTTAAGCTAATCAGGTGCGTGCACCACAATATTGACCTAGCCATAGAGTGACACACCTATCATGCTAATCGACCTATGAGGGGGGACAGGCTAGATCGTATTTAGTACGCGTCAGGTACACCTAACCGCGTTATTTACAGACAGACACACAGACAGATAAGTACGATTCAGAAGATCGGCATTCAACCTTGCGCACACTCACTAATAGTTTACCCTTCGGGCTTGCAATAACTTGCCATTTAGTATTGACAAGCTAAAACCGGGAAAACACAGCGGAATACAGCATTCTGGAGTTACATTCCAAAATGGACTCCAAGACGTCGAATGCAGAGTGCACGGCTCGATACTTGCATGAGGAGAAGTTCGAGCAGAACATCGATGGACAGACGGAGACTAAAAATGCCTTGCGATGGTTTTCCGATCGATCTACTGCGTCCGTAGGTTGTGACGTACTAGTAATGTCTACGATGGGCTGTACGAACAATGTAAGCCCCTCTTACACACTCTCAAGGACACTTTTTGACGTCGCTTTTTTTGTTTTGACCAATTCATAGCGCGTGAAAACCGAATGGAACAGTTTCACCAGGACGGCGAGCGACGAGTGCAAGTTCACATTAACGAACATGTGCCTCAGCTTTCGATCAAGCGTGATGAACGAAGAAAAGAGGCAGCAATTTTCAGGAAACGCCACTAGATGCGTCCAAGAGCTATACGTTACGGACGTGTGGGAGTCAAAAGAGACGCTTGGCTGGTAGATGGACCTGCTGGTATCAAAATTCCAGAGTACAGAGCAGCAGCAATACGCTAAAATTCAAGATACTTGTACACTTACTTGGTTGCTTGTAAAGTTTTCCAGGTCCTCGACTTGTTCCTCGCTTTGCGCAGCCCTTCAGGACCTTTTAGTACTGATTTTTGTCAAGGGCGAGCAAGAACGCACTGCGATGGGTCCATGTCTAGACTGCATGCTCGGGTCTTTGCCCATCGTCCTTGCGGAGGAGGGCAAACTGGTGCCCAGGCGAGACAAGCATTTCTGGAATAGACGTCCAGCAGAAGAACAAAAGAATAAAGACAGGTCTCGTCGATTGAATAAGAAATTGAGGTTATTGTTATTGTCATGCATATGAGAGGATCACGTATAATGACAAGCGACATAGCGCTTTCGGAACTAGCCGTAGAGGCGGAAGCAGTAAAGGAAGGCGCAAAAGATGACGGTACGTATAGTACGAGAAGTACGGGGCGACTATCGCCACTGACGATTCAGGCTACGCGTTTATAATATCAGTATTTGTGTGCTTTTGAAAAATGTTTACGTAGGTCGGGGAATGTAAATAGCTTCCGAATTAAGAACTGCTATTTGAATATGATAGATCTGTAAGTGTACACTCCAGGTCATAATGATACGGCCACCCACATTGGTGCTCATAACTCCATAACTAATTCGAGTTAGACGCTGTCGTTTGAGTATGATATGCGCAAAGGTTTACGATACCCCGCTGCAGTGTTAAAAATCCGATAATATGAATCTACCTCATAGCTCACATACAAAAAACGCTTTTTGTGCCCGGCAAAAAGTATATGGCCAAAAAAGCATACAAATTTCTAGTAAAAATGTTAATGGTTTTCTGCATTCATATATTGCGATGAGGATTTAAAATGTTAATCAGACTAGTAGTGTGTCTTGTTTCCCTGCATTCTGAGGACTTCGATGCAACGGTGCAGCATGGAGTCGATCAAGGTCACCAATGTTTCTTGCTGTATGTTCTTCCACGCTTTTATGGCTGCCGAGGTTAGAGCTGATACAGAATCGTAATGTTTCCCGCTCCGGTATACCTCTCTGGACATTATAGCCCACACGTTTTCGATCGGAATTAAATAATACGCTTCACCTTTCGGATATGCAAGACGACGCACTCTATGCATATCCGAAAGATGAAGCGTATTCTCCATTTTTGTGTACGACAGCCAATTTACACATTGGAGGATGCGGCACATAGTGCGAACCGAGCACTTCAGCTCGAGCTGATGATACAGCTGTGTTGCTGAGAAATTTCCGCTCGCTGCCGTGCGAGCAAGCACACGAAGAGCACGATCGAACAGATTTTGTGGTCTGCCAGTGCTAATGTGGCCGACGTGACCGCTCACAATACTCATTTCTGCGTCACGTGACCGATTGACATCATGCGCGATGGCGCGCCCTGTTAGACCTGCTTCATGCAAGCCCTGAATCCTCCCACGCTCTAGTTAGGTTAGCGCTTTCCCCTTCCCCATCTCTTCAGGAATGCAGAGAACCATTAACATTTTTACTAGAAATTTGTATGCTTTTTTGGCCATATACTTTTTGCCGGGCACAAAAAGCGTTTTTCGTATGTGAGCTATGAGGTCGATTCATATTATCGGATTTTTAACACTGCAGAGGGGTATCGTAAACCTTTGCGCATATCATACTCAAACGACAGCGTCTAATCCGCATTAGTTATGGAGTTATATGAGCACCAATGTGGGTGGCCGTATCATTATGACATGGAGTGTATTTAATAGGGCGCGTGTGTAATCGACCCGTTTTTAGCAGTTCGTAGGGGGTCTCCCATACAAATGTCGAAAAATGGACGTGGCCAAACGATAAGCCACCTTTATCCATACAATAACCAAGATTAAATACGAGAGAAAATGGCTGCTTTCTCAATAGTGGGTATTGTTGCCACGCAGCTCGATGACTTCAATGCATCATTTTGACATTGAATTAATAATGTTGCGCAGGGCTTCCGACTCAATCCCTGCCCACTCAGACAAAATTGCCGTTGTTAGCTCGTTGACATTGTAATACTACTTACCGTTAGCGTACACTTTTGCTGCCAAGATTGACCACAAGTTTTGGATCGGGTTCAGATCAGGTGAACGCGCTGGCCATTTCAACACCTTCACTTGCTTCTTTTCAAAAATTCCGCTGTCAACCCCGACGTATGAATTCATGCGTTGTCCTGCTGGAAATGTAGTCAATACTTTAGTGTGAATGTGCGAATGGAAGCAGATACTCCGGTAGCGCGTACACATAAGGCTCAGATGCTTGCTCCCCAGTGAGCACTGCTATCTCAGACTTTCCCGTCGCACTGAATGCGGCCCAAACCATGACCAATCCACCACCGTTTTGTCTACGGACGGTCTCACGAAGCGGGGAGCGCAGGTCACGCCAGTAGCTCTTGAAATCATCATGGCCGTCGAAATAGATTTTTTTCATCCGAAAAAATAACTGCGTCCCAATCCTTTCCCATCACCACGTAGCTTTTTCTTAATGGTGTCTCGCTTTCTTGTTCTCGCGTGTGAGAGGTAGGGTGCAGTCCATGTTAGTGTAGACAAGGCAGTCTACACCAAGGAGAATGCGGCAGAGGGTCCGTGTGGAGCACTTGAGCTCCATCTTGTCAGTCAACTTGATGGACGTATAAATTCCCGTTGCTGCCTCTCGCACAACTCGCCGCAAGTCGCAGCTTGTAAGAAGAGAAGGACGGCTTGTCGTGCTCTTTACTTGTCGAAACTGCAATTTCGCTTGCACAAATGTGCGCGAGCGCTTAAGACGTTTCGCAATGTCTTTAATAGAGTTCCCGACGTCACGCAGACCGCGGATTCTCCCCCGCTCTTCGTCCGACAGCTCTTTCCTCTCCCCATTACCTGCAGAATGACATTTAACAAGCGGCCTTTTATCGTATTTAATCTTGATCATTGTATGGATAAAGGTGGCTTATCTTTTGGCCACGTCCATTTTTCGACATTTGTATGAGAGACCCCCTAGCTGCTAAAAACGGGTCGATTACACACGCATTTATCTAATACACTTACAGATCTATCATGTTCAGATAGCAGGTCTTAATTCGTAATAGTCACTGAGATATTTGGAAAACCATGGGGTGTACATTACTTTTGGCCAGGAGTGTAGCTATTTAGTTGATCGGCATACAGTGGATAGTGGGTTGCTCGTAGCATTTTGCTATGCGATCAAAGAGAGAGAAGACCCAGTTGGTAGGGGCTGACCTTTTTAAATCAAGCTGCTGCATCTTTATCGCTATTCATCAGCACAGAAGTTACATTCAGTACTTGCCTCTGGCACAACGTTGTGCCAGAGAAAGGTAAAATAGGATTGCTAGCAGACAAGAAAGCTAAGCCTGAGTTCTATCAGCTCCGTACATCCTGCGATTCTTCAAAAGTCGCAAGATGTTGTTGATATGTTGAGGATGACCATAAATCTAACAATACGACCACAGACTATGGCATTTGCTGAGCAATTGCTGCTACCGCCAGTTCTGTGTCCGCGGTTGCTCATTTGCTACATGATTGTATTTGTCTTCGATAGTCTCCGTGCAATATAGTGTTTCGATTCGTACGTACGGTGCCTCGCAAATGTCACATCGGTTTGAAGCACGTATAGGCTGAATATGTTGCCTTTGCTTTCTGGAATCTACGACCATCTTTGAAATGTGTGAAATGTGCCGATAACTTTTCGCATAAAGAGGTACGACCAATTCAACCGGTCTAGTATGCGTATGCTTCAGTATAATGTGAGCCCGCCACAGCGTAAACACAGTGTAATGAGTGCCACGAAGGCATGCATGTCATATCATGTCGAACTGTAGGTGAAGAGTAGAGTAACAGCCATATATAGTCCGTAAAAATGACAGATTGCGCTATCAGAAGGTAAAAATCCCATAAACGAGTTGATGGCACTATTTCTCTTGGCCAAGAGGTAGAGGAGGTTTGGTAGTCATGGCGTCAGTTCTGTGTCAATGAAATGCTATTATCAGGAGCTACCAAGACTTTGTTGTGCGGGCAGCACCAATAAACTCAGGCTTGCACACTTGTAGCGAAGTGATCCACTTAACCTTTTCAAGAAAGGTTACTAGCCTACATCATAAGATCTACATGTACTCACAGAAGCGAGACACAACATCATCCTAAGCTCAGCGTGGAAATGTCTGGTGTCACTACATTTTTTAAATATCATGCCCACATCTGACTACTCAGCACATGGTATCACACCATTCCTCCGGTCTGCTGACTGGCATCCACCAGCTCGCCGTGGATGTTCTTCGTTGCAGTCCGTTTGTTTGTTGCTGTTGTGCTGAACGATTCAAGTCCTGAAAATTAAAGTTCATTAGCTACTTGCTGCACCCGCCGCACCCGTACTGGTAATTTTAATCCTGGCAGTTCATACAACACAAAGCATCAAGCTGCATGTACATGCTGGCACAAATCTGTGATTTCGCACATGCGAAAACATCTGATTGTACGAGCTCAGCATGCTGACGTACATACAATCCTGACAAGATCGGTGGTCCACCGAAGCAGTATAAGAAAGTCTGGCAGATCACGCTGTCTAATATACGTCGCTTTTGCTATGCTAATAGTAGGCTCTTTCCTTATCGGTGCTTTCGACGTGATAAGAGCAACAGTCGCGTAATTACTCGATTATTGAATGCACAAACTAGCAAAAAGGGGGAAATAACGGATGTTGTATGGCTTTTTCTCACGGCCGTCTGTCTAGCTTTTCGAGTGCACGGCTTCCATACTTTTCTTCTCTCGACCCGTAGCGGAATGATAGAATTTTTATGTAGGCTTCACACAAGAATAACCGGCATTGTAAGTATCCGTGGATATGGTCAAGGTGCCAAAGAACCATTGTGTTTCCTAAGGAACACGCTCGCGTGCTTAAACGTTGGACAATTTTATTGCCAGACAGCAATTGTGAGTTGACCTTGGACCGCCAAGTTGGCCACAGATTGTTACACACAACGTTACGTCTGGAAGCTTTTGTTCATTGGAGTCATACAATAAAGTACACAGCAGTAAGGGTGGAGATCACACGGACAGAGCCAATACGTTCAGGTACACACATGCAAGCTGACAATGCTAGAGAATGGATCATGTAAGTAAACGTAGTCGGCGACCAATATCTCGCTGGAAGATGTTCGAAGCGCACTTACGTAGAGTCGGGCTTCAGACAGGTCTGGATCAGCCACAGAGATCCGATCATTGTAGGCTGATGATAAATTGGGAGCAAAGCAATATAACTCGCAATGTTGCTGTACCATCCATCAGTTTTCTATGGCCTCGCTGTACGCGGTCATTTATCATTCAAGGTCATTATTTGATTTTCCTGGGTACAAGAGCAGTAGTCGGCCGTGTCGACCACTCAGGTGTAAATATTACGACAAGTAGCCGAAACGGAATACAGGGTAGCTGCCTTTTAAACAATATCTACCTGTAAGCGGGACACTGCTCATCGAAAAATATACTTAGCGAAAAAACTATTGATCCGCTGCACTTAGTCATGGTCACCAGGTCTAAAGCTGACCCATTCACCTCAGCAGTGGGCTGGCAAGAGCTGCCGTAAACACAATCAATCTGCGTTATTTGAGCTCCGAGTCGCCGGTGAGGCATTTCATGTAGATATACGTTTCCACTCCGTGTCCCTCCATGGGCATAATTGCCAGCTCTCCACCGAAGTATTTAGCATATAGCTGAGCAATACGCAGGCCAAATGAGTCCGAAAAATCCAGTCCCATAGCACGTCGTTCTAGTGCCTCTGCTACAGGGTCATACCCGTCACATGACGGGTCAGTCGCTGTTTGGTAATAATTCGACAACGCATTGGCTTCCTTGCGGGTCATACCTCCACCCAAGTCGGACACCTTGACGCACATGCCGTGTAGTCCACCCGAAACGAGCACATTGACCGGTGGCGGGGAGCCGATACCCGCCCGCTTGGCCGCTGCAACACTGTTCAATACCGCGTTTTTCAGCACCTCAGTCAAAATAATCTCAACGTGCTCCGAAATGTAGCGATACGTGGCCTGCTCGTCGCCACTCACGATGATCGCGGGCAACTGCTCGCCATCGAGACTCTCTTGCCACATTGGGCGCACTTTAAGCGCGATCTCCTGGACAATTGCCACGGGAGAGCACTCATCGTTGACAATACCCGTAAACCCTGGCTTCGGCGTCTGTGCTGCCAAATGCTGGTCCACGAGCATACGAATGCCAATACGTGAATTGTAGAAGTTATCCAGTGACTCGCTCAGACCTTGAGGCTCGTACTTGAGCGCCTGGACGGCCTCGGCGATATTGCCATGCATCGTGGCATGCTCCTTCCTAATCTTCCGATGAAGCTCCATAAAGTCCCTCTCACCCGCGAGGTTGGCAGGCAGCGGGTAGCTCATTAGCTGGTCGAAGCTACTCAAAAGCTGTTCACGCAGAGACACAATGGGTTTCGCTTGTGGCAGCTCGTCCGGCAAATTCTCAAGGTCCACAATGCGGCGAGAAATGCGGATTGGCACTTCGCGGTGCAGCAGCTGCGCCGATGTGACGATAGCTGGTGCATTCACTTCCCGCCACTTGTTCAGCGCTTGTGGATCGTTCTGGAGGGTCGCTGCGATGGCGGGACTGGCTCCTGGACCGCGCTTCAGCAGCTCCTGGAGTGTGATGGGCGGCAGGGGGATGTGGTGCAAGCGGTAGACCCCAGCCAGCACTTTAGCTCCTACGGATGTGGTCATGCTTAGGATAAGGAGCTGGAGTGACTCTGGAAGGAAGAGGGGACTGACCTCCGGCCGGGAGCGTGTTGGGTGTTACTTGCGCAAACGTTTGGACCAGCAGCTCATGTCAAGCATCGCACTCGATGCCAGCCAATCAGAAAGGGCTTGATCCAGCAACGCCGATGAATGAATGGATGGACCGCTTTTAACCGTTTGGCCGTCCAACTTTCGCTCCATACTCAACGCCAATGAGACGGACAAATTGCTCTCGGTCTACTCTATTGGTGCCGTGACTGTAATTCCTACAGCTTGAAAATGCACACACTGAACTTCTCGTTACGAGCTTCTCAGAAACCGTGACGACAGTCGTACAAAGGTATCGTGCCGACACCCGACACTACAAACACTCTGGAGGTCATCACACCATCGGGATCACATCAATTATCCTCAACAGCTTTAAAGTAGAAGCTATTGGTAGAAGTGGGTGATCCGAACATGCTTCGCCAGCCTGTAGACGTACATTAGCGCCATCTCTTTTACCGGTCACACCGGGCAGCGTGGTGAGCTCAAAATCCAGTGCTCGCAGCCGCTGAAGCTGCCGGCAACGATCGGTCGATGGCGCGTGAGTTAAAGGCACGTGTCCTACTCTTGTACACCAGCTTGTTCTTGCGCATGCATCGACGAATTGTCCCATTACGTCGTGATTGTAAGTCTCATGTTGCCATTGCCACCTCAAAGAAAAATCCAGTCGGAAGGCTTTGCACGGCCAGTCGAAACTGACGTTGCAGAAGGCCTTTCGTTCGTATCGCTACGAAAGACGTTTTTCTTTCAGCTACGACTAACATACGGTTCCATCATTAGAGAGAGATTGAAGAGCAAGTGGAGCAAGGACGGAGCTCCTTTTGCGACCAACGACTGGGACAACAGCAAATACCATATGTGAGGGAACGATGTGGCGGAGCGCAATCCCCGTTAGATCCGATAGTCACATGAGATCTTGCTTTGTAAGGATACGATAAAATAGAGGTCGCTGATCATAATGAGTACATGAAATAGAAACAGTCTTATCACGACGTTTTATCAACTCTATCGGGTCTTAGAGTGATCTCGGCAGCAACCGTCTGCCGAACGCCATCATCATTGTACCCCTAGCCAGCGCTACTCACAATCAAACAGCAGACGAGGCGCACACGTTCAGCGTCATCGTTCTTTACGTACAACGAGGAGAGAAAGCGACTTGGGCTCGTTCACTCGAGAACAAGAGCGACCCCACGCGAGTCTCCGAGGAACGTCCATATCGAAACGCCAGTGCAAGTAGCTTGTCAGTCGTGGCACCTCACCTTCTCCTCTGCCTGTGCCCTCCACTACTCACAGCTCAAAACAACGGCGTCGTCTACACGCTCGCTACGGAGCCAATCAAGCAACTAGCCAGTTCCAAAAGCCTTCTCGCTCTCTCTTTTCTCCCCTCTCTCCTCAGTCGAGATAATGGGTCGAAAATGGCAGCTCCGGAACAAGGAGAGCTTCATCAACTATGTGAAGATCGAGCTGCAGCTACTCAGGCTGGAGTGGAAGATCATCTTGCCCTGTGTTATCATGCAGTACGTCCACGCCATTTTCCACAATCTGGCTTACTACATCCAGGGCAACCAGTTGTCGATCGAGCAGCGCTTCACGCTGTATGATCTGGGCTTTGAGCTGCTGCCGGAAATCCACGGCTTTGCCACGTCGCTCTCGGAAATTCTCGTGTTTGCCGTTATCTTTGGCCCCGCCATCTGCTTGGTGTTGACGATCCCCTTTACAAAGCAAGAGCCCGGGCGTCCGCGCTACCTCGTGATCGTGCTCAAGCGCTGTTTGATGCAGATCAGCATTTGTCTGGTCCTTCGTGTCCTGTCGTTCCTCTCGACGGCTCTTCCGTCTCCAGCTGATCACTGTGAGCTCAAGTTTGACGACGTGTGTATGCAGGCGAACCCAGACAATCCGATACCGTGCGTGGTTCCAAACCCGGACTTTAAACCGCCTGGAACCGACGAGTTGTTCACACATATAGACGCGCTCAAAGGTTGCGGAGACTTGATGTTCAGCTCTCATACGATCTACACGGTGTCGCTCATTCTGACGATGTCGAAGTACTGGCTCAACAGGTACGGCGTTGCTCTCATGGTCGCTGTCCAGATCGCGATTGCGTTCCTGATTGTAGCTTCGCGTAAGCACTACACGCTTGACGTGTACTCTGCGCTGTACATTGTGCCCCTCATTTGGTTCACGCTGGAGGCGTACTACAAGGACATTAACCACAAGGACTCGGAGATCACGGTGAAGACTATCTATGACTATTACGGCGTGGATGTCTCGAGCGATGCGGACGAAGGCGCCGTGCCTCTGTACACGAGTGATGAGGTTCCGAACGCGACGGGGCCGTTGACGTCGGTGCACGTGACGATGACAGAAGACGAGAGCATCAACGGCGACCGGTCTGACCCTGATCACTCGACCACTAGTTTCCAGCGCAAGAACTCACTGTAGGGTCGAGGGAACACTGTCCTTTGCAATGCCTAATAACACGGCGCTTACGGCCAGACTTGCATCAGGGTCACGTGATCCCTGTCGTTGTGACTATTAGATTAACGCTTTAAGATTTTTGTATGACGTGTGCGTTGTCCACCTTGAAGGTTTGACTCGTCATTGAGAAGGCAACAAAGAAAAGTAAGTGTTTTTTGCGAAAGTTAGGTGTAGAACGCGCTGATCTGGGAGAGCGTGTCCATGTCAGATAGATCATCGGTGCAGATACTGGAGAAGTCGCTTCGCTGGGACCACCACAGTGGCGAATTCATGTCGTGGTCGCTCGGGTGGCGTGAGTCCTGAGACACGTGACCCCAGGAGCCGTCACCGGCTCTATTACCGTCGAAGGGGTCAGCCCTTTCGTGAGGACTAGAAGTGTCCGTGGCGTCAAAGGTCGGGCAGAGTAATACACTAGGTGCGATCGTGACCCTCCACGACTGAGGGCTCTTGCTTGATAGATTCAGTCGAACTTCCAATGGCTTTAGTGCCGAGTTGTAGGTGACACAAGGCCTTGGCACGTCTTTCTCCGTGAAAGTACTGAGATGAGGTAACTTATGACCGATTGGTGGTACAATCTGGTCGATCTGTTCCGGGTGCCCGAGGACAAAGCAGCCGTGGTGATAGACAGTACACTCCCACTCTCTCTTTTCTTCAGATTCAAAGTTCAAGGCCTCGAGCACCTGATGCAGAGAGCACACGCGTAGCCCCAGCACTTTAGCAAGTCGATGTTTTCGTGCCTGCAGTACGCAAAAGTGCGTGCCGTTGTCGAGCCACGCGACCGCGTCTCCCTCGGTTTCGTTCTCCAGAACGAAGTGGAGACTCTCGAGCACTGCTCTCCAGCTCCAGCTTTCACCAGTATGTGCATTGCCTGTTTGTATGATGAGATCACAGATGTAAATCCTTTTAATTTATTTTCTACTCAAGCACTGGAGTGGACCAAGCACCTTCTCGACCGCCTCGCAAGAGCTTCATACAGCGTTCACTAGCGACGACGTCATTGCCTACGAGAGAATTGTCAGGAGCCTAGTGAATGCCATTTACTTGCTGGCCTCGTTGGCCACCTACCGCTTTCTTCGCGTCCTCGTCGCCCCATGGTCGTCTGCAAAGTGCGCACTTCAACTTCAACTTGCCGAGTCAAAAAGGCAGCGTGTGAAATGAAACCGTCAAGTCAAAATTTCGTGTCCAATGTCAAGAACCGCACTCGATCTTTTTGACGATTGAAAATTACATGCTAGACAAGAAGGTCTCTTTGACGGAAGAGTAGCGAATCGTACTTAGCAGAGTACCGAAGTGTCATGGTCGATGCGTATATTGAACGGACGCACTGAACCCTGACAGAAATCAATAAAATTAAAGTTCGATACTGAGGTTGCGCGAACAACGAACTTACTCGTAGGATGCAAGGTCGACCGCAAAGTGCTGCCACGATAGAGAGGGTGGTCACTTGGTTGACGTAATAGGACAGCTATGTATGGACTATCGATTTGAGTGGAATGATAGTTTGGTGGGTCAGCCGACATCGGTCCCATACGAATTGCATAGTGACGGTACGTAAGACACAAAAGCGAAGCAACGACACAAAGTTGATGCCACACCTCAAACTTATACGCTGAGAGCAGTCGTCAACGAGATATGTCGGCTGATAGTTTTGCTTGGCACTGATCGACAAGTTCGCTGCAATCTCGTAGAGCTGTGCTGAAGTAAATATGCCACTCTTGCGTATATTTGGCTGCATAGCCTTCCAGGCGATGGGAGATACACCATTTGCAGGCGGTATTGCAGCTTTCGAACGGGATATCACATATATAGGTGGCGAATCTGCTCGTCTTAACGCTAGGCAAGATGAGGAGCTGGACTGTCGCGTGGCTCGAAAACGCTGCTGGTTGTTGCAGAAACGGCTACTTCAGTCCCTCGTGCAGTAAAAACGTAAAAACAGCTATTTCATCATAGGGTGAGTTCGCAGATAGTTCCTCTAAAGAGAGAATGGTGTAGACGCTCACAAGCTTAAGCGAGGGCAGCTTTGGACCAGGTACGCTGCTTGCTCAAAGCAAAATTACACGTATGCTTTATAATAATAGCGGGTACGAGTGAAGTTTTGCACACAGCGGCCATCAGCGATTAGGATAACTGGCAACCATGAGCTCGGATCAATATGTAAGTTTGAGAAGTAGGTCAGTTGCAGGCATTAATCTAGATGCACAGGTGTAATAGACATTGCGCTATTCTCAAATCTGTCACCTGATAAAAATACGATTTAATTACAAAGTTTGACGTGCTAGATAAAAGCCTTCACTATGATGAGGAATCAGACCGTAAATTAGGAGTATGTAAGTCTGTGGAAACATGTATACACTATAAAGCACATTTTATAGCAATGCTTTGTAGTATAATTTACTCAGCCTTACATATTAAGTCTTTTCTATTTATTTCAATATTTCAATACGAGCATATAATTATGTGCGTATTTTTACAGAGCCAGCGAGCTTAAAATAACGAGAGCTACTGGATATAAAACCGTCCAATGAACCGCTTGAAACGTTGAATGGAGGAGGAGAGCCTACCCAGACGGCACTTGTCAATCTGCAAATCCGACGACACTTTGTCGTCGAGTAAGTGAGATAATGATTATATGGTGTTCTATGTGTACATTAAATTTGCATCATTCGATGCTGCGCTGTGGAACTCATTGCGTGCGTACATGCAAAGTTCTTCTTTGCTGAGCGCTGAAAAGCGTTTCGTGCATCGAGGAGCTGAGGCATGTCGTGTCATTTCCACTTGCGCTACAGAGAAACCCAATGGCCCTATGTGTGTAGAGGACGACGATTCTCCCATTTGTCAAACTCCTCAAGAACTGGGTCGTACATACGATAAATACATACTCGTTTTTGCAGTTACGATGTAGTAATGGGCTGCTAGCATAAAATGCTTCACCGAGGTGTCCGTTGTTGCAGCTGAACACTTCCAGCGCAAGTATCATAGATGACAGACTGAGTGTATATCAAATGATTGCCTGTGATCAAAGGCTACTCGTGCATGAGCGTGGTGTTGTATAATGCATGACTTCGAATCAACGCACGCTTAGTATACATATTGTAAGTTGGCGGCAGCAAAAGAGTGTGACGGTGACTATTTAATGGGGCCATTTTTTCGCAGCCGTGAGCTTGTAAGTGCAGCAGTTATGAATAGGTATCGATATGGGTACCCGGAAGCGATGTTGAAAGACGCGATAAGCATTATATACTAGACAATGTCAGATGTCAATACATAGATTCTTCCACTGTCTTGGGTTGTTGTCACTAGTTCGAAAAAAACGTGCGACTAAACCTGTGATAGGATCCGTGCGATCTCGCGAACAGCGAATGCAAAGCGCCACAACGAGAAGTAGCAGTCTCTTATCGAGTTATAATCGACTGACATCGTACAGAATCGATTATAAGCACATTAGTATCCTTAATGAACACCATTCGTCCTATTGATGATATTGAGCTATGCGTGCATATCTGTCGCCATAGGTGGGTCGGTACGGCAAAAATTGACTATGAAACAAAGCAAATAGGTAGCATCTTGAGACAATACATCATGTCTTCCGTCACGTATACACGAAAAGGTAGCATTACTGCAGGGTGTTTCGGCTTCCAACCGAATCCAACGGACGTTGAAGTCATACATTACCTATACTTGACGCCCCTTTATTGCATCTCCTTCATCTGAGGCCCAAACTTGTGATTCGCTGACGTCGCGTACAACTTCAAGGTCCAGGATGGCATCTATCTCCAATTTCGCATTCACCAAGTTACTTGCGCCGCGTATTGCCATCTCGCCATTCAACTTGGTCTCTGCACAATGACCACTTTAAATATCACCGATCGGATCCAGCTTTCAAAAGCTTGGAGAACAGAGTTTTGTCTGCTTATCGAAAGAGTTCGATCAACGGGCTAGTTGCTGTCGGGTCACAGCTCGGACCCATCAGATCACTTTGGTGCACCGGTACTAGTTCATTCCATTGACACAGTAGCCTCATCATCGCGCTCAGAATGCTTCCGCCTTTTGTCTTTACACTCTTCAGAGCACCCTTTTGTTGCAGCACGCCGCTTGCATGATGCTGCACCAGCACTGGCTGCTGTAGGTGATGATGGATCGGTCATTTCCTTACCTAACTTTGTATTTGTGCTCGAGCGGGAGTCAACAGCTTTCCCACAGTCCTTCAGGATACTATCAAGCTTTGCTTTCGCCTGAAGCGCTTGCACTACAGCAAGACGTTCAAATCGCACTGTCATCATATAATTCCACTGACTATATCACCCATAGGTGCACGAATGACGCCGTCAACACGCTCTCGCTCTTACCTAATGATGCCTTTCGTGAAGTCGGCCGCGTCCACGTCGTCTCGTTCGACTTTCGGTTCCAGTAGTAAACGCCTCCGCTTGCTGCATCCGGCACTTTTTCCCACCCACTACGTCAAATCAGATATCCACCCCATCCGGCATCCTGTAAACTTCCTGAACTTCAAACACGAAAATTAAAGCAAGACGTACTCGGGCAATAATTCTTCACTAGTCGTAGACCCAGCAGCTGCTGCCTCGTGGCTCTATAAATATCACCCACTTTTTATCAGCATTCAAGCACGTTCAAAGCCTTTACTCCAAATAGTGTGATTGCTTTGTACCTGTATCGACAAACTCCCAGGTCGTTCCCACATCGTCTCATTGGTCGTCTACATGTTAAAACAGTAGCTCAGTCTCGCTTTCCTATTTAACCTTAACAGCCACACCATTTAATCCAATCACAGCTCACCTCGTTCCAAAAATACGACTCACCAGATGTTGAGTCAAATATCTGCTGCCATCCAATTGGTAAGGCGTTATATTCTGTCGTCTTCACATCGACACGGTAGCTCTCCGTCATCTGCGCGATCTCGTGCGTCTTCTGAAGAGCCTGTGCCCGCCGCAGGGCCAATGCGTGCAGCGTATTGTCCCTTACCTGAGGGTCGAACTTATCAGCAGCTAAAGGCGCCCGCGGCTGCCCGCCATGCAGTCGACGCTGAGCTGCAGCTGACGTGACATTGGCTGTCTGTTTCTGCCTCAGTTGCTGCTGTTGAGCCAATTCTTTTTGGCTCGGACCGCTGCTAGTGGCTTCCAGATACTTAAGCGCTTCCGTGCGGGCTTTTTGGGCGGTCAGCTCCTTCCTGAGCCGCTCGGCAGCGACAGCTGACTTGGGCGGCATGTCGAGTGGGCTTTTGTTTTGTCGTGGAGCTCTGTAAATGGGTCAAAATATGTGTGCTGAAAAAGATGCTGCGTATCGAGTATGACAGAGTTGAAGCTGCTCTTAAACTGTATGATGATCGTTTAAGGGAAGAACCTGTTTTTCACCAAAACCATAGAAATGTCGTTTGTACCTACTGTATCTGCTTTGTTAGCACAGCAAATGGCGTGATTATAGAGCATTAAGCTTCCGTAGATTACGTCACACAGGCTGAACCGCGCTATAGAAATGAACCTACATAATGCCCGTCAGTATTTTTACAGTCTATAACTAGATGACCCTTTTGCAAGCACACTCAATTGCGTTTAACCGTCTGATCATGATAATTCGTCCTGACTTCCCTATCAATGCCGTGATGATGAAATTGAGTGGCAAATTTTGTCCATCCGAGACCTTTCTGCTCGTAGAAACAAGCAGACAAATGATTTCAAGCAGTACCTGCAGCTTCCACCGATCGCCTTGATTATGTATTTTGTCGTACAAATTCGTGTTTTGTACATGCCTCACTAAGCTAAATGGCCTGATGTAGCCAACTGCGAAACAAAAAAGTCGCTCACCCAACTTCATTATTATCGCCGTGGTAGTAACTAAACACCTGATTCTCAGTAATAGAGATACTGCGGTACCGGCCTTGCCATTCACAACCAACTCCGACTATCACATTGCATGCAATCCAGTCAAGCTCTTTGGTCTTCAAGCCTAAGTAAAAAGCCAAGTTAGAGCCTAACCTTGTTGTAAGAACTGATCACGTCAAAAGCTAGAAAAGATGAAAGAAGTGAAGTCTATCGAAGGTGTCAAGTAAATGACAGAAGCAACTAACACGGAATAGGATATTAAACTCCGTAACAAAAGCATCATATCTCTAACCCAGTCGACGACCTTCAGCGGTGCGACATTGTCGTCATCCTTTTAGGCCGAAACTACAACCATCACGCTGGTTGATGCTGCAAAAAGTGCAAGTCGCTGCAGAGTACTCATGACGGATGCTCCACGACCATGGACTGGGTGGGACCTGTCCAGTGTCAGATGTGAAGAAGTCGTAATGAAAATTTCGTCACCAAGTTGCGGTGCCAAGACCATGGAGCTCTCTGCTAAGAAGAAAACCCTTTCGTGGGGTCCGAAGGAGCTGCTGGTAGCATCCGTATAAATGCAGATGTCGAGACACTGGCTCAACATCGACTGCAATCCCGTCCGTACACGAGCTTTCATGAGGCTGGATCCCTCCGTAGCCTCAAACCAACTCGTACTAGTAGAGAGACGCTGCTGGATCCACCGTTGCCACTGCCACGGCTGTGTCGTGGGCAGATGTCCACCGAGAGCAAAATTGATCCATTTCGTTGAAGCGTACGATCCTTCTGATCATATCTATCAATTTTTGCTGCAAGAGGTGCATGTCAAAGTGCATCGCGGGTAGTACTTGATCCAGAAGAATTGTACTACTTACACCACCCCACGTAAGCAAACCAAGCGACTTTACCTTCGAGTCACAGCTATAGTCGCTGCAAAGAGAACGATCGCACCAGCGATTGCAAGTGTGGTGGACAAACCTTCACCTCGACTGCCGGATATGTACGAAGTGACCTTTGACCAACCACTTGGTGCTGGTGCTTCATCCAAGTGCTTAATCATCAACTCGCCTTCACCTTCCACTTCGAAACCCAGACGGCGGTAAAAGTTTCGGACACCCACGCCAGCAATGACAGCCACTTTTTTGTATCCATGCGCACGAGCAATCGCCTCGGCTTTCCTCATCAGCTGTGTACCTAAACCTGTGTGCTGCGCTGCTCCATTGTTTGCAGAGACACTGGTCGCATCTTTCTTCGACTCGCTGATTGAAGCCACGAGTTGGCCGTACACGTGCAACTCTCGGATCAAGGCGGTACCTTCGAGTTCAGGAAATATACCGCCACCAGCAGTCATAGATAGACGCAGCCGAGCAAATCCACATATCTTGGAGCGATCCGGAGTCTCAAAGCTGATAAAGTACTCGTCACCCTCGTTCGCTTCGTATTCTCGAACAACGCACTCCGCAGAGGCAATGGCAGCATCATCAGTCTTCACCTCACGACAGCGGATGCACTTGCACGGTGTACCCCGTGCGATCATTTTGTTGCATATCACCTGCCGCAGATTCGGCTCATCCATTCCTCCCAGAATATACTGGCTTGGAATATCGCGGACCACACGGTTGAGACGAATCCATGGGTGCACCTTGGCTTTCACGTCCATGAGCAAGTCCATCAGCTTATCATCCGCGTAAGGCACATAGCTACCTTCATCGTACCACTTCTTGATCACTGTCCAAGGGGTGATCTCACACGGGTAAATCTTCCACTGGTCCGCTTGTAGGTCTGGCGATTGCAACACGTAGTCAAACATGGCTCGATCCTTTTCCGGGTCGCTCCCAGGCAAGTTCGGCATCAAGTGAATGTCGGTCTTGTAGCAACAGTCACGCAGCAACTTCAGTGCACGCACTGCGTCAGCAGTGGTGCATCCACGATTGATCTTCTTCAAGATAGCATCATCCGTGTGCTGGATGCCCAACTGGACACGAGTGCAGCCGTACCGACGAAATCGACGCAGCTCCTCCGCGTTGATACAATCTGGTCGCGTCTCCAATGTGATGCCGATAATCTTCACTGCAGCTGTTTCGTTCTCGAGCTTCTCTTCATCCAGGCTATGTCGTTCACGCTTTGCCCTCTCAAAGAATGTATTCGCTGCATAGAACAAATCGCGAATGAAGGTTTCTTGATATCCTACCGGATACGATGCCCATGTTCCTCCAAGCACCAACAGCTCGATCTTATCAACAGGATGACCGTTCATTGCTAACGTCACACAGCGATCACAAAACTGCAGCACGGGGTCGAAGTCGTTCCGGTTCGCACGCAACACACTCGGTTCGTCGTGTAAGTAACTTCTAGGCTGATCCGGTTCATTTGGACAGTAGTAGCAGTTCCACTGACAGCTAAAGCGTTGTTTCTTACCACCTACTTCCGGGTACGGGCTCGTGAGTACCGTCACGACTAGCACGCCAGACTGACTCTTCTGAGCCTTCTTGATCAGCAATTTCTCCAGTGCCAGACCACTTGACGCGACACCCTTTTGCACCAATAGTCCCAGCACAAACTTCATCTGGGACTTCTTTGGCAAACACTTGAATTTGCGTCGGAGCAGCACAAAAGCCTTTTCAAGTTCACGAGCTGTTTGGGGGTCCAGCTCCACTAAGAAACGTCCCATTTCTTCAAATTTGGGCAGCTCGTCCACAGGTACGAGCTTGTCCCATGTCGCGTAGATATCGTCCAGTCCCTCGTTCTTCCAATTCGGGTCCTGACTGCGCTTATACGTAGCGGGATCATTCACATCACCTGGCGGAACAGATTTCGGCACTTGGATGGACTCGATATCGGTTGTTGGCATGGGTTGCAGAGACATCCGATCGCTGGAAATCACAGGAGAACGAGAGGAGTCATTGACAATGGACACTGCGGTGTTTACGCGGCTGGAAGCGACGTCTGGCGTCGGAGCGGGATGCTGCAAGTCCGTCATAGTAGAAGTCGCTTGTCTACCTGAGACGGTTGGTATTTTTCGATGATGGTCCGTTGATTGGTTGGTGACGAGAGAAAGTTGTTTTTAGAATTTACGTGATCTTTTGGTCGACGAAAGCGAGCTGAACGGCCATAGACGGGCCAAAGTGTACGACCGGCAAAGTCTCGACAATAAACTCGGAAAAAACCCACTTACCTACCATGACCGTCTTCCTGTTAATATGTGTGCTGCCTGTTATTACAATATTGGCTGCGTACCTTATCATGTCCGTGACAATTGGGATTCGATCCCACATAGTGCGCGCTTTGTTGCTCCACCTCGTGGCTTTTTGTCAAGGGGTTCACCTCCAATGGGTGGTTGACCCGGACCTGGCTTTTCAAGTGTTAAAGTCAAGTGGGGACAAGGGCGACTTGATTGAGACTTTGCTCTCGTTGCCAGCCTGGAGTCCCATCGTGTCACTTGAATCGGTTAACGGTGAACAGTGGCAACGGATGAGGGCTCGGTTTATGAAAGTAACAAAAGTGCTGCAGTCGATGTCAAAGCTGACGACGATTTTCGAGTCACGAAGTCGAGAGCTACTGGAATCCGGGATGGTCATCGATGCACGAAGGGTAACCGAGCTCTCGGTTGCAAGTTTTTACGAATGGGTGTTTGAACGGGAAAGCGAGCATGAAGAGGTTGCAGAGGTCTGTCAAGCCACTTGGGAGTGGCGGAAGCAGCTAGCGCTGAAAGGGTTTGCAAACCATCGGGCGAAACAACAAATGATCCAATGGTTTGTGGACGAGATTCGACGAACGCCGAGGCTGTACGATCTATTTGGCGAGAAATGGGCAAAGCCCGAGTACTACTCGCTCATTCTTCAACCATTCGTGATCTCACCGGCAATCAACCTGACGGACGTTGCGGTAAAAATCAAAGAGTGGACGAAGGCCGCTCCTGTGACAGAGTCGATTTCACCCGAGGTTATTCGGCAATGCGTTTGCAGTGCACACCCGTTCCCTGTTGTCGAGCGTTACTTCCCCAGTGGCGACGTTGAGTTGGGTATTGCCCCGAATACTCATGTTCTCATTCCGCTGGATGAGATGGCGGGTGATGCATTTGCATCTGGTGTTGACCTGTCATTTGGGGCAGGATCTCGCATCTGTGCGGGCCGTCATATGGCAATGAAGGCTATGGCTGGACTCTTCACCGATTCCTTTGTGCGCTCGGATCTGTTCCAACCTGGTCTAGATCACAAGTACTCGGGTCGCCACAACGATGGGAAGGAAACGGTGACTGAAACGATGTATCAGCTGCAGTTTGCATTGCGAATTGTTGGTTCAGCTGCTGTCCATCGACTCACGAGGATGTGGAAAGGTGGAAAAGCGGTTAGCCATAGCGCACAAGACGCGAGAGGGCAATCATAACACAATACAGGTGAATCCATGCTCCACAAGTGCAGTCCAGCGAGTTACTACATCCATTTAGCAACGGGTCTGCTGGGCGATCCTTTAAGTCGCGCGCGTCGGCGATCCCAAAGCGTTTTCGACGTTGATGTGCTCTAGTGCCAGCCCTAACTTTTCCACCCTCTCGACAGGTTTGACTCGAACCGTTCCTGCTGGCTATTTTGCGGCATAGACTTCTCAGGCTACGCGATGAACAAGGCGATGAACCGCCAGGATAATCGCCGGCGTGAGCTGCATTTGGGTATACACCCAAGCGCAATCTGATGCGAAGAGGTGTATGTCCACCTGTGATGTTGTATTGGAGCTTAGCGCCGCTGCAGAATCTGCAAGGCCAACTCGATGTTAGTCCTAGCCATACTCTGGAACGACGGTGTTTTCGAAACGGAGTCGAAATTCCGAAGTGTGAAAGCGAAACACTCTTCTCGCAGTGAAGGCGAGTTGTGCTGATCAGCTGCCTGAAGGATGCTCGCGACGTTGTCGATAGTTACAGACTTCACGAGTGTCTGAGCGCAGAGCCGCTTCAGGCTTTCGATACCGTACTGCTTAACGGAACAAGATTACGTCAGTAAACCTCACCGGATGCGTCGGCAATTTGTAGTGTGGACGTACGCGATCTGCGGCAACGAACAGCTCTTGAACATCTCCATCCGCGAGAACGAGTCGATCGGTATACATGTATTCTAGTAGGGAAAGAAACGTTGCTCGACTCACGTCGGAGATCGTCACTTCACGAGCTGTGCTCTCCAACATCTAGTACAGATACCAGCTTGTGAAGATCTCTCAAACAAATTATTGCACGAAACCTCGGAATTCTTACCTCTCCAGTAAACATAGCCTTAAAATAGTTGCAGCGCACGCAAAGACTCTTGTGGCTATAGATGGGGCTTCCTTCAACTAAGGACATATAAAAAGCATAAAAAAGAGATAAATACATAGGTCGTGTGAATTCCCCATGCGCTCTTACACGATGAAAGCTAACAGCCAACTGGTACCAGTGAAAGTCACATCGCTCATGAGTTGGTTGTTGACGAGGGAGCGCAAGTGAGCAACCACAGTGCCATCTTCCACGGGCTCCATGTTATCGTGGCTTTGAGCTCTGGCTTTCTTCTCAGGCAACCTGATCTGCTCGAGGCTGGTCGCGTCATCGTGTCCACTCAAAATGATCAAGCTGGCATCATACACACATCCAGCAAATGTTTTGCTCCTCGGAGCTGCTCCAGTGCATGCAACAGTTGCCCAAGTGTTTGTTCCTACGAACAAGCACGTCAACTCAGCTAGGTTGTCATCAATGCCCAATCACACCATACGACGTACCTAGATCAAGCTCGTACAGGCTGGGGTTTATCTTTCCACCGAATACGAATAGGGAACTATTGTGTAAAGCTGCCAGAAAGCGATTGCAGCCGCTTGGTGCCGTTCCTTTTGTCTCCAGGCTTGACCAAACGCTAGTCTCTTAGAAGTATGAATGCTGGTTAATGCTTGTAAACGCCAAAATTCATCTCGGGCAAAAAGTGTTGTTGCTTACCGAAGTTGAAAATATAAAGATCATCAAAATAGCCCAGATCGTGATCATAGCCGCCGAACAACAGGCAGTTTTGTTCGTACACGACCATGGAGGCACCCTCACTAGTACAGAGCCAGCGAGCAATTTCAAAAACATAAGCATATTTCGACAACGACAATCAATGCACTTGCGACCGTTTCGTCGTACCGAGGAAACGGCACTTCTCCAGTGGCACGAATCAATGACCACGAGTTGGTTTCTAGTATATGACAGAGTAAGAAAGAGAGCAAGATGTCGGTTGCATCCGCCACGAAACTTAGCACGTACCCAAGTTGAATGAGTGCATGTCGTTGACGTAGCGACCGGCGTCCAATCTGCCATGTTCAGAAGAGTTGCGGCTTGACAGGGACTCGCGGTCATAATGTCGATCACTTCCCCCGAAAATGTACATGGCGTTGTCTAGAACATCGGAAACGATAAACATTACACGTGTACACCAGCACGATCCACAATCCAAAGGCCAGCAATGCTTACTGTACACTACTGCAGCGTGGCCATATCTCGACGTGGGCTGTTGTCCCGCATTAACGAACACATTGGTCCACGTTTGCGTCACTGTCGTATCACAGCCAGTCCATGACAAACAGTTCAGCTTCGAGTTAAAAAATACCATAAATGAAGGTCTCTATACGGCTGCGACTCACGGAAATTGTAGGAAAAAAAGTCATTCAAGCGTCTGTCTCCATCGTGTCCTCCAAAGACGTAGAGCAAGTCCTTGTGCACCACGGCAGAATGATACTTGCGCTGACTAGGAGCGACGCCGTTGGTCAGGATTGTGGACCACTCCTTTTGGGCGAAATTGAATTCGTAAAAGTTGGTCGCTGGACGGACCAAGTAACTGCTGCGGGTTGATACTGCAGGAAGAGAGCGGTCTGTTGTCAAGCGAACAATAGCAGCAGTACATACCATACGACGTTATGTGCGTCAAAATTCAATACCCCCTTAATCATATCGAGAGAGAGAGAGAGAGAGAGAAAAGGGAGACGAACGACTGCGCTGCTACTGCTGCTGCTGCTGCTGCTGTACCTCTCTCTTTGCAAGTCCGACTGCCAAAGATGTAGAGCGAGTCTTTGTACAAAACACAGGCGTGCCCAGCGCCAATGGGCGGCACGTCTCCGTGGTTCCCACAAGGCACGACCGTCCAGGACGGCTGCTCAGTTAATTCGTCACTTGTCATGTCGAGCTGCTTGGAGCGAGGAAAGTGTACGACAGCTATGCGACCTTTCGACCGAAATGTGCTTGTTGTCCGATCGAAATAGGCGTGTCTGGCTTTAGTACAACGCGAAATGCCTCGGTCTGTGATTATACAAGCAGTAAATTTGAAGGGTCCGTTTTTAGTACGAATGGTTAAAGTCCGAGTGGCGTTTAGTATTGACAAGATGTGCAAATAGTGTGACTGACAATTGGTCGGCGGCACGTCATGAATTCTGGTACAAAGACAGCAACGAAAGACTGACATTCAAGAGAAGTTCCGAACGACGGTTTGTTGAAAATTGAAAGCACGAACGCGGCGTGGGAGCGCGGACCGGACAGTTCTCGGTAATACATCGTGGGCAGTACTGTGACCATGCACGAGCAAAAAACGATTGACGGATTCAACACTACTTTCACGGACTTGTCCAAAATGTGTCGACTTATCGATGCATATAAACGGAAACGTATGTCACGTCCTGACAGTTCCAAATCGCCGCTTACCACACCCACCCATAGGTAGGCATAGCCCACCCACGCCCGCCCATAGTCTTTTGCCTAGTTAATCACCAGATTTATAATGGACAAATAAGCCTCATGCACGTATCAATAAAGTTAGGGAATTGATAAAGGGAATGGTTATCCACACACCCAACGTTTTGCTATCCGCACACCCCCTTCATACCAGTAGCCATAAGTCCTATACCGGTAGCCTCAGACCCTCTCTAAAAACTAAAGTACACTAACACACGACGCAGGGTACGCTGTCGTATTAGTAGGAACGTCTTTAAAAGTATTTCACTCAATTATACATCATTTGTCTAATTCTCAAATTTCGCTCGAACTAAATTATACTTTATAATGTTCTAGCATGGCAAGAAATGCAGAGGAAGTCTACTTGTTGTTCATTCGCGTAACGATTCTTCTCTACTTCAACCAGTAACTGAGAACCCATGATAAGAAGATGGGAGAAGGCCTCAACACTTCACCAATTATACTTGTTCATTCGCGCAACGATCCTTCTCTACTTCAACCAGTAGCTGAGAACCCATGATAACGCCTGGTACGCACTCAGTTTCTTCGCGCTCTTCCCAACTTGACGCTATGCCAGGTCTCGGACGCGTGTCCCAACCGGTCATGAAGCAACGATCATCATGCGTACTTGCGCATACGTCACGTAGAGTGTCGGGAACAACCAAACGGAATGCAGTAGTTGCTTTTCGTAATTCGGCATGTCTTGTTGTGCTTTGTCCTCTTGCTCACACTCGTCGACCATGATATTTCTCGAATAACGGTGTCGAGCCAAAGTGCCCAACAAATCTAACTGTGCATGAGTGCGCTATTTTTCCGTTCCTTGTATGCTTAAGAGGAAGACAAGGCCAGCTACAATGTCGTTCTTAGCGCCTCCGATGATGAGATTTGGCCAATGCTAGTATGGTTGACACAAATTACAGTCACCCGCGCAGGTGTTTGTACGAAAACTGCCTTGACATGTAGGGATGCACGTTTGAAGGTTTTCATCGTTGACCCTACATTATGGATAAGGGCTTCTATAGGTAAGTTGTCGGTGAATCGAAACCTTCGACGCGGCCGATTCCGTATCGTCATGCACGGGCCACGAGCCGCTAACGCTGGACAATCGTCTCAATACTTAGACTAGTTTAGTTACTCTCGCACCTTAAGCTAGTAAAGGAAAAATCTATGATAAACGATACTATGAACCTGCATCGTTCCCAACCTTAACTACGTATGAAAGCATGGCCTAGGCATCACGAAGGTTACGCTGCCCGCAGAAGATGGGAGAAGGCCTCAACACTTCACCAATTATACTTGTTCATTCGCGCAACGATCCTTCTCTACTTCAACCAGTAGCTGAGAACCCATGATAACGCCTGGTACGCACTCAGTTTCTTCGCGCTCTTCCCAACTTGACGCTATGCCAGGTCTCGGACGCGTGTCCCAACCGGTCATGAAGCAACGATCATCATGCGTACTTGCGCATACGTCACGTATGAATGATCCAACAGGCAAAAGATCAAGCGCCTACTGGAAGCAGCGCAACGTGACACTAATCCTCGCCTCACGACATCTAGCCATCTTGGGAACCGCATGTTTGTGCGTTCTTTGCGTCGTGCCACCCATGACCATCAAATCGCCATCTCCAACCAGCAACTCCATTCGCGCTACAGCCACGTCATCGTTTAAAGTGTTCTTTGAGGTCCTCTTTGTAAACACAAAGCGCCTAGTAGCTCCTAGTGACAAGGCCACGATCGGAGAGCACACCATCATGTCACGTTCGTCGTCGGCGTGTGGCCCAATGTAGTGGTCTCCGTTCTCGTACCAGTTCACGAGACCTCCAGTGAGTCTTGTCTGCCGCGTGGCAGGGTCCCTTACAATGCCCTGCATGTGCTGGATAGCGTGCCTCAATCCCCGCGGGTACGTCTCTTGGGCTTCAAATGTCCTGCCAGAGTATCGGTAACTCCCTATTTCGCCGCATAGCTGCTGGAACCGCGGAAGCTTCGTTCGTTTGCCAAACATCACGATAGTGTCATGCTCCCTTGGGTGTGCTTCCCACGCCTGCTGAAACATGGCAGTCCAGGTCACAGGCGACTTCGTTACAGCTGCCGAACGAAGCTCCTCAGGCTTGGCGTGCTTGAAGATATGCCAGTACCAGCGTGGCACAATATAGACCCAGCTTTTGAGGTCGGAGGTGAGATACTGGATCGTCGCGTCTTGTTCAAACATCTTCGATAGAACGGTCTTCGGTAGGCGAGCAGCAACAGCGCCAGTCTTCGTGTTGGCCACAACGTTGTCTAGCAAGAATTCCTCGAACTCTGCCAACGGAGACACCCTCACACGCTTTTTTGTGGGACCAGTGCAGCGTTCAGAGGATTGAGGCCGCTTGGACCCGGCAGACATTGTGAGAAAGCAGACGCTTCGGACCGCGACCGTCTTGTAACTTGGCAAAATTGTTCTTGAGCTCTTCACAATCGATCGAACTTACGCATTCACAACGTTTTTTACGCTAATAACGGCTCCTGGCTCCTCTATTCCAAAGGCACCCAAGAACCCATCGCGTGGCTGGCAAATTCTTCCGGTGTCTACCTTGTTTGCACATCTCACGCATTAGCTCCCTCTCTTTGCTTCAGCTGAATAATAGTTTGACCCGCAGCGTACCGCTAGCTCGATAGTGAAACTGGTGGTGACCATCTGTTACAATCAGATACATGTGCTCCACTAGCACTTCCTCCGAGCTGTCGATCGGCAGGTCTAGACGGTTGAAACAGGTATGCGCGTTCGGAATAGCAGTGGCAGGTGGTCCTGCCGGCAAAAGGCACCATTGAGACGTCTTACACCACCCTCGCTGCCAATTAATCCCTCGAACCCCTACGTTGGCACGACCAGTTGCATGCCGTGAACAGCAACAAGCAAACGCGGCCCTCGCTCTCCATCTCCTTTACACAGAACCACTCAACACTATCCAGTTCGAGTTCCGGGGGAAGTTATGCGAACAGAACTTACAGTCCGCTTGTTTCTTCTAGTCGTCCGCATCGTTCGATGGCATTCCACACATATGCGATTCAAGCTCTTGGCAGTAAAAAGCACCTTGAGCATCCCCTCAGACCACCACGTCGTACAGCGCCGTACATGAACGACAGCAGCTGGCCACTCACGCTTCTAAGCACACGGTACTTCACGAGAGCGTCCAAGTGACGCGAGCGATTCTCTCGTACCACGTCGATACTAGCGCCACCTTCAACGAGCCGCACGGCCATCCACAACACGAGTCGCTGTAAAGTCTAGACACTACGGTTCAACATCGTCGGTCGTTTCGATTATCGACATACCAATATCGATCTCATCGTCATACAATTACAATTCGGCAAAGGAGATTGGTACGCCCATCGAAGAATGGCAGCACAAGAGTGGACTGGCACCAAATGCTCTTCGGATCGCCTACCCACGAGCCGTCCAGCAAACCCCAAGTAGGCCAAGTGATCATCTTAATCAACAGGCGAGTCTGAGCTCGCGTTAATCCAGTTAACTTCGCTCTTATCCCGTTGTGCTTCAAAAAGAACGAATGTCGGATCAACATCTCAGCGAAAAGCGTCGTATACCATCCGCGCATGACGGCACCTGCATCCAACGCCGGTTACCCGTCAAACACCACACACCACCTCTGCCTCAACTGATACGGCTTCGTCGCTCCTAAACGTGCAAACGAGACCTGCAACAAATGATCCATCGCACTGTCAGCTCTGCATGTCCAGCGGATTTTGTCCGCAATAGTAACCCTCTCGAGATTCACAATGACCTCGGAATTACTGTGCCGTCCAGAATTTACATCTGGTAGTAGTAATCGTTGCCACAGCGTCGCTGTCATTCGACACTAGCAGCCCTAACGATTCCTGCAAGCTT
>JH598714.1:113014-135702 GCA_000173235.2 Hyaloperonospora arabidopsidis Emoy2 | reverse complement strand
CCAGGGATGGCGTGTGTCGGTCATTGAGAATTGCCATTGAGACCGGCAAGGGTAGCGAATAAGTGCTGCAGTTCTGGAAATAGGCCTGGGCTGGGATTGTGGTACTTGACGATCGTCACGTCGCTCAGCTGGGTAGTAGGTTGAGACGGACATACCCTCACCAAATGCTGAGCTCGTCGGTGGTCGGACGATTGCTCAAGTCTTGTAACAAGGCAATCCACTTGCTGCTCAGTGTGGAGCGTTCGCCTCGTCTGTCAGCTAGTACATGTATCCACGCCGCAAGCATGCGAGCCCAACGTGCTCGTCAACAACACCAAGTACACGCCGTCACTGTTGCCGTGCCATTCACAGCAATCAGACAGACCGGCTGCGATCGCGGTCTTCTTACTCTCCTCAACGTTCTTCTCGGTCGCCTCCAGATCCAGCTCCAAGTCCGGATCCTCATCCTCTCCCGTCACTCGAGTCAGCAACGTTCATCACCTGTTCGAAAGTGCAGACTCGTTACCAGCTCCAAGCCCTCGAGATGCGGTCGGTAGAACAGCAACATGGATGCAAAAGCAACATTAAGCTGCAGACACAAATGGCAACATACAGGATCAGCACCCGAGCATCTGACCAGGATATCAACGTGCACGATCACGGGAACGCCCACCTTAGCAACAGAGCGCAAGTCCAGGCGGCACTCTTGACAGATGATACATCCAGCTGGTAGGTACCAGCCTTGGGCGGAGCCTGTAGCATAGGCTTGGCCTTGCGATGTCATTTTGAGAAAGCGTCTACGTGTTTTAGCCCCGTATCGCCTAGTATGCAGTACCAGCACTCCATCTTCAAGTATGAAAACTGAGAAGCGTATACCGGATCGCGTTAATCACCTTTTTTCAGATTCTTACGGGTGAGCTTGATCGTTACCATCGTTGCGTCTCCTTCGACAACGAGCTCTTTATCTCCATCGTCTACGCCAATCGAGACCTTCGACTCCATGTTGGGCATCATTTCCAGCACTTTTCCACCTCAGCGCTGTCTTCTTCTGATGACAATGTCAGACCCTCACGGTACTACGGCTTCATGGTAAAGTATTGGCGCATGACACACAAGGTGTTCTTGCCCGTGACATTGTTCTTAGACATCAGCCTCTGTCGAATGTGGCAGCTGCAAAAACAGCATATCCTTGAACCAAAATCCAGAACTGCTACATTTCCATGAGATTCAGCGAAGTCGGCAGTCATGACTTCACGACTGAAACCTCCACATGACATCCACGAATTGTGGTCACTTCCATCA
The DNA here is from genome assembly GCA_000173235.2 of Hyaloperonospora arabidopsidis Emoy2. Classification (NCBI taxonomy): domain Eukaryota; phylum Oomycota; class Peronosporomycetes; order Peronosporales; family Peronosporaceae; genus Hyaloperonospora; species Hyaloperonospora arabidopsidis. The sequence continues at coordinate 134,421 of JH598714.1, read as the reverse complement.
GCATCGCACTGAGGTCTCCTTGCAGCGCAGGGATAAGCTTCTAGCGCAGAAGCGAGCATGCAACACAAAACTGGCCCTGGCGATCGCCGAATATTTGAACTTGGGCGCGGCCATCATGTCCACCTGCTCAGCTTCTTGGCCAGTACTGCCGCGAGCTCAGCTTCCTCCGTCGCACGTCGCGGAATCTCGCGAAACTTGGCTTAGCCTGCAAGAAATCCCGGCAGCATGCGTGGGTGTGAGTTCGACGACATGGCGAAATTGTAAAAGTCGTACGTGCCGTGCACGATCATACTGTTGCCGTTCTTCTCCGAGTGCGAATACCAGATTGCAACACTGCTTGTAATGGCCACCACCAGAATGAGCAAGTACATGAACAGCGCGAGATCACGGTTTGCCAGATCCAGCAAAAACGTCGGCACACCAATCGAGAGCTACATGGCTTGACGTCCATCGGCGTTGTCAAGCTCTCATAATCAAACTTGGCCACGTCGTCCTAAGCGCCTCGTAATCCATAACCACTAGCATGAGCTTCTATTAAACCACAGCGTTACCCTGGTTCTTGACCGAGTGATACGAAGACTTGCAATGCGCTACGTCTGCTTGATCTCGCGCACCGAGACACTAGCTGAGACCCGAGGATCATAAACGAGTCAAACGACTTGATCCGAGTCGTTCTTGGGCAACAAGGCCATGCGCACAAGACTGTAACACTCGGCAGCGAACGAGCAAATCCAAGACAAATGGCGTCGACTTCACATTGCGAGACGCCATTCCTCGGCCTGCAGCTGCTTAAGTTTGCGCATCTAGCGCTCGCATTGGATGTGGCTCTTGTCGAGCAGACGGTCCTGGAGGAATACGTCGTAGACGATGGGGCAGAGCGGCAGGACTGTCACGGAACTTTGTGAAGCTCACATAGCGAGACAGAGAGGTTAAAAGGCTGTATAGTCGTACGCTAGCTAACATTAGGGTGGGGTGTGAAAATGAGAGATGTGGCGGACACTAGGCGGACGAAATAGCTCATCAGGTAGAGCATGGCAACGCATAAAGCTACCAACTCGAATCAACAGCTGACGGAACTCGATGGTACCCTCCCCAAAAGCTGCTTATCGACGGACGAGAGCGTAGCAGGTTTAGGACAACATCGACCCAAAAGAAGAGAGGTCGTGGACTGCATTAGGTCTCTCAAGCGGCTACTGGTTTTACGTACCTTTATACAGCGTACAATAGAGATTACAGCAAACGACGCTAAATTAGATTCCCCCTCGACAAGCATACTGCTCCACACCGGACGTAACGAGGTTACCCAGACTCCCTTGGTCTCTTTCGTATTCATGATCCATCATTCATTTGCTACCAGCATGTGACATATGACATCGAGCATCTCGTGGTAGCGCCTTGTGTCATATATATCGTTTTCTTGTATCTAAATCACCACGCGAACGACGTATCAGTACCGTGAAACTCAAATCGCTACTCTGATCTTCAGCTCGATATCCGATGCTTCGGCCGTCACGTGGAACTCACGTCACAGTCGAGAGGCGCAATATGCTGGGTGCATTGTATGTGGGCACGAAAGAGCGTTCAGAGACGCCGGATATTGCCATGTCGGCGACGTGCTTCAACGCATGCACACTTTGCATGTCAAGTTTGTATCGTTAATGGGGGACAAAAATGTGCCGAATGTACACGAGTTTCGATGTCGTTTCGTGCGGATGATACTGGTTAAAAACGGTTGAGCTAGATTGAGCGCGGGTAGGCTTGCAGACATATACTTCATCGTGTCCAACAGTGTCGATGTTATCAGAATTGGCTGCTCCAATGGATGGGAGTCAACAAAATGATAGCTCGACGCTTGCATTGGGTGTCAAGACTTCTGAGAGACCTCCAGCAGAGCATGGAGGAGGAGATCAAGACGAGGTGAACAAGTCATTGTGTGGAATCGTTGATGCTGTCCAAACGTCTACATTGTGTCAGAGCAGACGACGTTTATGATGCACAAGAAGACGGATGTGAAAACCGCCGACATGCAAGATAGTCGGACAAGATTCGACTGCTGTTTCCCAATCAGAAGACCAGTTGAGTCGAATGGGCATCGTGAACGAAGCAAGCATGACGTGTACGAAAATCCCGATGAGATAAGAGCAAAGGCAGTGAAGCAGTCGGGCAATGAGAAGTGGTCGCTGCAGACGGCGAAGAAGAGACAGGCAGCCTTTGCTGCTATTCTCGATTGGAGGTGACCCCCAGAATAGTTTCGGCCGTTGTCGGTATCCAGCTCGCGTAAAGAAGAACGCGTCAGCAAAGGAGGTTAATCCGCTTTGAACTCTTGTGAAACGACTCTGGATGATCAAAAGTTACGTGGGAAAGTGCACGCATGGTAGAATTTCTTTTTCGAGCAGGCGTTCGTCTCGTTGATTGATACATGTACTAGCTGACAGACGAGGCGAACGCTCCACACTGAGCAGCAAGTGGATTGCCTTGTTACAAGACTTGAGCAATCGTCCGACCACCGACGAGCTCAGCATTTGGTGAGGGTATGTCCGTCTCAACCTACTACCCAGCTGAGCGACGTGACGATCGTCAAGTACCACAATCCCAGCCCAGGCCTATTTCCAGAACTGCAGCACTTATTCGCTACCCTTGCCGGTCTCAATGGCAATTCTCAATGACCGACACACGCCATCCCTGGTGCGAGTGCTGCCGACGATGGCGCAGACTCGATGTGATGGAAACTCAGGCAGCAGCTGCGGCGCTGATGTGCATCGTCTGGCGTGAAGTTGCTGCTAACGAGACGGTTGTGCCGTATGACTTGCTCGTTGTCCGTAACGTGCAATGCCAACGCATTGTGAGCACAGAAAAGCACCATCGCCACAGCCAAAGGAGACTGACTGACTGACTGACTGATCGATCGACCGAGCGAATGACTGAATGACCAATATGGTGAACGAACTCGGCCGGTCTCAATAACGAACGAGGAGCGAGCGAATTGAGCAGACAGGGTTTATACCGACGGACACTGCAGTAACTTCTCTCGCACTTCTCGTTCATTCGACGTTGACGTCGTGAAAAGGGGCACGACCGAGCCAGCTCCGACGGTATTATTGTTGTGCTGCTCTGCTGCCGTCGCCGATGACAGTTTCATGTAGCAAGCATTGTGGCGATGTGACGCGTACAAGTTCCTGAACCATCCAGATCGAAAGTTATGTGACTCGTGCAAGACCTCACGCGGTGCTGAACGAGATGTGGCGCGCTACAAAACCCAATCGAGACGCAGTCTGAGCGCGAGTTTCGTGCAAAGAACGACACGCGTTGGCAAGACTGAAGCGTTTTTATCGGTACGGGCTGGTGATGTCATTGGCGGGTCGTCTAAAGTTGGCTCAGTTTGGAGATTCCGAGGAAACAGCGCCTGTCGAACAGCCATGAGCAAATCACCACTGGCAGCAAGTCGACGACAGCAGTGCAAGCGGATGCTCTCGGCTGAAGGCTTTCATAAATAAATACGGCAGCAATCGACAGACCGATATGGAGCTGGACCCGTAAGACGGACTGTTGCTGGATTGGTACTTCGATTCGACGGAGCGAGACAGCAACTTATCGGTTGAGTACGTTCAAAGCTTGCAGGAATCGTTAGGGCTGCTAGTGTCGAATGACAGCGACGCTGTGGCAACGATTACTACTACCAGATGTAAATTCTGGACGGCACAGTAATTCCGAGGTCATTGTGAATCTCGAGAGGGTTACTATTGCGGACAAAATCCGCTGGACATGCAGAGCTGACAGTGCGATGGATCATTTGTTGCAGGTCTCGTTTGCACGTTTAGGAGCGACGAAGCCGTATCAGTTGAGGCAGAGGTGGTGTGTGGTGTTTGACGGGTAACCGGCGTTGGATGCAGGTGCCGTCATGCGCGGATGGTATACGACGCTTTTCGCTGAGATGTTGATCCGACATTCGTTCTTTTTGAAGCACAACGGGATAAGAGCGAAGTTAACTGGATTAACGCGAGCTCAGACTCGCCTGTTGATTAAGATGATCACTTGGCCTACTTGGGGTTTGCTGGACGGCTCGTGGGTAGGCGATCCGAAGAGCATTTGGTGCCAGTCCACTCTTGTGCTGCCATTCTTCGATGGGCGTACCAATCTCCTTTGCCGAATTGTAATTGTATGACGATGAGATCGATATTGGTATGTCGATAATCGAAACGACCGACGATGTTGAACCGTAGTGTCTAGACTTTACAGCGACTCGTGTTGTGGATGGCCGTGCGGCTCGTTGAAGGTGGCGCTAGTATCGACGTGGTACGAGAGAATCGCTCGCGTCACTTGGACGCTCTCGTGAAGTACCGTGTGCTTAGAAGCGTGAGTGGCCAGCTGCTGTCGTTCATGTACGGCGCTGTACGACGTGGTGGTCTGAGGGGATGCTCAAGGTGCTTTTTACTGCCAAGAGCTTGAATCGCATATGTGTGGAATGCCATCGAACGATGCGGACGACTAGAAGAAACAAGCGGACTGTAAGTTCTGTTCGCATAACTTCCCCCGGAACTCGAACTGGATAGTGTTGAGTGGTTCTGTGTAAAGGAGATGGAGAGCGAGGGCCGCGTTTGCTTGTTGCTGTTCACGGCATGCAACTGGTCGTGCCAACGTAGGGGTTCGAGGGATTAATTGGCAGCGAGGGTGGTGTAAGACGTCTCAATGGTGCCTTTTGCCGGCAGGACCACCTGCCACTGCTATTCCGAACGCGCATACCTGTTTCAACCGTCTAGACCTGCCGATCGACAGCTCGGAGGAAGTGCTAGTGGAGCACATGTATCTGATTGTAACAGATGGTCACCACCAGTTTCACTATCGAGCTAGCGGTACGCTGCGGGTCAAACTATTATTCAGCTGAAGCAAAGAGAGGGAGCTAATGCGTGAGATGTGCAAACAAGGTAGACACCGGAAGAATTTGCCAGCCACGCGATGGGTTCTTGGGTGCCTTTGGAATAGAGGAGCCAGGAGCCGTTATTAGCGTAAAAAACGTTGTGAATGCGTAAGTTCGATCGATTGTGAAGAGCTCAAGAACAATTTTGCCAAGTTACAAGACGGTCGCGGTCCGAAGCGTCTGCTTTCTCACAATGTCTGCCGGGTCCAAGCGGCCTCAATCCTCTGAACGCTGCACTGGTCCCACAAAAAAGCGTGTGAGGGTGTCTCCGTTGGCAGAGTTCGAGGAATTCTTGCTAGACAACGTTGTGGCCAACACGAAGACTGGCGCTGTTGCTGCTCGCCTACCGAAGACCGTTCTATCGAAGATGTTTGAACAAGACGCGACGATCCAGTATCTCACCTCCGACCTCAAAAGCTGGGTCTATATTGTGCCACGCTGGTACTGGCATATCTTCAAGCACGCCAAGCCTGAGGAGCTTCGTTCGGCAGCTGTAACGAAGTCGCCTGTGACCTGGACTGCCATGTTTCAGCAGGCGTGGGAAGCACACCCAAGGGAGCATGACACTATCGTGATGTTTGGCAAACGAACGAAGCTTCCGCGGTTCCAGCAGCTATGCGGCGAAATAGGGAGTTACCGATACTCTGGCAGGACATTTGAAGCCCAAGAGACGTACCCGCGGGGATTGAGGCACGCTATCCAGCACATGCAGGGCATTGTAAGGGACCCTGCCACGCGGCAGACAAGACTCACTGGAGGTCTCGTGAACTGGTACGAGAACGGAGACCACTACATTGGGCCACACGCCGACGACGAACGTGACATGATGGTGTGCTCTCCGATCGTGGCCTTGTCACTAGGAGCTACTAGGCGCTTTGTGTTTACAAAGAGGACCTCAAAGAACACTTTAAACGATGACGTGGCTGTAGCGCGAATGGAGTTGCTGGTTGGAGATGGCGATTTGATGGTCATGGGTGGCACGACGCAAAGAACGCACAAACATGCGGTTCCCAAGATGGCTAGATGTCGTGAGGCGAGGATTAGTGTCACGTTGCGCTGCTTCCAGTAGGCGCTTGATCTTTTGCCTGTTGGATCATTCATACGTGACGTATGCGCAAGTACGCATGATGATCGTTGCTTCATGACCGGTTGGGACACGCGTCCGAGACCTGGCATAGCGTCAAGTTGGGAAGAGCGCGAAGAAACTGAGTGCGTACCAGGCGTTATCATGGGTTCTCAGCTACTGGTTGAAGTAGAGAAGGATCGTTGCGCGAATGAACAAGTATAATTGGTGAAGTGTTGAGGCCTTCTCCCATCTTCTGCGGGCAGCGTAACCTTCGTGATGCCTAGGCCATGCTTTCATACGTAGTTAAGGTTGGGAACGATGCAGGTTCATAGTATCGTTTATCATAGATTTTTCCTTTACTAGCTTAAGGTGCGAGAGTAACTAAACTAGTCTAAGTATTGAGACGATTGTCCAGCGTTAGCGGCTCGTGGCCCGTGCATGACGATACGGAATCGGCCGCGTCGAAGGTTTCGATTCACCGACAACTTACCTATAGAAGCCCTTATCCATAATGTAGGGTCAACGATGAAAACCTTCAAACGTGCATCCCTACATGTCAAGGCAGTTTTCGTACAAACACCTGCGCGGGTGACTGTAATTTGTGTCAACCATACTAGCATTGGCCAAATCTCATCATCGGAGGCGCTAAGAACGACATTGTAGCTGGCCTTGTCTTCCTCTTAAGCATACAAGGAACGGACAAATAGCGCACTCATGCACAGTTAGATTTGTTGGGCACTTTGGCTCGACACCGTTATTCGAGAAATATCATGGTCGACGAGTGTGAGCAAGAGGACAAAGCACAACAAGACATGCCGAATTACGAAAAGCAACTACTGCATTCCGTTTGGTTGTTCCCAACACTCTGCGTGCTTATAATTTAGGCTTGTTGCGATATATATCCATTGCGATGGAAATCATCAATACATAGTGGTCTGCAACGAGTTTTGCGATGCGAGCGTTGTTCTTGCCGCCAGCCTCCTTCACGAATTCTAGAACATCTGCGTATTTGAGTCGCTCTGCGATCCAGAAGGCGAACTGTTCCAATTCGAGTGTCTGCAAAGTTGCTGAATTTTTGTCTTCCATTCTCCTGTGATAGATTTCTTGCGCCACGGATCCACGATTGTGTCCATGCAACTTAAGAAGATCTTGATAGTGTGCAACGGCCCCCTTCCTGTTCGATAATATCTCCAGAAGCGAGTTCAACGCAGGCTGATAATACTCGTCGTCATACAGTTGATCCACCGGTTCCATACGACCCGTATTGACGACGGCAGGATGTCTATTTGGTGGGACTTCTTGGAAACGGCGAGCAATCTGATCGACACCATTTTGTTGCTCGTGGGCGATGGCGCCAGCGTCGTGTGTCACGCCTTCATTCTTAATCTTGCGAGACCTGGAGAATGAAGCGCAAAAGGCATAGAGCTTGTCCTTGAGCCACTTGATTGCCTTGGTCAGCATTGCGACGGGATTTTCCATCGAAAAGAGCGCTCTTCGTTCATGATTTGCCTTTTCATGGGCAGCTGTCAAGCGTCCCACACCGTTTGTGTCCTCAGCTACATCAGCACTGGATGCCCGGGCCTCTAGTCCTTCGAGGCCCGATGCGTGACCAACGAGGACGAGGAGCACACCACTCACGGCGAGCGCAAACAGGTAGAATGATCGCATAGTTCACTTTAAAGTGGCTTGGAAGGGATGCTAACTAATGGAGTGCAAAACTGAAATGAGCGACTACAGTGCTCCCTCTGATATATTTCCCCCCCGATAACTAATAACCTCCGCTATTTTATAGAATTGGACGTCCACTGGGGTCGTTCTATGGTCGCTAACTGATCACTTGTAACTAATAGCCAAGAAGCCAGATAAAAATCAGCTGACAAGTTGATAGGTGGGACGAAGACGAGACAAGTCGACATATGGGACGAAAGAAGACGATCATCATGTCGGAATATCGAGGCAGATGGTACGTGAGACAGCGACATGCGGACGTCATGTGGGCCAGAACCAGCACATAGTGATGGGCACGCTGTGTAACGGGGTGCCTCCGTTACATGATAATTTACATAAGGTAATTATCAAGTATGAATATTATGTTAGAACAAACATAATATTCTCACAATATTATCCTAATAGATAATACGGCCCCGCAGATGTAACACACTGTTCACTGGTTGGTATGGGATCAAGATATCAACCAATAAAGTCTAGCCACGACAGAAGCACGCAATGAGTGGTGCACAGATAGTTACAATACATGTTTGTATTTAGACAGAGTTAATTGAAGTCGAATAGGGATTTATTAAAAGGATTAACTATACTAAATACAGTTCTACTTTTTACCTTTACTGAGTACTCTTTCTCCGTATCGCAAATCCTCTGCACGTACGTGTACGTGAGGTAGTCGGAAGCACACGCCCTTGCACTGTCAGCAGTGCAAGGTTTATTCAGTTACTTGAATAAGGTGTGCCCCGCTACACCTGGTAGCACTCTGTAGTCCGTCCAACGACCATGAACTTGTTGGACGATGAGGGGGATGATTTTCATCCCACGCATGAAAGCTACTCCCATTTGAGTCAAATCGAATGAGACGCTGTTGAACGCTTGAGTTCAACGATAGGGAAAGAAGCCGTTGGCGCACTGCTATCCGCCCTGGGGCCAGACGGACAGCACGCCGCCATCGCCAAGTTCATTCAGAATGAACTTGACGCCGAGCGGGAAAAGTAACCTTGCTTCACCAACAAGGTTCTCAACACACAGAGCTGTTGAAAGAACATAGTGCTCAACAGTTTGAACTGTTGAGACAGCAGCAGGCCACTGCTACCGGGTCGACGTATACACGATGACCCGAGACTCTAAAGGTTGACATCTCAAAGTACGAGGGAGCCGATGAAGACTCTCTGTTGAGATGGTTCGTGGAACTAGACGATGCCATAAGGGCTCGTCATATCGTCGATGAGGAAATGCAGATCGCATTTGCTCAATCGAACTTGGCAGGGCGTGCAAAGACGTGGGCCTTGGGCCTTAAGTTACGCGACCCATATGTCTTTGGGTCGTTGGAAGTCTTCAAGTCCCTACTAAGGCAAACTTTTAAGCCCGAGCGGAGTTCAGGGCTCGCTCTGAACTCCTGAGAATCAAGCAAGGTAAACGTGACGTACACTCGTACATTCAGTACATACGTCACCTAACCAGTTGCATAACAGTCGACCCACTGAACCAACAAACGTTGATTACGTTGTTCATGCAGGGTCTGACTGATGGTCCTGTTAAAACCTACCTGTTCCGATTGGAGTTCAACACTCTAGAAGAGGCAATAAGGGTTGCGGAACAGGAGGACTTCATCGTGAAACAGGCTCACGCGAATTCGAATTCCTATCGTCCATCGAGACGACAGGAAAATGGAGGCTCAGAACCAATGGACTTCTGTAAAGCGAGGAGCGAGAGCTCTCGTGTTAACAACTACAAGAAATTGAAAAAATGCAATAGATGTCAGAAAGGGCATTATGCATATGAATGCAGTGCCCCTAGCGCGGTACCACGTACTGCAGGAAACAGTAACCGCCAAGCGGCCAAGCGAGGTCCAAGGCGTGGGTCCGACGTTGTTGCGAAAACGCAACAACGTAACAGAGAGCCAAAAAAACGGCCAGAGTCAGTAGGTGCGGAGCACCCTACTGATTCAGCAACATCAAGTGAGTTTGCAGGCCTCTTGACGAAAGTTGCTCCCAACACTCAGTCATTGTGTGTTGCTGCTTCTGGTAATGAGGTTTCCCTCATTACGTTGAAACTCGAAGTGACACAAGGCATGTCGCTTCGAGCCCTAGTCGATTGTGGGGCGTCGAGCAACTTTGTACGACGCCAATCGCTAGACAAAAGAGAGCTCGAATATGTTGAGCGAGAGATCCCTCCAACGAGGATGACGGTGCGTCTCGCGACAGGCGCATCCGTGACAGTGATGAAACGTGTAGTGGGTATTACCTATACACTGAAGGGAGTCCAATACAATGATGACTTCATCATATTAGATTTGGATGACAAATTTGATGTCATCCTTGGACTGCCGTGGCTCAGAAGGTACGAGCCACAAGCCAGTTGGCATCGACGAACAGTCCATATGCCTGTCACTTGTTCATCAGATGGCTATCTGATGAACGCCATGGAGCGCCCACAAACATGTGGGTGTACTACGAGCGAGTGCAATGGCCTCATGTGTGGTTCGGTCGTTAGTACGACTGCACATGGCCATGAAGTAGCTGATCGCCACACCATGATGCCAGATTCCGGCGACTGCATTGAGATGCAGTTCGCGCCGAAGTCCCACCACCCGAATAAGTAGAGTGGAATGGGGCTTGGGTGTCCTCCAAACGGACAACACCCAAGTGAAAATGAACCGATTGCCAATGATTGGCAATACGATGATCTTAGTGCGATTGGATAATCGCACGTACAAGACCTGGCCGCGGTAGCGCAACCAACGCCAGAAGATAACGAGGGAGCAATTCCACTCGTGTCAGATGATGAGATAGCCCAAGAGGCTAGTGAGGGAATAAGTCCCCAAAAAACTGTGGAAATAAGTTCTTATGAGACAACAGAGACATTGAATGTCCTAGTCAATGACGGATCAAGAATAGACACTTACCAACTTGATCTGATCGCGCCTCCGAAGACAACTTCGGAGATCACTCAATTGCCCACGCTCGAACAGAAGCGGTTCTTGCGTGATCTGCGTAGTAGCAAAGTAAAGCAGATTTGCTTACTCGTCGCGGAAGATGAGTACGTAACCGATATTCGGTCGGCAATGGTATTCGCTGAGAACGAAAGGGTTCTCAGCAGCTCATCAATGGACGAGAGTGTCCTTGATGAGAAGATTCGGATTGAGCGATATACATCCCAATCGTGGGAATCGCTCAAGACAAATCCTTTCTACGATGATTTAATGGAAATCAGGGATGTATTCCCAGAAACAGTGCCGTGCGAGCTACCCAAAAATAAGGGTACTCGTCACGAGATCGACCTGAAACCAGGCTCAATGTATTGTGTTATGAAGCAATGGCCATTGCCACGTGAACAAGTACTAGCGATTGACAAATTCTTTGCCGATCGCTTGGCAGCGGGACATGTGAGGGAATCTACTTCCCCATATAGCTCTCCGACCTTCTGTTTCCGAAAGGCCACAGGAGGATGGCGGATAGTACGTGCCTTCAACAAGTTGAATGCTGCCACTGTACCGGCTCAAACGCCGATACCAAGAAAGGATGTCATTATAAATGGTATGTCAAGGAGTACCAAATTTTCATCGATGGATCTGATGGACGGGTTATATCAGATCCTTATGCGTGAAAATGACATTCCTTACACAGCAGTGAGCACCCCAAGCGGTATGCTTTGGGAGTTATTAGTAATGCCATAAGGGCTGAGTAATGCCCCTGCTACGTTCAACAGAAGTGTTACGAATCTATTGAGGTCTGTGCGAGAATTTGCACCTAGCTATTTCAATGAAGTGTTCGTCCATAGCCGGGCTATGGATAGACAGACGGATTTGGAAGTCCACCGACTCCACGTCCGAAAGGTTCTTACACTGATTCGTGAGCATAAGTTGTATGCCAACCTCAAGAAGTGTATATTTGCTGCAGGCGAAATACCACTTCTTGGATGCATCGTGGGTAAGCACGGCGTCCGGGCCGATCCGGAAAAGATCAAGGCGATCACTGACTGGCCGGTGCCTGTGGATGTAAAAGGACTTCGAAAGTCCCTTGGCCTAGCGGCGTATTTGCACAAATACTTGCACAATTATGCCGAGATGACTGTTCATCTCTCTCGTTTATTGAAAAAGAACAAGAAGTGGGCATGGAGTGCTGATTGTCAGCGCTCATTCGAAGGTATCAAGCAAAGCTTGATACGCTTGCCAGTTTTGGCGATTGCAGACCAAGACAGACCATTTCATGTGGTCTGCGATGCAAGTGATTTTGCCATCGGATGTGCACTAATGCAGTACGACACAGACGGTGCTGAGCGTGTCGTCTGCTATCAGTCACTTCAGCCCAACCAGCTGAACGTAACTACCCAGTCCATGACAAGGAACCTCTTGCAATGAAGTATGCATTGGCGAAATTCAGGGTCTACCGGCCAGGTGATAGACCCTTCATCGTATACACGGACCATACGTCCTTACGCACGGGTGTTAACAGTCCACACCTCTCGCAGCGAATGGCGAGGTGGCTGTCGTTCTTCGCGGAGTATAACTTCTCTGCGGAATATAAACCAGGACGCCTGAATGTCGTCGCTGATGCTCTGTCGCGCCGGCCCGATTTCAAACCGGCTGCGCAACGACACTGGTCCGACCACTGTTGCGGTGTTGACGTCGAGTGTCCCGTCATCAACCTTATTCGAAGACATACGCAAGGCGTACGATCCGGCAATGGTGCGTTTGGTGGATCATCTCTCGCAACCATCCCATAAATCCCTTACAAGATTGCCCCCAGTATATCGATCCTCCACGGATAGATAAACAGTCCACAATGGCTTACTGAAGTATACAGCCGTTGCCGGCGACACGCCTCGTGTCGTCGTACCGGACCATGGTGACCTGCGACTGCGCATCATGTATGAGTACCACGATACACCTACTGGTGGACATCGTGGTCGAGAAAAGACATATATCACAGTTGGTCGCGACTTTTACTGGTCGCGCCAGTATCAGTTCGTGCGAAAGTACGTCCACGCATGCGAAGTATGTCAACGAGTGAAGTCAGGTCCTTCACTTCGTGCGCCGTTGCAACCGTTGCCCATTCCGGCAGAATGCTGGGAATCATTCTCAATGGACTATGTCTTTGGATCCCCCGCAGACCCACACAAGAATACAGGTATTCTTGTGTTCGTTTATAGATTCAGTAAAATGGTACACCTGGTCGCTGTACCTGAATCTATCAATGCATCGGCATGTGCCCGTGTTTTTATTGACACGATCTTTCGTCTTCATGGGTTGCCTCGTGAACTCGTCTCTGATCGAGATCCACGGTTCACTGCCTAATTCTGGCGATCCGCGTTCAAATCACTCGGAACGCGCCTTCAGATGTCGACCTCTGACCACCCTGAAACAGATGGTCAGACAAAACGTGCAAACCGCGTTCTTGAGGAAATCCTTCGGGGTTATGTCCATTTGTTTACGAATTGGAGCGAATTCTTGCCAATGGTGGAATTCGCCATCAACAACTCGGTGCATGCATCGACGACGCATACACCGTTCTTCGTGAATGGCTTGCGCCACCCACGCCTACCAACCTTCTTAGGGTGTGACTCTAGTTTGAGGGGGGGAAGGGAATCATTCGAGCGAACGCCAACTCGGCTCTCACTCATCACGTACTGAACACGAGGTCACTACGTATGACACCGTTGTCGATCACATCGACTTCAGTGAAGAAGAGGAAAGTTAGAGCGAGAATGCTCTTACTACCCAGGTCACTGATCTTGCCACAGTGCGCTCCAAGCGCACTACAGCCAAAGTCAGAGAGTCGATGAATTCATACTGGCTCGCGAAACGGTTGTCCGTTTTGTGCAAGACTCCATTGCAGAAGCAGTGGACCGACAAAAGAAAAAGGCAGACAAGAATGGAAGAGCAAATGTTCTTTCATTCAATGAAGGTGATCTAGCCCTACTAACTACGGTAAACTTACCTCGGCACATACTGACTAACGCGGGTAGTAAAAAGTTACTACCCACGTTCATCGGTCCATTTCGTGTGCTGCGCCGCATAGGCAACGCATACACGATTGAACTGCCACGTAAGATGCGCACGCATCCTACGTTCTACGTCGGTTGCCTTAGACCTTATCACCAGTACGGGACTTCTTCAGGTGAAGAAATCCCTTGCGCTCAAGCATCTCCAAGAGATACTTGTGTTCGCAGTGCTGACTATCAGCCCGAGTCTGAAGTTCGGATATCTTCCCGCGAAGCCGATAGATATCCTGATGAGCTTCCACTAGCTCGTCGCGAAGAGAACGCTGAGTCCGCTCGTTCTCAAGCTGAGAAAACGCAAAATCTGATCGATCTCTCTTCCGTTCCGAGGAGAGACGCGTCACATTGTCGACCAGACCCAAACGTCTGCTCCTCTCGTGCTCGATGTCCTCGCGCAACTCACACGTTACGCGCTCAAGCTGGCTCACAGTATCAGATTGAGCCTATAAACCCGTCTGAGAACGTGTTTCCTCCTCCGCCTCATCCATTGATTGATACGCGCGGTGGCCAACGCTTCCTCGTGGAGCGCTTGTTGAACCACCGCGATGACAAAGGATGTCGGACGAGTTACCTCGTCCGGTGGCGCGGGTATCCACCCTCGGCAGATACTTGGGAGCCTCGCTTTCAACTGCTGGTTGATGTTTTGGGCCTTGTCGAGCGGTATGACAAGGCGAATCCGATGCCGAAGAAGGCCCATCGAGAAACGAACGCCCAGCGCGCTTGTAGAGGGACTGCAAATTAGCTATTCCCTCGTACATCTCTTGAGTGACACGTACCCTCCACCAGGGTTCATTCATCGAGTAGGCTTCCTTTGGAGCTCATGCCAAGTTATTCACACAACTTTGGCACGCATCACCCCAAGAGAGGCATGGTAGCCCGGACTCTCTTGACAACCGATGCAGTTTGAAACGTGCACCGGTAGAGGTCCGTTTCTCAAAACGATTTCGAGCTAGCAATAGCTTGTCTAGCCAGGCATCACGCCCAATCTCACCAACGTTGTGGATGAAAGCGTTCCATGCCTGAATCAAAGAGGGACCATCACGTTTGTGATTCCCACTGTACCATCGATGCTTGAAGAACGCATCGATGAAGAAATCATGTTCAGTGCGAAAGTTACTCGCACTAGGATCAAGCTTATGAATCTTTGATGAATTGAATAATCTTATTCGATAACGATCACTCGTCGTGTCGGACAGATAAGCCAACACTCTCTGAGTAGGTAGCCACGGCTTCTTCTCAGGAGCAACACGCGAGATGTTGCAATCCACAGTCTCTTGTCTGGTGTCAATAGAAGTACCGACACCAGGATCATCCCGATCACTTGGACTATGATGCATGATTGTATCACCGTCAAGGTCGTTCCGATGGCTTATATCGCTTTCGGTAGAACGACTCCGTCTCGGAGATGAAGGATCGTACTCGCCGGACGATCCGAAGATGTCACGACGATCTGCAAGGCTTAAAGCGCTTCGAGAAGCCGACTTAGTCGGCTCCGGTTTAGCCAACTCTGGATCTTCCTTGGCTTTTGCCTCCTTCTAGTCGGTCTCACCGTCAGACTCGCCAGAGTATATGAGCTCAAGCTCATAATCTCCGATGTCACGCGGTGCATCACCGCGTGCGCCTGCAGCAGCGACTGCTGCAGGCTGAGTCGCGGAAGCAGCAGAAGAACTTACGTCAGCTGCTTCGGGTGATCCTGTCTCCCCTGCGGCAGCGATCGGAGTCTCATGGCTGCGTTCTCGGCAGCTTTGGCTGCACACCGCATGGACTTGTTGACCATGCGATGAGAATGAAGAATGGATGGATTGGCCAACAAGTGCTTCCCTGTCCCAGAGCTACTCAACAGTGTCATTCATAGTCAATCAGTCACTAATGTGACTGATGGTTAAGGGGGGTGATGTAACTGGGTGCCTCCGTTACATGATAATTTACATAAGGTAATTATCAAGTATGAATATTATGTTAGAACAAACATAATACTCTCACAATATTATCCTAATAGATAATATTGCCCCGCAGATGTAACACACTGTTCATTGGTTGGTATCGGATCGAGATATCAACCAATAAAGTCTATACACGACAGAAGTACGCAATAAGTGGTGCGCAGATAGGGGTCAATGCATATTTGTATTTAGACATAGTTAAATGAAGTCAATAGGGATTTATTAAAAGGATTCACTATACTAATTACAGTTCTACTTTTTACCTGTACTGAGTACTCTTACTCCGCATAGCAATCTTCCTCTGCACGTACGTGTACGTGAGGTAGTCGGACGCACACACCCTTGCACTGTCAGCAGTGCAAGGTTTATTCAGTTAACCGAATAAGGTGTGCCCCGATACACGCTGGATGTGTGCCAAGTGTAACTTAACCAGGTCAAGTTGCAGTGCTGGTGTAATGCATATAATAGGATGGTTGACTAGAGAGAATAGTTAGCACTCAATATATTTCACTTTTACTTCCCATATCTTCTGCACAAGTGCGGACAACCACACTACAGTCTAACAGGTTATAAGCTCAACTAAACGTATTGGTGGTGCGGCTAAACCAGCTGCACATACCGTGGTTGTAACGGGGTGAGCCTGTTAGATGAATTAACCCTTGATACTTGTTAACCATAATATTATCACAAAGGTTGATAATGTTCGTGAATACTACCATAAAGGGTAATATATAGAAACGCTCACCGATTGGCTGATATGGATAATCATATCAGCCAGCTCTAGCGGTCCAATCAACGATGGACGCGCGCAATGAGCGGTGAGCAAGACTTTAGCATACATTTTAGTAGATAAATATAATGAAGTTAGGACCAAAACATGGGTTAATGATCAGGACTTAATTATATTTAGTACAGTTTTACTTTTACCAGCAACTAGACTGTCTCTAGTTGCTTTCCCTTCCTCTGCCGAGTTAACAGAGGTAGCGAGGCACCACTCACGCTACTGTCGGTGATAGTAGCTCCACACTGGTTGTCCAGTGTGTTGCTCCGGTGCACCGTTAAACCTGGTAGCACTATGTAGTCCGTCCAAGGACCACAAAACCCGTTCAACATGAACATGTTGGACGACGAAGGCGACGATACCTTTCACGGCACCCGTGAAAGTTACTCCTATTTGAGTGATGTCGAATGGAGTGCGGTCGAACGAATGAGTTAGACCGTTGGTGAAGAAGCTGTCTGGTCTCTGCTATCCCCAAGGGATACGGACCAACAGCATTCCGTAATCGCCGAGTTTTGCAACGAGAACTTGACGCGTAGCGAGATGAAGTGACCCTGCTGCATCAGCACGATCACCAGCAGACTTAGCTCCGCAGACAGCAACAGTCTCAGTCTGCTACTGCAGCGTCGACACGTGAGCGTCGACGCAAGACTCTAAAGCTAGAAGTCTCCAAGTATCGGGGAGTCGAGGAAGACTCCCTATTGAGATGGTTCCTCGAAGGGGACGACGCCATTAAGGCTCGCCACATCAACGACAAGGAAATGCAAGTTGCATTTGCCAAATCGAATTTCTAAGGGCGTGCCAGAACGTGGGCCCTGAATCTTCAATTACACAATCCAAACGTGTTTGGATCGTTGGCAGTCTTTAAGACGCTGATCAGCCAAACGTTTGAGCTGCCAAGAGCTGACTTCAGGACTCTTTCAGATCTCCTGAAGATAAAACAAGGTAATCATGACGTTCACGCTTACGCTCAGCACGTTTGTTACCTTGCAAGTTGCATGGTAGCGAACCCTGTAAGTGAATTCGTGTTGGTCACGATATTCATACAGGGACTTATAGATGGTCCCGTGAGGAACCACCTATTCCGCATCGAGTTGAAGTCGCTCGAAGAAGCGATCACAACTGCGGTGCAAGAGGACTTTAGTGTGAGACAGGCTCACATGAGCTTGACCCCCTATCGTCTCTCAAAACGAGTAGAGGCGGGAGGTCCAGAACCAATGGACCTCTGCAGTGTTAAGAGCGAGAGACCTCGCTCTTCAAGCAGTAAACAATTGCAAAAGTGCAATCACTGTCAGAAGTTAGGACACTACGCTTACGAGTCTAGTGCTTCACATCCAGTGTCTCGTAACACTGAGACAAGTGATCGACCGTCAGCCGAGAAGGGCAACGGACGCGGGTCCGACGCTGTTGCGAAGTCACAACAGCGTGGCGGGCCGTAAAAAAACGGTCGGGGTCAGTCTGGGTGGAGCGCCCTACTGATCCAGCAACCTCAGTAGAATTTGCAAATATATTGATGAAAGTTGCTTCAGACTCAAAATCCTTGTGTGTATCTGCACTTGGTGATGAGGTACCCCTCATCACCTTGAATTTAGAAGTGACAAGAGATTTGTCACTACGTGCCTTAGTTGACTGTGGGGCGAACAACTTTGTTCGTCGCCGGTCGCTAGAGGATCGTAGGCTCAAGTTCGTTGAGCGCATTACCCCTCCTACAAGGCTGACAGTGCGCCTCGCAACAGGCGCATCGATAGCAGCGAAGAAAAGTGTAGTGGGATTTCACTACAAGTTAGAAGATTTGCAGTACAATGATGATTTCATCGTACTTGATTTGGATGAAAAATTCGATGTCATCCTAGGGTTACCCTGGCTCAGAAGGTACGAGCCAAGGGTCAGCTGGCAGCATCGACCCGTGAAGATGCCTGCCACTTGTTTATCAGATGGCCATCTGATGAACGTCTTGGAGCGTCCACAAGCGTGTGGAAGTACTGCAAGTGAGTGCGATAGCCTCACTTGCGGTACGGTCGTTAGTACGACTGCACAAGGTCACAGTGTGACAACCGATCACACTGTGGAGGAAGATTCCGGCGGCTGTGCGGATGCACAGGCAGCGCCGAGGGTCCACCACTCGAACAAGTCGAGTGGATCGGGACATGGGTGTACGCCTAGCGGGCGACATCCAAGTAAGAATGAACCGGTTGCCCACACAGGGCAACACGATGATTCTAGATCGGCTGGAGAGTCGACGTAGAGGACCTAGCTGTGGTAGCGCAACCGTAGCAAGAAGACGTCGAGGGAATGAGTCCCCACGTACTTAAGGAAGAAATTCCTCAAGCAGTTATTGGTGAGGTAACGAGACCTCATCAGCCTGAGTGAATAAGTCCCCAGCAGCCTGTGGAAAAGGGTTCCCAGGAAGAAACCGAGACATTGAATGTCTTGGTTATTGACGGGTCAAGTGTAGGCGCTTTTACACTTGATCTGATCGCGCCTCCGAAGTTGACTTTGGAGATCACCCAATGGCCAACGCTAGGACCGAAACGGTTCTTGCGAGATCTGCGTAGTGGCAAGGTCAAGCAGATCTGTGTACTCGTCACGGAGGACGAGTACGTGACTGACATTGGGTCGGCAGTAATATTTACAGAGAACGAACGGGTTCTTAGCAGCTCATTGATGTACGAAATTGTCCTCGATGAGAAGACTCGGATTGAGCGATACACGACTCAATCTTGGGAGTCGCTTCAGGCAAATCCTTTATATCAGGATTTGATCGAATTCAAGGACGTGTTACCTGAATCCGTACCATGCGAATTGCCAAAGGATAAATGCACTCGACATGAAATCGAGCTCAAACGGGGCTCGAAGTACTGTGTCATGAAGCAGTGGACACTGACTCGTGAACAAGTACTTGCGATTGACAAGTTCTTTGCCGATCGCTTAACTGTGGGTCATGTGAGGGAGTCAACTTCTCCTCACAGCTCTCCGACCTTCTGTGTGCGCAAGGCCACGGGAGGATGGCGGATAGTGCACACATTCTACAAGTTGAAATCTGCAACGTTACCAGCTCAGACGCCGATACCGAGGAAGGAAGTAATCATTGATGGTATGTCAAAGAGTACCATCTTTTCGTCCATGGATCTGATGGACGGGTTCTATCAAATTCTAACTCGTGAACGGGACATCCCGTACACGGCAGTAAGCACCTCGAGCAGCATGCTTAGGGAGTGGCTAGTAATGCCACAAGGGCTTAGCAACGCCCCTGCCACATTCAACAGATGTGCTATAAATCGGTTGAGACCGGTGCAAGATTTCGCACTGAGTTACTTCGACGATGCACGGGCGGAAAGACGGACGTAAAGGTTCATAGAACTCACGTTTGTCAGGTTCTTACACTTATTCGCAAGCATAAGCTGTATGCCAACCTCAAGAAGTGCATATTCGCTTTTAGCGAAATACCACTTCTTGGGCCCCTCGTGGGTAAACACGGCGTACGCCCTGATCCAGAAAGGATTAAGGCGATTACCGACTGGCCTGTGCCAGTCAACGTTAACGGACTTAGAAAGTTCCATGGTCTAGCGGCGTACTTACACAATTAGTCGCGCAAATACGTCGAGATGACCGTTCACCTCTCTCGTCTCTTGAAAAAGAACGAGAAATGGTCATGGAACGCTGAATTGTTAGAGTTCCTTTGAAAGTATGAATCAGAGCTTGATGCAATCGCCCATCTTGGTGATTGAAGACCAAGACAGACCATTCCATGTGTTCTGTGACGCCAGCGATTTCGCAATCGGTTGCGCGTTGATGCATTACGATGCGAACGGCGCAGAGCGCGTCGTCTGTTATCAATCGTGTCAGCTGCAAGCAGCTGAGCGTAGTTATCCAATGCATGAAAAGGAACTCCTTGCCATGAAGTATGCACTGCTTGGCGACTGGCCGTTCGTAGTCTGTACGGACCATGCGTCATTACGAACGGCCTTAAACAGCCCACACCTCTCGCAAATAATGGCGAGGTGGCTGTCCTTCTTTGAGTAGTACAACTTTCCGTAGAGTATAAACCCGGACGACTCAATATCGTCGCGGACGCGTTGTCGCGCCGACCTGAATTCGAGTCGTCTGTGCAGTCCAACCCCAATGAGGTTGATACCACTATTGCAACACTAGTCGCTAGTGTTCCGTCGTCAACATTGCTTGACGACATCAAAAAGGCCTACGCAGAAGATAAGGCTCTTCTGCGACTAATGGATCATCTGGCGACTTTATCTCGTAAATCTCTCAAAGATTTACCGGCCTTGTATCAATCTTCCGCGGATCGATACACAACACGCAACGGGTTGCTTTATTATACAGCCGTTATAGGCAACACACCTCTTTTTTTCGTCCCCACTCATAATGATTTGCGCTTACGTACAATGTATGAGTGCCACGATGCACCAACAAGTTGGCATCGTGGGCGTGAGAAGACTTATCTCACGGCAAGTCGCGACTTTACTGGCCCCGCCAGTATCATTTTGTGCGCAAGTACATTCGTGCTTGTGAAGTGTGCCAACGGGTGAAGCCCAGTCCTTCGTCCGGTGCGCCACTACAGCTTCTACCAATCCCGACAGAGTGCTGGCAGTCCGTTTCAATGGAATTCGTCTTCGGTTTACCTGAAGGCTCTCACAAGAATAATGGTATTCTTCTGCCCTTAGACCGTTTCAGCAAGATTGTACATCCTGCAGTTAATGAGTCAATCTCAGCACACGGTTGTGCCTGTGTCTTCATTGACACGGTATTCTGACTCCACCGTCTACCCCTTGAACTAGTCTCTGATAGAAATCCTCTGTTCACAGCGAAGTTTGGCAATCCGTGTTCCGAGGGATCGGAACACGTCTGACTATGTCTACTTCTGACCACCCCAAGACTAATGGTCGGACAGAACGCGTCAACCGGGTCCCTCGAAAGAGAAATCTTCAGGATAACTCCCAACTCTTTCCCAGAATGTGGGGG
>JH598714.1:24428-84936 GCA_000173235.2 Hyaloperonospora arabidopsidis Emoy2 | reverse complement strand
TTAAGCGTGAAAGGCACTCGGTAGCCAAGCATGCAGGTACGCACTTCTTTGACACGTCACGATCTGCTGTGATGCTACTACCAATTTCTCCTTTCGCGTGTGGCGTGCTTCTGTGACAATGTTTAGGACGATATTTTTGGTGTCAAAAATCGGCATGGACGCCAAATCATTCACCCACTGATCGAATATAAGCTGCGGGTTTAATTTTGCAATAAATGCCTTGGCCGCCGATTTCAGTGCCTTGCCTTCCACATGTTGTTCCCAGCCTACACCTAGTACACTCTCGACACGCGACAGTAGCATTTTGAGCTTGCGCTCTATTTGCTTCGCCCACATCACAGCACCAGCAATGGGAGGAATGTCACGCAGTTTGCTGGTGCGAGACGCCTCCGAGTAGGCATAATGGGAACGGAACTTAGCTTGTAGGTTGCTCACGTCCTCTTTGACATTTTCAATCAGCTGCATCTGGAATTGCTGGACGGCGCTGCGAATGCGAGGACGAAAGAATAGTGCGTTGTACTTGGAGAACACACGAAACATTTCATCAGCGTTTGACGTAGCACTCAGTCGGCTAGTAAGGCTGCTGATAATACGGCCTTCAACGCGATCAATACACAAATCGTACGCCTTGCGCAGGTTCTTCCACGCAGTCATACCTTCACCCGAGATATCAAGAGGATCCAGCGAATTCAATTGAAAGTAGGCCGAATTGATTTCAGTGAGTGCATCGTTCGTGCCATCACTTACGCGCGGACCATCGAGCCCAATAGCGTTCGAAGCGCCCAGCACCCTCCGGATCACATCACGTAGTTTTTCGTGCTGCTCACGGAACTCATACAATTCCAGCAAACGCTCTTCAATTGCAACATGCTCCATCTGCAACTCTGCGAGCAACGGAAGCTTTCCAGCACTGATCGACCCGCCTCGTCGCTTGAAAAGCTCCTTTGTGAGATCGTAGAGTGTTGCAATCTGGCGGTGCCAGTTCGAGAAAAGCTCCTTGCAGGAAGAGAGCAGTTGGACGAACTGCTTGAATGGAACTTGAATAAGGCTGTACACGCGCAACAAACTGACAACCTGCTGCGTCAGGTCGCTCGATATCACTTCCATGAAATGCAGTAGCCGCACCAAATTATAAGAGTCGGCTACACGTATTTTTTTCAGGTGTGTAAAGACAAGAGTTACCCCTTGATTAAGCTGGTTGATATCCGTGGCTGACAAAATGGAGTTCATCGGGAAATCTTTCATCAGGGTCATGATACTTGATACGACCTGAATGGCTGTGCCAAGCCCATGGTCAGCGCTGAACGTTACAGTAGCCAAATACCGCTTTGCCCGTTGCAGCACCGCAAGCGTAATCTCTACTTCTGGTGATTCAAGCTTCTCCTGGACAGCAAGCAGCGCGCGATTCAAATCGCACCAAAAGTTGATTTCCTGCATTGCCGTGCCAGGAAGCGGCTCATGAATCAGCCTCGTGACTTTCTGGATTTCCTTAATCCACTTACTGACTCCTCCCTGCAGAGTATTCACAAAAACTACATCATCCACTTTTTCTGCAAGACCAAGTGCTTCCACATCGATCGGCACGCCTTTCTCGCGCACCAACTTAGCAGCTTGTTGAATCGCTAGGTGGAAGACCAAGTTCACTTCAGGAATCTCAATATTCTGCTGATACTGGAGCAAGGCCAACTCGAGCTCCTTCATCCTCCGGCGAATAGCTGGCAATCCTCTCGTGCCTTCACTCACGTTGCTCGTCTCACTTTGTGGCTGGTGCACCTTGGAGTACTCAATCATCAGTGGCGTGAACGACTGGTGCACGTAATTGTACACGACACTAAGTAGATTGCCACTATCATTGGGTTCCCCCTCTGCGGTCTCCCCACTGCTGCTCGTGGCTGTGTCTGCGTCCGCCTTGTCTCCTCCTTTCGCCTTTGAGCCCAGACCCAATGTCATCACTTGCAGCTGATGACTGAGCGTCTGGTCCTTCGTCAACGGGGCATTAAAGCGCTTGATAAAACACACCACGTCGTCGCCGCTCTTCTTGCCAGGCACGTACTCGATGCCCAGGTTCACGCGCACGCCGTATGTCAAAGCGTCCACTGCAACGTCATTGTTTTGGGTACACACTGGACAGCAGTGCACCTGCAACACGCGCGTTGCCGAATCAGAGACAAATTGCTCGAGAGTGATGGTCGTTTCCGCATTGTGGAGGTCGGCCTTGAAAGTAGCCACTGAGGGCGTCGAGTCTTGACCAAAGAGCGGCATACAAGTGGACAGAAGATAGCGCTGGAAGTCACTCACGGGTAACACATGGGCTGCCACGGCGGGAGCTGCTGTCGCGTCGTCCGCACCGCTTTCCATGCGCCACGTATGACTTGATTGACTGACTCCTTTACTACTTCTCAAAGGTCCTTAAGGGGAAGTGTGCGATCCGCGTGAGGTTGACGCAAGGTTGCACCAATCTCCTATCGTGGCGTACCCAATCGATCTTTATGTTGTAGCTATCATCCGTATGATTTGCTCGTCTTTTGTCAGAAATGGTTCATGAATGGTACCTGAGGTATTCGTAAAAATGTAGATAAAGCGCGTTAAAATGTGAATGTCGCTCGAAGCAAAGCGCGTAAATGTCAACTTCATCGCCCGTGGATAGAAGGAGGAGAATCTCATACTTAGTTATGTACGCATCGAGCTGAGCACAAGCAATTGCGAAAGGACTAGGGGATATGGCAAGCATCTGCGTCGCTTGCTTCAGAAAACCGAGTCTCGACTGTTTCTACAGCGGCATTCGCTTCTTGTTTTGCTTGTTAATGAGGTTCTTGTGGATGTGCGGGATGACGCCACCCCCGGCGATCGTGGCCTTAATCAACGTGTCAAGTTCCTCGTCTCCGCGGATAGCAAGCTGCAGATGGCGCGGTGTGATGCGCTTAACCTTGAGGTCTTTGGATGCATTGCCCGCCAGCTCCAGCACCTCAGCTGTTAGGTACTCCATAATAGCGGCTGCATACACGGCCGCGGTGGCGCCCACGCGCTGGTTATTGGCGACACGCTTCTTCAAGAAGCGATGGATGCGACCCACGGGGAACTATCAGTAGCAGAACGAGGGGAGTGAGCAATTCGTCACAGATCGTGCATAGTACATGCGACTGGTAGTGCTGGTACATGTAATAATTACCTGGAGGCCGGCGCGCTGCGACCGGGACTGTGGTGCCCGCTTGGACGTAACCCCCTTGCCCCCTTTGCCTCCTTTTCCGCCCTTGCCGCCGATACCTGACTGCAAAGCACGAGAAAAAGCCGAGATCCGTCACGTCAGTCTTTTTTATAACGAGCTTCACGACTCCAGTTGGAACCGCACGTACCATGATGCTCTAAGTCTTGGAATTTCGAAATGAAAATTTGATCGGCATAAAATCGCGATAAAAACACTCGAGCCAATCACATGTCAACAATACAATCTGACTGCTTAGAATCAGTTCTGTGCACAATATCGACACGACAATCAAATCGATCCACATTATTCCACAGTAAAGGTCTCGTGCCGCCACTTGTCCAGGGCGTCGCGAGCTACGATGCAGTCGAATACACGCTCCTGGGTTTCTGTACCCTGTGATAACCCGTCAGCTGCACCTCGACACCGATCGCTGCACGCGTGTGCTGTGTGCAAAGACTCGCTTTACGTCTTCGGAGGTGGGCTCAGATCAGTTTTGGAGGAAGTCGCTTGGGCAATAAACCCCCACTAGGCGTCACCGCATTGTTGCTCACTGAATGATCTCTTAATGATCTATGGCTGCATCTCTTTTGGGTTCAGGCTATGACGGATCGAATCGGACGAATGACTTTTACGAGTTCAACTTCAACCGCAAGCTCTGGTCAGTCGTGCTGGCGATTGGTTCTGCTCCGAGTCCTCGTGACCGCCATGTGGCCGTAGTCTACAAGAACTCGTTTTTCGTCTTTGCGGGATTCGACGGCAGCTCGCGCGTCAATGACTTTATCGAGTACAACTTCTGTATGTTTCAACGACTGGAAGTGGTGCATTGTGAGATACTGCTATTGACATTGACGTTTTGGTGGTAAACAATTTTTTTGTCTATAGCTACGCAACGATGGAGAAATGTTATGGTGACTGCTGGAATGCCACCGACAGCGCGACACAGTCATGCTGCTGTCGTGTATGGTACGTTTATGGTCTAGATACGGGCGGTGAGATGATTGTCTCACTGATATAGCCGCATGGTTCGGAATGTGTCAAACAGGCGAGTCCATGTACTGCTTCGGGGGTTACGATGGAAATTACCGAAATGACTTCCACGAGTTTAACTTCGGTGCGTTCAACTTTGAGTTATTGCAGCCGTGAATAGCGTAGTTACCGTGTTAGCTTACTGTTTTGGTTTTGCTCTTTTAGAAACAAACACTTGGTCGCCAGTATCTTCAACAGGGCTTTTCCCACGACCTCGGTAAGCGTTGGTTTGACTCGTTCTGATGGCGTATCGAATTGAACGGCTTCGTACCGTTTACTCCACCAGATATCGATCATCGTTGGTGCTGCATAACAACACGTGCGTACTATTTGGCGGTCACGATGGGTCTCACCACCTTGATGATATTCACGTGTTTGACTTTGGTACGTGTCTGGAAGTTCGTGTAAGATTTGTTCTCTGCTAAGAGGCTAATATGTGCTTCACGTTGACATTCAAACACCAGATACACGGGTCTGGTCATGGCTTACAACACAGGGACCAGCACCCGCTGCTCGTGATAGTCATGTTGCTGGTGTTCACTTAAATTCCATGTACATTTTTGGCGGCAGCACGGGCACTGCAGTGAACGACTTCTATGAGCTTAATTTTGGTGAGTGGCCCAATTTTTATGGATCTCCGACTACTGGTGCTAACTAGTCATGCTTGTTTCGCTCGAACTAAGAGTCAAATACTTGGCGACCAATGCAGTTCGACGGCCAGCCGCCGGAACACCGCTTTTGTCACGTCGGCACCGTTTATGATTCCAGCCTAATCATCTTCGGTGGCTACGATGGAAATAGACGGCTAAATGACTTTCAGCAATTTCGCTTCAAGGAGGCGCTGTATCAGCTGGATATTCCTGAGGGCACGCTTACCAATGACCTAAGAATGTTGGTGAACAACGACATCATGAGTGATGTCACGTTTATCGGTACCCACAGCGAGATAATCACGTTGTTGCTGCGGAAGTTCGTCATCACTGACTACACAGCTATGTATAATATGCTGTGTCTACTGCAGTTGAGGGAATTCCTGTTTACGGACACAAGATTCTGTGCATCCGCTGCAACTACTTCAATGCAATGCTTACAGGAGAGGTAACGCATGCGAGTACTGCGACGATAGTAGAGTACGAACTAACTGCAAATGGCATTATAGATGTTGGAAAGCCGTGCCCGCGAGATTTCCATCACCGAAGTGCGTCGGCCAGTCTTCCTTTTGTTGATGGAGTACCTGTATACAGATTATCTAGATGTAGCCGTGGACATCGCAATGGAGCTCTTTGCTACCGCGGATCGGGTACGTGCGCTATCAAGATGACTCTAACCCGTGCATATGCTAACATATTCTTGAGTTTATGTGAAATAGTATGGTGTCGAGCGATTGAAGCACATTTGCGAAGGTAAAATGCTTGGGTCGTTGTGCACCGAGAACGCTGCTAGCATTTTTCATGCTGCAGACCTGCACAATGCAACACTGCTGCGCGACCAGTGCATCACCTTTATACTCAGCAACTTCGACGCGGTAACGAAAACCGAAGCTTTCGAAGAGATGGGTCGAACCAACGTCGAATTGGTCTTTGAACTGTTGAAGCGGCGCTAAACACTCCAAGTGCCAGCTCTTGTGTTAGACGGCAAGTTGTTGGCTGGAACATACAGATTACTTGTCTTGCATTCAAATACTCTAGACACCTTTTTGACCACGAGAAGAAACGCGAATAGTTCGGTAGTGGCTGTCGCTATCCATGCTGCCACTGAGGGTGACCCGGGCATGCATACATGGGCTCTCCACTATCTCCGCTGTCATGCCTAGATCCTCTATCGTTCGGCGCGCCAGTGGTTCTTGCTCTCTCCAGATAAGCAACTCTTCCGACGCACATGCATCTGGACCTGCCAGCTTGATGGACTTCGTAATAGACTGCAATCGCTCTACAAGCGGACGCTGCCACACTCGTAAGGCGTGGGCAAGAAAACGCTTCACATGCAGGCGCGGGAAGGGGATGGCGCCAGGTTCACGCTCCGTCTTTGAGTTTATGCCGTGGAAGTCCGATCCACCCATCTGATAGAGCAAGCACGTACAAATATGAGTTCCGCGACAATGCTGCCTACTTTGTGTCGTTGCGTACTCTTAGCAACTCGGATTCCTTTGCCAAGGCGCCATACATGTCAATTTTGTTCGTATCATGAAAGACCTCGATGCCCTAAAGGACATCCGTCAAACAACACCTCAGTACAAGTCTTTCGACCGTAAAGTAGCATCGTGTGCGTGACGTACCTGGATGCCGAGCTTAGCCAGTTCTGGGACTAGCGTCATCGGGTTCTGTTACGAGCAAAGAGGTTACATGAGAGGACTGCGGTCTAGCAACTAGCGACCTCAAAGGTGTTTGTACAAGTCTACCTTGCAGCACCAGGGGTGGGCAAGAACAGAGACTCCGCCGGCGCTAGCAATAAGCTTGATAGCTTCTTCTGGTGGGAAGTGCTCACCCTGATACAAAACAACAAGTAACGATTACGTATTGCCTCCATACAACCCTGTGTATGCAATAAAACACACCAGCATCGCGTACCTCGACGTACGCAGGACCATCGTTATGCAGGTACCGTGCAAAAGCCTGGCGGAAGTCGACGACGTGCCCGCCTTCCACAAGAGCTTCAGCCACGTGTGGTCGACCAGGTGCCGCTTCTCCTGCAATTTCCAGTACTCGTTCCCACTCGAGTTTGATGCCCATTGCCTCCTAAACTCGATGCCAATGATTAGTTCTGTCGCAAAGTATCGTCGGCTAGCCACCATTCCTCCTATCACACCCACCAACTTCTTGAGCATTCCTTTGCCACGCTTGTACCTCCCCGTACGGATCTTGAGCAACTGTTCCTCCAATTCGGCACTATTCGATCCGGGATAGAAATAGCCCAGGATGTGTAAGTTCTCTCCACCTTTCACCTCAGCACTGATCTCGACACCAGGGAAGACCAAGACGCCCCGTTTCTGCGCTGCACCAATAGCCTCACTCACTCCAGCCATTGTATCATGGTCTGTGAGCGACATGAACGTCACGCCATTGGCCGCAGCCTTGGCAATCACCTCACTGGGCTTGAGCTTGCCATCACTGCAGGTACTACTTGCACGGAACGTTTTTGATCATGAATCCACACGAGCATAGTAACCGATATAAAAGATGACAGTTCTTCAGCTATAATGAGTGACGGTTCCTGTCCCGCACCTGTGCAAATGGAAGTCTCCACAGGCAAAGCCACCTGTATCAAGAGCGTCAACCGTCGCGTGATGGTGATCATTGGACGGGAACATGGCGTCACTTATCGCTTCCAATGAGGCATCGAGGGTTGGGATACGAGCGCCAGGTAACGAGCACTTACTGTTGAAGTTTGCATGCATGTTCACGGGCTTTCGCTTGCTGCTCTTCTTACCATTCTTTTTCTTCGTCTTGCGGGAGCCGCTCGACGCGGAGACCATGGCGAAGTGCGTGGGTGCCAATAGAGGTATCCGGTTTCACAGGTTTATTGCATACCCTCAATTTTTGTAGCTTTAGCTAAATTCAAACATCGATTAATTTTCGTGCTCGACATTGAGGTTTAGAGGGATCAGGAATCGGGCTCCTTGCTTACACATGAGCCATTATTCAATACAATCTGACTGTTGTTGAATGTTACAGCTGACGTAAAGATGACGGAATTTACTCGTGGCTGAGATGTGACGTGGCTTCTTGAAAAAAGAGCGGACTTGACGACATTGCTCCAGTAAAGCTCACAAATATTGACAACCACGATTAACGAAGCGAAGGTACCCACTAATCTAAATGAAACCCATAACGGGTATCGGTTGATGAGGGAAAAAACGCGGGCTGGCTACCGTACTGGTAGAACCTATCTGCACGACGAGAAGTAGGTGCTAAGTTGGAATACGTGGGCAACAGTTTTCATCCGGATGGGCTATTTGTGTCAATTAAACTGCTTCACATAACATATCGTACGTGGACGACTGAATACCACGTGACAGTACACGAGGTCGTCGCAGCACGCGTAATCTCATCGACGAGCGTTCGTCGAGGTAGACCCACTTTAGTTTTGTACGATACAAATCGAAGATATTGGGATTCGAACAAAATATATATGTAGAGGAATATTGACGAAAATTGAAGATGTCGGTTTCAATAAATTGCTCAATAAAATGTTTAATTTCTTAATGAGAAGACGCAAATATACCAAATAATTTCAGAAACTGCAAAAGCATACCACAAGATAATAATAGATACATATAAAAAGAACAATTGATCAACAACAGTAGACTACAAGAGGGGCACATACTAGGTATCGTTTCATGTATCCTCGTACCTCTTATCTAAAGAGCTTCCTGAAATATCTCGCCTGTTTCTGCTGGTATTTTACAAAACGGCTTTATTGCCGTAGACTAGTCACGATTTTGAAGTATGGATGTGAGCAGACTCCGTCGCGATATTTCTAGCACACGTTCATTTCTTCACAACTGAAGACGAATAACAAGACTTAGTAAGCGACAGAATGTGAAATGCAAACACATGATTAGAGAGAGCGCCGAGGGCCGACTCTTGTCATATGTGTTAAATGCATTAGCAATATCGCATTTCTCCTCACATCTGATAGACGCAAAGGTCAGATCAGCATTTGCATATTCGCAATAAATATGGTTTATTTCTATAAAATTCTTATATATAAAATATATGTTATCACCATTTTTTAATTATGCTTAAAATATTAAATAAATATTAATTATATATACTTGATATTCCCGATACGGAGCTGATTGCTGTGGCTGCATTTCTTCTTGTGGCATTTAAGTTTCACGAGGTGATAGACGCGCGTAGCAGATACTGTTTTTCGCAGTTCTCCATCTTGTCCAGGGTGGCGAAATAGTAAGAAGGCGTAGATGCAACCACACTACCACGCATACGTAATATCGGATGCATATTTGACTATGCAGCATCGAAGGAAAGTATAAAAAACATTCGCAGAAACCCAAGGGTTACTGACACAGTTCAGGGAAAACATAGTTATCTGTGTATTAAAATGCTATACCATTTCTTCTGTATAGTTCCGTTACATGGAGCGAGACGTCGCGATTTTGTTTGTAGCAAATTATGATACCCTAAAGCTCATGAGAATGTAAAGAAAGAGAGGTACGGGCAGTGCTTCTAGCTGATATTTTAATTGAGCTTTATAAATACCACATTCGCGACCAGAGGAAGCACTCCTCGTACGAATGATGTGTCGAGTTCATAGTTTCAAATTGGGCGCCAACACCCACACCCACGCCCATGGTTTTTATGGTCATGGGGGTGACCGAAAATTGGTGGGTGGGCGTGACGTCGCAAGCTTATATTAATTAGTACCATAATTTGTTATAGCTTTATTTATTACGGTGTAAGAGGCTTATTTGTACAGTATAAATCTGGTGATAAACAGGGCAAAACAATTTGGGTGGGCGTGGGTGGGCAGAGCCCACCCCTCAGGTTTTTGAACTATGGGTGGGCGCGGTAAGCTCCGTTTTAATACTCTGGTCGAGTTGCGAGGTCCGACCTCCATCCATTCAAACCCTTAACTTTAACTGCAGTCTATACATATATTCATATACATTATATGTATATCCTGGTATCGTACATAGCTGTGCTCCTCACCGACTTTCAAAAGCTACATTTTCATTAAGATATGAGCCCAAGCCACAACTCAGACCAAGGAGTCATAATTCATTCGACTTGGTTGTGATTGAAGATTCCGTAACCCGCACTTACATGCACCACACGACTCGAGAAGCCACATGCTTCTTTGCTGATTCATGCAGCCTTTGATAGTCTGCGGCGAGTACGACTCTTTTAATTAGTTGCACCTATTACGCCCACAGGCTACCTATCCTTATAGCGATACACCCGACAACGAAATGAAACATCGGCGAGACGAGACCTGGGTTGCGAATTTAACATATTTACCGATTAAAAATCTGTTAAAAGTGGGACTATTAACGCCAGCCTAACTCTGACTTGGTATAACTTCTATCTGAAGTTACCGCAGTGCGCCAACAGGCTACATTATTTTCTAGAATGACGGTGAAGATACAACAACTGCGGGGCGGCTCTGCTCAGCTCGTTACGAATTAAGAGAAGGTGCAGTCTCAACACAAGACTGGGCTGGCGAAAGTTAGAGGTTATCTCATGGATGAAGGTCTGGTTCTCATCTTTAGACCAATATATTGAATTGTTCCTATTCTGGGATACTCAAGCAACTCACATCCGTGCCACAATATTGAGGCTATATTTGCCACATGGATATAATTTCTCGATTTGTCGAGCAGTAGGGCATCAAGGGGTCGGCCAGGACCAGCGCAGCTAGCGCGCAGCTCGATCAAATGTTCCATAAATACAATATCTGAACCGCAGCACTCTTTACTCGTATAAAACAACTATCTGATCTTCGTCTTCATCTCTACTCGTGTCAGCCGTGCAATAGCGCGTCTAAATGTTTTCAGGTGCAGAACCTGAGGTTATACCTTCTTTATACAGATTTACGTTGGCTTCTTAATTTTCTTGCGCACTGACATTTTGTGACCAGAAGTTACCGTCGCTTATACAAAAGTTGACTCCGCAACGCACGGATTGATGATGTAGCGGTACGCTGGAAACTTGTACTGCGCCAGTACCAGTTAACTTACACTGACACGATGTTGGAAAAGGTAAGGACAGGCGGTGGAAGTATTTGGACTTTCTAGAAAGGTTTATGGGCGTAGTGGAACGGCTGTCTGATCTCGGCGTGGATGTATTGGCAACGGTTGCACGTTGTAACAAAATCCAGGTAGATGCAGATAAGAAGAAATGGCTAGGAGCAAGTGGAAGAGAAAGCAGTGCTCGTGAGAACAAACATAACAGAATCAAATTTGCCCTCATCTGCCCATTGCCAATTTCCTACGCACAATGTAAGCAGTGCCGCGCGTCACGTCATGTTCACGGTACGTGTAGAGGAATACCAACTATTAAATACTTGTCTTACAGAGGTAGAAAACTGTTTAAATTTAATTAAGTGCTAATAATTTACCTGTGTTTAGCCCTATCCAGGCCTGTCACCAAGTGGTTTTTACAATCGGGATTTTATGGTTTTTCTTAAAACCCGACAGCCTGCGATCTCCCAAAATCAGGTTTTATTAGGTTTTATTTCTCGATAATCGTTGACTCACGCACGATCCGGCCGCCGATCCCTGCAGCTACAAGAGGGACAACAGACATAATATATCGTCAATATATTAGCAAGATTAGCACCCTCTAGCTGTACCTACTACTACGTCGCAATGGTCGTTTTCTTTAAGCCAGTTTGACGAGCATGTCGATAACTTCAACGACGACGTTCTCGACCTTTAGCAGCGAGACGCGCAGGTCGCCATGTTGGACTTCAGAATGGTCATTAATGATGATATTAAAATGGAAGTCCGGGCGCCAAACCGAAAACGCGGTCGCTCTGCTAACGAAGTCTGGAACTGGTTTACCGATGATGCGTCTTCACTAAATGCCAATAGTACCGAATTCATGCACTAAAAGACTCTGATTGTTCACCATAAGGAGAGCGAAAGTACCAATGTACACCTCAACTCTCGTGATTTATCGGAGTGGGACTGCCGAGGGGCAACCGCTTACATCTGGAGGATGTCCTGTTTTTTATAGACGATGAGCCCCGCGACTCATCCGATGAAACACGAGCGCAGACCATTGGCGTTCAGTGGACTGAGTTCGTG
This sequence comes from Hyaloperonospora arabidopsidis Emoy2, assembly GCA_000173235.2. Classification (NCBI taxonomy): domain Eukaryota; phylum Oomycota; class Peronosporomycetes; order Peronosporales; family Peronosporaceae; genus Hyaloperonospora; species Hyaloperonospora arabidopsidis. The sequence goes on along the minus strand of JH598714.1, from coordinate 72,937 downwards.
ATTGCGACGACATTCACTCAGGCTGAGTAACTACCTCAACCCAAAACCAGGGGACGAACAGACGTTCATTGAGAGCAATTTGCTAACCTTCTACGACTACATGCTCGACGGTGACAATGATTCCAGCTGTGAATTTTTGCCACCAGGCGCCTGCTCATCAAGCCAAATAAAACATGTTTTTTTGCCCAAGAATCGGGATTTAAGTATTAAACCAAAACCCTGATTGCCTCGCCAAAACAACTCGGATGTTTTTCAGCCGTGGTCCTAACTTAATTATATATATCTACAGCATGTATACTGAAGTCTTGCTCACGATCATTGCGCGCGTCCAACGTCGATTAAACCGCTACAGTTGACTGATATATTGGTCCATATCGGCCAATAGGTGAGTGCTTCTGAATGTTACCATTTATGGTAATATTTCTGAATATTATTTACCGTTTAGATAATAATTTTCTAGCGAACAAGTATTATTTGTTGATTATATGTAACAGGCTCACCCCTTCAAAGATGAGACCCGGTAGAAATTCGAGTACGGTAAAGCGATTTTTCTTTCACGGGATTCCTGAGCCTCAGGTTACACGATTTTGCAGCAAACACCAGTTATGCCTGAGTGTATGTTAATACAATGTCGTCCTCACTACCAAGCTACCTTACCCTTATAGGAATCGCGAAACCTCCCCCACCTTTTCATTATCCAGCTCCCACCTACCACTCTAATTACAAAATAAATTTGCCGATGGTGACTTAGTTTGTAGAAATAGTACACTACTTACTGAATAAAGGAAAGGTGAGAATATTCGAGCGTTTTTATTGCTCTTGATTACATTTGGAGTCTGATAGATGATTACAAATACTAAGTATAGGATACTGTTAAGTGCTCCAACCATTTTTTTAACACAATTTTCCAGACTCCAAACGCGATAAATTGACGGTATTGGCGATTAGCAAGCTCCTACGGAAATGCTCATCGGGCATACATCGGGAATGCTGGGTATGTCCTTTGAGAACGCGACGATATACGGTAAGATCGTCGTGAGGTACATATATAATTTCTGACGAAAATTTGTGCTTAATAGAGCTTAATAGCTCAACAACACGGTGGAAAGGTCTGGTAAGTATCAATATGTCCAGGACATTGGTTTTTAACAATTGGAAAAGTGATGGGTATGGGGTTGTTGATTGTAGAATCGTTAGACGGTTATGTGTGAATAATGTGAAGAATTCGAAGCGTGAAGCGTGTGATGTTGGTGACCGTAGAATCGGAGTCAAGATTGGCGTCATAGGGAGTAAGAGCAGAGCCGTTTTCACGCTGAAGAGTCTACAGTAATTGGTGCAAGCGAACAGTGACAATAACAACGTAGTCATAAATTTTACATGCGCTACCAGCTGGTTTACATTCAGCAAAAATTACTTTTGGAATTTAACTTTGTAGAAAGATCGTATATAGCTACATTTTTAATATTATTTGTTTTCATAATTTTCATAGAATATTTGAAGCCAACGCTGAATTTTATATTTTTGAGTAATTGGTCAAGATCAAGCAGTTTACCGCAGGTGCTGCAATTGCAAGCTTATACCTGCTTATTGAGCAAACGTCATCTTCTTGACGTTAAACAACTACTTTCCATGTGAATATGAAATTAACTGCGGTCGTTGCTGTTAATGCTGATGTTACTGCAGATTTTCCTTATTCGGTGCGGTCATAGTAACTCTTTTCTTGACGTATTTGTCATCTTTAGCGTCGCAAGTAATATGTACTACAGACTGATTAAAGAAGGTAGCACAATTTTACTGATAGAGGTGTGATAATATAATATTCAATTTGAAAGCCCATCAATATTAATTTTACAACCAAATCAACATTTGTCAAAAACGAATACTACTCTGTCCCATGTGCTATGGACTGAAAAGTTACGTGAACTACATGAAATATTGAGGCTGGCTAAAACTCAACTCTTTCTTAAGTGTGGTTTGTTTGGCGAATAATCATCACGGAAAAGCTATTTATAGGTACTGGTAGTGAGCGCTCGCCGGCGAAAACGAGGGTGACAATACTTCTCAGATGCCGCCTTTTCAAAAGATCGTTTTACACGTGGAGCTCCTCCCTCGTCTTTACCGATCGCTTCTGTGCTTGTTTCTGATGTGTTATCTGTCTCGAGAAGAATGGATAATCTGAGCCTTAAGCAATAGTAAAATGATGATAAAAATGAGAGTTTTTCTATTGGTTGATATCATTCAAGATTTAACCATTTCTTGACACATTCCGCTCAATTAAAATAAATAACCTCACTTCTATTTGCACCAATTCTGTAGTTTTTAGTATTAAAACTGTTGATTAGGTTGTCGTGCTGCTTTCTGGAGGACTGAAACTTCTTTTCGAGTGAAATCCGACACCTTTTGACTTCATTGCGTCAAAAAAACTAAAACCTCTGTAACGATCAGACAAAATACCAGGTCAATTCTTCGAAAAGAATTTTTTTGCAAATAAATGGACTCCGAAAATTGCATAAAACGTTTTAGAATGAGCTCTTTTCGCTGGTGGTATTTCTGTCTAAAAATACCGACTGTGTCAAAAACGCGAGCCACACGCGTGATAATCCAAAAACAAATAGGGCAAAGTAGTATGATTTTATGCTCATTGTGGTAGGTGGGGCTGGTTAGTAAAAAAGTTGGGGCTACGAACGATTCCCTTTTCTTATCCAAGCGCAATGGGACACTACTTGTGCCTACAGTGACAAAAATGCGCTCTTCCTTGAGTGAATGCGCGTGCTCTATGCTTGATGGCAAGTTTACTTTGGCCCAAACTGATCACCGCACCATATGTGTGTGTCAATTTTCGGAGGCTGGACCAATCGTATTTCACAAGATATTCTCAAGCATGTGTGACACCCCGGTGGGTGCCTTTTATATCGTGGAAACCGTTGGCTGCACTGGACCTCCTGTCACAGAGATTTTAGGTAGACATAGCCGTGTGTAAAGGGACTGTCACCACGCGTAGCTTAAAAATAGATATTTTGGCTCATCCATTGAAAGATCAAGTATGTTAACACTCCTGTTGCAAGTACATGTTTGTCCACACCTTCCTACTTGATAATCTGATCCATCAAACCCGTGCTGGGATCCCCCCGCAGTAAACAGGGACCACCATATCACAGACAATACCGTACTGAAAACGCTATTGACCGAACAAGAAGGCATTTTATAATATGCCCGAAATAGCCGCAAAGCTATCTCTTTGTGTAGCTGTTATGGTTCATCCCATTGTATAAGTAGCTAAATATGCGTGTTGTATACGTAGGTAAGCTACATTGAATTAAACATGTGTAGCACGACGCATGCTTATGTGGCGAGAATGAACTTCCCAGCCCAATTTCAGCTAATTAGATGTCAACGCTTGTGTGAGTGGTTACTATGAGTAAAGGAGGACGATTCACTCTTATCATTAACAACAAGAAGAAAACATTATTTTTCGTGTATTTAGACCTTAATCTCCAAGCTTCCTCGAACTAGTGTAAGAAATTGGGGGATTGCTTAGCCCGTTCCAGTAGCTCACAAGTCATTTTTCGCTATCCACTACGCATCATCCGTTCCTGGTCTTCAATATACAACCATGACGTTGATCTATACATCCGTGCTTCTGCGGGCGCTTCGCCGTTCTTTGTGACCGAACTCGCCGCAGCCTCTAGCATGCCACCCAAGACAGAACGTAGATCCACCAAACTGGAGCCTGTATCGAGTCTTGTGAGAGCTTTAGGAACAATGTGATGGAGGAAATCGTGGCCGGGTGCTCCAACTATTCTTTCGAATGTCTCGCCACGCGGGCGGAGGAAAAGAACCGCGGGGTGAAGCTAAAGGTCGTGACAATAATCGATGAAGTTGCCATGGGTACAAGGTGATAAAGATGGGAAGGACAGATAAAAATTTCAATAAAAAAAAAGATCATAGGAGGGGCATCCGATACGAAGCCAAAGCAGTTAAAGGTGAGCCTGAAGGAGCTCGATGAGAAGCTCAAAGGACGGACATCCGACGCAAGGCTAAAGCAGCATAAGGAGAAGCTTGAACTGTTAGAAGTGCAGCTCATTAAAATCTCGGAGAAGCAGGCGGGGAGTTAAACGAGCTTATATGGATGGTCCAGACCGCTTTTAAGGTCCGCCACGATCTCCAAAACGTGAGTCCGGGAGAGAGCTCTCTTACAATCTCTTGGCAAGTACCTGCCGTATCACGATCTTTATGTCCTCGCATTACACCAAAGATTAAGTAATCAATTTGACTTAAGCTTAACCATCAATAAGTATACCTAGAGCCGGAGGTCAAACGTTTTGTCTTATAGTACGAAGAAGCCACCACTATCGAGATTCTGCGTAGCTAATCAAGAAGTAATTCACATTTAGAGCCTCCATCTCTTTATGGTTCCAGAAAGGCAAAGTCGACCTTTTCTACACAAACATTACGCTATGGCCATCAAAATAGCCAGAGTTCAAGTATAATGACGTTGAGGTCAAGTTGAAGATGTAAATTTGGTTGCCGACTGATTAATCTGAACTGTCCAAGCGATTAAGCCCGGACAAGCTCTTTCTAGACTCCTGTACCGATCACCTCGACTATATGAAGTATGTGGGCCCGTATCATGTTCGTGTATCATAGCTTACATTTTGGGACCTTTTACTTTATATGCCTGCCCAGACCTAGCATGTACGATTATTGCTAAAATTGATCGTTTCAATTAAGATAATCTTAAACGATCTAGCTGTATTATTGACCTCCACGTAGAATTGCGTGGAGATGGATGCAAGCGTACCCAATATACGCACAGCTAAACATACATCATCACCATGTCAATAAATGGTGTAGCAGGCACCATACACCCAGCCACCGTGTAGAAATAGTAGTCAACGGTATCACTAGCGTAATGTATAAGGACAAGCCTTCAACGATTCAAAGAGCTTAATCGAAAACGCTATTTGCTATGTTAGTGACAAAGAAATAAATATTGGTTCCGATCCATCCAGCTGATAAAATAGAGACTGCGCGTAACGACAGGGGCAAGATCAATTTGGATCAGATACACCTCCTGACATACCTCAAAGAATGTAAGTAATGACCGAGGAGACGCATGTCTTGCTGACAGCCTCAAGCTCTTTCATCGAATGTCACACCCGGAATGTAAGATTCGTTCAAGAAAAGCTTCCTATCTGCGCACTGACAAGACACCAATTTTCGAAATAGAGCCAGCTCACCTGAATGTCAAGATCATCAAGTCTGATACAATTGCATTAGTTTTAGGAAAATTATCACTCGAAACGTCAAATGATGGAATTAAATGCCATATCTTACGCTCAAATATGTGTTATCGTGCACATCCTGACCGAAATATGGTATTTCAGTTTCGATCCCGAGTGTACCACTTCGTTTATTGACGGCAAGTGTACATTCCACGCAAGAGACGGATCGAGGATGGACGAAGGCAATAAGCAAGACAGCCTTCGTATTGTAAACGCTATCACCGTCGGTGCTTCAGACAGAAAACGCACATGCCTCGTCTGTGAAGTTGGCATAGGGTCCACTGCAGCAATGAAAAGAATAGACTCGGCCACGTTGACTTTCAGGATTTACTTCGATTGATCAACTAAGTGTCTGGACGTCGAATAAAGCTAGCGAACAAGAAGGTGCGCTTTGCATGGCCTTGCTTAAGTTACAAAATTCCGTACAAGTAGTTCAGAAAGTCATGTCTGATAATATCCAATAGAGGGAACATGGGTGGCAATTTTGAATGGACTTGGAGACCGATCTTTCACCATATGGCAATGCTCATCGACACATGCTTACAATTGTGCTTGTTTAATACACTCCAAATTAGACCAAGTCCACATTTACATACCAAGCACGAAGCGCTTAAAATGGTTTGCTCCTCGCAAATTAGTTTCAAAGGCAGTACGACCTCGTTAAATAGTAGTATTGTATGTACTAATAGTGAAGGAGAAATAACAAGCTCCCAATTCAGCGATTATGTATCATACAATGACATATTAATACAGTTAACGCACCCCAACACGTCATATTCGAATAATAAAGCAGAAATGTTTCATCGAACGGTAATGAATTCTGCCTGCGCTATATTGCGGACTTCTACTCAACCATAATGATACTGAAGTGATGATGTTCGATACGCTTAACATGCGCAGCCGTGTCCCGATTGTATAGCCAATGCTCTTTATACACCATCACTTGATATAGTCAGACGTGCGGACCCGTACCTCTCATATTCTATCGATCGGATTAACATGCACAATGTTCTGCCATGCAAGATTGAACTTGCTGAAAAGGCAGTGGTCGTCAAAATTTTAACAGCCCAGAAAGGTTAAATAGTTTAATTATGGAACGAAGCGTTTAATTACATGTCCTGAAGTACAAATTAATGATAAAAACAGATGTTTGACGCTCAAAATCTGCGGAAGTACTCGAACGGTTACACGACAATTTTAAGTTGAGCGAAGAAAATATTCAACTCAATTCTGAAAATTGTTTTATAGAATCGGTCTACCGCTCATCAATTCAGCAGCTTAACTGAAGATGGTGGTGGTGTATTTGAGGACATCGAACTCCCAATTCAATTCGGCACTCTTCGGTGAGTTTCTTGAAAGTGTTGCATAGATAAAGAAGCCGATTATGAACTCTCGGAGTCATTTATCGATTCGTTGATTGGACCAGCCTATTCGTATGTCACTGTTACAGCTTCGGAAGATGTTTAAACCACGTTCACCCGCAGAATTTTAAATGGAGTGAAATTTGGGAAGAACGGATACCGTCAGTAAATAAGGATATAGAATAAATAAGTGCCAACGACGCTCAAAACTCGTGCAATCACTAGAAATAGACAGCATTGCCACCCTGTAATGGGTTCTCAAAATTAAGTAAGATATCTTAAACGTTATAGAGCTCACCTAGTATCAAGTGGTTTAAAATCTGTGTCGTGTCCGGATTTAATTTGCAGCTTATCCCGGGTAACAACCTCCTAGACTTTACAATTCATATTAGTACTAGATACATTCAAGATAGTAAGGACTCGAGAAGGTGATGTACAGGGTACGTATGTTATATATGCCCTGGACAATCCAATATACATCAAGCTTACAGACAAAGTAACGATTGAGATAGATGATAGAGTTTGAGTATGGAGTAAGAGACTGCAGGGACTGGAGCTTGTGCAATGATCTCATAAATTTTTTTAAAAACAGTACCAGGGTTTCAACGCTTTCGAATTGATCCTTGCCAATAATATATACGTAAAATAAAAATAGTGTGTCGTTGGACTCCTGCTGCTGATGTTGTAGTGGTGAGCCGAAATTCTTACCTAGATGACGAGGGGATGCGCTAACTCCACGATTGATGCAACATTATAGAATGCGAATACGGTCGAAAATGTCTCGCAAATAGATTGAGTATGTCGACAATGACACATTTGTTTATTAATTAAAAGCGAACTAAAACCTACTCGCTGGTTTTTAAATTGACTGGTGAAACCTATGTAAACAATTATGGATGTCAACCATGGCTATTTTAGATCCAGATTAATCGTAACAGTCAATAGTAACCGATAAGCATCTGTAGGTTACTTTAGATCACAAATGTTACCCATCCGATATTGCCACCATAACGATCGGACCCAACCTTAGCTTACTGGAATGATGTGAAGTATATGCAATGCTCTTTTACAATAAATAACAAGCTTGGGGATATTTACACATTGGGCAGCAGGAGCACCTTCCATATACTTCTGGTCATCTACTCCGACGCTAATTAGGACACTGAATCTACGATGGAGAGATCAACAAGTAAGTTTGTCATAGAAATTAATGTAATAACAAAAGTGTAATTCTCTAAGAAACAACTGGCCGTGCATTTATTAGTGATAGAGGCTGAATGTGATCTGCATCAGTTGTTGTTTGAGATTGTGTCGCAATTCGTAAACTTATTAATATCACGGCTTTGCTTCGAATTGGCATCCAATCTGCAAAAATACTGTAGAACATGCAGTTAATGCCTAAAGGAAACAGACATATAATCATTAAGTACCATCATGTGGCCGACATATTATTAGCAAACAAAACAAGGTCGAGGACTGCCCAACGTACTAACGAATAGCTAATAATTTCACGAAAAAATGGGTTAAGTCATCTCTAGTCACCTCTACCATGTAGTTTGTCTACCATTCGAGATTTGATTGAAATGATATTTTGTAATAGTGATTTCCGTCTGTATTACATGTAGCCAGAGGTATCATAATTGATCGTAGCAAATCCTAGTGTATTTCACTGTGCATGAGCACGTAAAGAAAGTTGTACAGGCAGCAATGTGGTTATTGTATCTAGGTGGTATTTTCAAGTGAGCTTTGTAACTACCAGAAAGGTGACCGGAGGAAACAGAGCTTGTACGAATGATGTCTCGAGTCGCTAGGTCCGACGTCCATTAATTACCACTCTTAATAACACCCGCACTATATCTCTTAGCCCTTTAAATCGCTGTAATTCTCATTGAGTTCTTAAAGTATCTGATTATCACTATTATCTTTATATCCTTTGAATAATGTATTCCAAGGAATTGATACCGTCCGTAACAAATCTGCCACCATTGATAAGATAATATTGGCTGGATCTCTTTTTTGGGTGATAGTCTAGCCATTCAATGGTTTTAAATTATCAACACCACCTCCCGATATAACATCACTAAAGGTTTGGTATTTAAAAGATAAATGTGTCCCATGAACCTGCTGTTGGTTACCCGTCGTAATATACTGCCTTTAGTTTTTTGCAGAAACTTAATTCGATAACATAATACAGCGACAGTTTAACACTAAACGGTGCCATCGCAGCTAAACAAAGATTGAACCACAAAGAAATGCTAGTAGTTATTAGCTTGTCAGATTAGTTGAAGATGTATGAAAGAAGATTAGACAAAGAGAGGGCTACGCTTCGAGCGTTAATGATTTTCAGTTTCGCAAAGTGAGTATCGACGCAAGAAGTCGCATCAGTTTCTAACCTTTCACGAAATATGAGAAATTAGAAGAATCACGTGTGTTCATTTGAAAGATTACATATGCGTAGGTAAGCACGTATATTGTAAACCTATTATCAGCTCGTAATCTCGTGGTAAACTTTCTGAGTCTTTAGTATCAACTCGCCTTCGATACGCAGTGCATGTTAGTTATATTGCGTCAAATACAGAAGTGTTAAATCCTCTCTTATCTGCATACAATAGATTGGTGGTGTCCGTCCTCCAGAGACAACCATCCCACCTGCTGCAACATGCACACATCCCCATTTTGTGATCATACCGGTGCGTACATAGAGCGGACGGCTGACGCATCAGTCAGCCAAAGGCTACATACTGCAACGTGCGCTAATATCGCAGTTATCTAATAGTGCATAGATCGCATCAACCACGAATTTTGGTAGCGTCCAGACTTTTTTGTTTGTTGAAATTGAACGGCTAACGTATTCATATGCCTGAATGAAAGCAAAAAAGCTCAAATGTAATATTTGTAATTATAATTTATTTGGGGAACAGTAAATATCTCCTCAGATTTCAGGTAATAATCCCTCAGTTTAATATCACGGTGTAGGATCGGCTAATTTATAGGTTTATACATTTACCCAGATCGAATGCAAAAGCGACCGTTATCACTTTCGTCGTCTGTAATTCATCTTTTGGGCATACTATTACTAATCTGTTCATTATATATTTATCTACAAATGTACGTCAATGAACGCTCTCGCGCCTTCACAAGAGGTTGCTCATGACACACTAGGGGGGTCGAAGGAGGCAATTGACGTGCACGCGCTCTAACAAGGCTACGCAGTACGCGTACTGCATACGCGTAAAGTTGGAAATAAAAGTAAGTAGACGTTAAGGTTCAAGGACTCGGATGCTCATAGGCTAAAGCCTCTTCAAGAGGCGATAGTTGTGCCTGAATGCGCGTGTCCACCAGACAAAGAGTAGGGTGTTCATTCCGTGTTCATATAGAAAATTTCAATCCCGAACAAGCTAAGTGAAAGTTCACTGTCTATAACACTCTATAACACCATAAACACGAAGCTTTTGAACAACCTTCGGATCATCCGAAGTGGTTAAAGCTTACACCAGGGGACATGGCTTATGTTATTGCTTTAGGACAAGCAGGCGTTCAACCTAGACGCATTCTCACCTCTATGAGGCAGCATCACTCTGACCTGCATGCGACATACCAATATACCTACAATGGGCGTCGCTTGCACAGAGTCGAGGTGCTTGCTGGACGTACACCGCTTTAATCACTACTCGACAATCGATAAGCACGGATGTGGTGTAATCAGCGGAAGCCCGGAATCCTGCAGCTATCACATCTGTTTTATGTGTCGCCTTCAGCCGGCGTTTTGGCGCCAATTTCAGCAAAGCGATTGTTCAGTTCTTGATGCATCCCTTAAAACGATCCGTTGCGGTATCCCTTATTGAATTTGATTGGTATAACCTCAACCAAAGCCACATTTACCCTATGATACGGGTTTAGGAGAAAGGAAACAACGGCAGGCTATTACTGGGATACGAATAAGCTAAGAAAGCAATTTTATGATTGGGCACCACCCACCAACTCACCTTTGTAACAGAACGGGAACTCGCACCCATGACCGCTCTGTACGATTTTTTCCCGAAAGTAAACGCCTTTTTAATGCCGTTGAAAAATCAGCGCATACACATTTGCCAAGCAACGAACAGCGTTTCAAATGCAGGAGGACTTTGACCATCGTATCCGAGACTGGAACATGTACGTGAAAGCTTCTACTGGATTAGCATTTGGAGCCTCGACTATTAGGAAATACGTGGCTATGGACAAACCATTCATTTTCTGGCAAGCACATGGGATAGGTACAAGGTAACAGCTTGTCAAATGTTTTGTCTAACTGGATCCACCTGACAAGATATTCTCATTCACTATAATTTAGGAAAAGTTTGTCGATACTTAGATGCACTATATTCCCTATTCTGGGTACAATCAACATCGCGCGTGGATAGTGTCCATGCGGCTCTAAAAAAATGGATATGTGTGTCCGCACGTAGGAATAAAACATCGCTGAGAACGGCTATGTGATGTCTGTGATGTGTTTGATTATGCTACATTTTCTAAGGTGATCTCCTGACAGTGAATACAGCCATCAAGCGAGTACGTGATGGGCAGCTTGCCATCATAAGGCAGCTACATACCAAGGAACGTGCTATTAAGGACATGCATCCCAGGGCTATCTTTGCTGCTGTAACGGTTACTGCCTCGGTGACAGTCCTGCAGGACGCACACAGAAACTATCTATCAGCGGAATCAGGCAGGGACTGTCAAGACCTCTAGAAGAAACAATGGGAAACATGGGTGCTTATGATTTTCAGCTGCCTGGCAACGAATCGTTAGGTATGCAGAAATTATTGTCCGTCACTGTGATATTGATTCAAATTTCTAACAGTCTGGTAATAAATCACTTGGAATGAATAATTTTCATCAGCGTTGGTGGATGGTTAAACCAGAGCGCACGAGTTCAGGCAGTTTCTCGAATACGATAAGTATGTTCAGTGCCAAATGAGCGGTCGAGGAATCGCATTCCGGGTAAACTTCGTCGCAGAAGAAACGCCGTTTGCTTGTAATCACTGTCGGCTCCCCAGCTACCGCATATGATGTACTTTATCGAAAAGTCGTTCAAGTGTGTGGGATGCCATGAAGATCGAACCGAAATAGTCAAACTTCTGCATCATCGATGCACAGGATTGCGTCTGGATTTGAGACAGTAGTATCAACCTTGATTGTATCAATGAAAATAAGATGCGGCTATTGCGGGAGGGTAGTTCATAATGCACGACGATGTGAAAGTTAATCGAATCAACACCTACCGAACTTAACGGGTCCATGAGTACGAGTCTATTAACGTTTTAGGTGCTAGCGCTCGTGCATCACTATAATAGACTCTTACTTACAGGAGCACACATTTTTTTCGACTTCATTGGAAGAATCAACAACTCGATTATCGTAAAGCAGCATCTCACTTGTTGCGGTGCCTCAACATCTTCGTGATATTAGGAGCATCCGCAACTTGACTACCGTAAAGCAGTATCTTACTTGTTGCGGTGCCTCGACATATTCGTAACACTGGAAGCATCTGTTATAGATAAATATATACAGCAGCGTACATGGTTAGTAATTATTAAACGCGTCGCGTGCACGCGACATGAATGAAGCCGATACGCTCCAAAAATGAATGATAACGAAAACGAAATCATACCACTCCCTATCGCAGAAACCTATGCATGTAAGTGGGATGGGGATTGCTCACTTTTGTAGAGGCTTCAACCTTTATAATAACGAGCGCGATTGCGCTCATCTGCGGACGTAAACGCTTCGAGTCTGCAGACGTTTCAAATAAAGCTTGACAGAATTTTGCGCTAAAGAGCACAAAATAACGATTGCGTACTATACTGAATCAGATTAAATTGGTGTTTAAAAACGGTTGTAGTGATATAATAGCCTCAAGAGATGTTTATAAATAAGCCAATCATGTAGCGTTATATCAAACTGAGCGAAGTTTACCGGAAACCAGGGAAGATGTACGGTTCCCTTTACATAATGATGAATGAAATTCATCAAACCAACGTATTTCGAACAAGGTCTAAAAGAAGCACTTTAATATCAAATAATAATTGTGAAAATTATAGGTATTTGCAAAAACGAATAAATTGTTCCTTGGACACATAATGTCAAATCTATATTCGCGGCGAGGTCCGTCTCACCTACCCAAAGCCAACTGGCTTCAACAATTTGGTACGAAGAAATTGGTCGTCTGCAGACGCGAATGTAATCGAAACAGATCAGCATTATTCGTCTGCTCACATCGTGATGGTCGGTTTAGCAGTAGAGACATTTTAGCGGATCCATGAACGATCCGCCGATTTTTCGTACGACTGTGTGCAACGGCAGCTGGTACTTTACAAATAGGTAAGAAAAAGAGTAAGGTACGACCCAAATCAGTTTGATTAGGTCGACCCGGTGTTTCACCTGATTGGTCCGGGTCCTAGGTCGGGGTCTAACCCGGACCATTGACCCATTTGTCTCTTCTACTTTTTACATTATTGCAATTACAACTAAACTTGTACGCATATTTTTCTTTCTAATTTGTGTGCTGTATTGATCTCTGCTTCCCAAATTAATTACCCTTTTTACTGCTTGGGGAGGCTTGTGTCGGTCGCTCATGATTTCTCGTCAGCATTTTTTATTTGTACATATATTAGCCAATTTATTATAATCATTCCATGAAAATAGATACAGAATTGACGCAACCGAAAACTGAATCGTCGGTCGCCTCCGCCAACGGTTTCAGCCATCAAATAGAGGTTTCTGTCACTAACAATGGTGGTAAGAAGATAAGCTGGATTTGGATGTACTTTTTTAGGCTCAGAGGAGAAGGTAAATTTGCTCGAAAGGTCCTAAAGCTTCGTGGCGGATCAGCAATTTGTGGAGCAACGTATGTATGAACAGCTATCATTGGTACCTAAATTTAGATAAGCATTCGATGACCAAGCATCAGATACATGATGATAAGCTACCTAACCAAGGTGCATGCATGCACATTTACAATCAGGCAATCTGAAGGTGTGTGAATCGCATAAGTTGATGTAATTGAATTAATATAATACTAACAAGACAGCATACACTCCAAGCCAAAAGTACGTACACCCCGTGTTTTTCTTAATATCTCAGCGACTATTACAAATTAAGAACTGCTATTTGAACATGATAGATCTGTGAGTGTATTATATAGGGTGCATGTGTAATCTACCCGTTTTTAGCAGCTAGGGGGTCTCCCATACGAATGTCGAAAAATGGACGTGGCCAAAAGATAAGCCACCTTTATCCATTCAAAAGTCAAGATTAAATACGAGATAAAGGTCGCTTGTTAAATGCCATTCTGCAATTAATGAGGAGAGGAAAGAGCTGTCGAATGAAGAGCGGGGAAGAATCCGCGGTCTGCGTGATGTCGGTCAGTCTATCAAAGACATTGCGAGACGTCTTAAGCGTTCGCGTACATGTGTGCAAGCTGCATTGCAGATTCAGCAAGTAAAGAGCACGAAAGGCCGTCCTACTCTTTTTACAAGCCGTGACTTGCTGCGCGTCGTGCGAGAGGCAGCGACGGGAAGTTATACATCCGTCCAGTTGACTGACAAGCTGGAGCTCAAGTGCTCTGCGCGGACCGTACGCTGCATCCTCCTTGGTGTAGACTAGCTTGTCTACACCAAAAATGGACTGTACCCTACGTCTCACACGCGAATACAAGAAAGCGAGACATGTTTGGGCCAAGAGCCATGTGATTATGGGAACGGATTGGAACGCAGTTATTTTGTCGGATAAAAAAAGTTTAGTTTCGACGGCCCCGATGGTTTCAAGAACTACTGGCGTGACCTGCGCTCCCGCCTCTTGAGACCGTCCGTAGACAAAACGGTGATGGATTGATCATGGTTTGTGCCGCATCAAGTGCTACGGGAAAGTATGAGATATCAGTGATCACTAGGAAGCAAGCATCTGATCATTATGTGTACACGCTATAGGAGTTCCTGCATCCATTCGCACATTTACACTACGGTACCGACTACAGCTTCCAGCAGGACAACGCATCTATTCATACGTCGGAGTTGGCAGCGGAATGTTTTGAAGAGAAGCAACTGAAGGTGATGAAATGGCCAGCACGTTTACCTATTATGAACCCGATTGAAAAAAGCTGTGGTTAATCTTGGTAGCGAAAGTGTACGCTAACGGTAAGCAGTATTAAAATGTCAACGAGCTAACAACGGCTATTTTGTCTGATTGGGCAGGTATTGAGTCGGAAACCCTGCGCAACCTCGTTAATTCAATGCCAAAACGATGCATTGAAGTCATTGAGCTGCGTGGCAACAAGACCCGTTATTGAATAAAGGCATCGTTTCTCTCGTATTTAATATTGACTTTTGTATGGATAAAGGTGGCTTATCTTTTGACCCCGTCCATTTTTGGACATTTGTATGGGAGAACCCCTACACACTGCTAAAAATGGGTAGATTACATATGCACCCTAATTAATACACTCACAGATCTATCATGTTCAAATAGCAGTTCTTAATTCGAATTAGTCGCAGATATATTTGAAAAAAAGCATGGGGTGTATATTGCTTTTGGCCTAGAGTGTATAACAGAAATCTCAACTATACAGGCAGAAATGAAACAAGGCGTTACAAAAACTCATTCTAAAGCAATATTTGACTTATCAGTTTATGAATACTGCGTAAGCTACCCGAGATTTCTAATCTCCTAACGAGCTCTTTGTTCACATCCTCAGATACAATCCGACATGAGGTTCTGGAGATGTTTTACTAGGGTACATGTACGATCTGATTTTGCAGCCAGATACAGATGATAGCGTCGTTATTTTCAGGATGAAAACAGCTGAAGATGCCTTCAAATAATATGAACACCTAAGCGAAGATCACTTTTGATTGCTGACCTTTTCCGAATGATCGTTCCATCATTGGAGTGACAGCTCATGAGGTTGATGACAATTGGAAGCTCTGTAACCTGGTTGTTGCTGCGGTGGAGATTGAAGGAAATCACAGTGGACAGAACCTTGAACAGCAGCTGTTCGATTTGTTGGAGAAGTTCAATCTTTTAACGAAATTCATTTGCATCATAAGCGACAATGCTTTAACGAAAAGCACTATTGTGGCTGTAGCAGAGGTGTATCATTACCAGATTCTCTAGAAGAGACAACAGGCATGGTTTATGGCTCATATGATAATCTGATAGATAAAGCTGGTATTAAGCTACTTGGAAGTTTTGATCTCCATTTGAATCAAAACATTCAGAACATATCATTTTAATGTCCACAGATGTGCTACTTGTGGACCAAGATAGAGGAACTGGAAAGGGTTATATGAATAAATCGGTTCAATTTCGTATAATAGCCAACATGTCAAATTGCTTATATCGTTTCAAGCAGTGGTTATAATCGTATGTAGAGTTCGTGACCTCATAAAATACATCAACAACTCGTCGCAGCGAATTCAAGAAACTGAATTGTTTACGGATTTGGTTGTATCAGATATCAGAGCCAAAAAGATGGCACGAGATGTGATCACGAGGTATATGTTACTTTGGAAATGTTGAAGCGTGCATTTGCGCTTCGAAGAGGCATTGCAGCTTATATAGACAACGACGTCTAGCTTTAGAAATATGTTCTCAAAGAACATGAATGAGCTTGTGCGCTAGACGTCATTACGCTGCTTAAACCATTGGAAGCTGTATTTTAAACCATTTAGTGGACATATTTAATCGGAACAGGTTAGATCGAATCTTGTTTTGTTTTGGCAGGTTACGGTGATTTTTCTTCTTCAAAGTATCTATCATTATAACAGCTGCGCCTGTATATTCCATGCTGTTTGCGAGTACATAAGGAGCACTGTGCTCATATAAAGGTGCATTTCTTAAATTATCAATTAAAGCCATGGTGAAGAAATTGAAAGCATACAAGAAGAGAGCAGTACGTTTACAAGCTTGCAACAGTGTTGAATCCTCGAATCAAATTTAATTTCTCTCAATATGAACGAGAATACTTGGGAATACGTGATCGCCCTTAAAGAGAGCTCAAACTTACAACGCACATGAGCAACGCCAAACGACCACGTTTACTTTGGAAAATAGCAAATTTAACTCCTAAGGTAGTCGACTCTACAAGAAGCGCAAGACTCTTGATCTCGATTACGATATTGACGGTTGTTTAAACGGTGGAATGGAAGACCCCGACACGGATTCACTGTTTGGTAGAAATCAAAAGCTTTAGCATTTCCGAGCTTGACGGATGTGACACGAGCATACTTGTCAATTCAAGCAACTAGTGTACCAAGCACGAAACTATTTCTGCGGGCAGGAGGATTATCATCGACTTCCGCAATTTTCTGGGTGCTTGTTATTTACGGTGCTCATGTGTTTAGAGAATTAGCAGATAAACAATATCATAATTTTATAAAATCTACTATATATTGCTACAATAAGCCATCAACCGAAGTCGACGGCTAAATTGATCGACAAGAACGAAGTATCCCAGCAACTGTTGTATATACCGATGCCAAAAACCGTAAGTCTACCTGCTGCTAGTTGGTTTTCAACTTAACGTACGTAAAGTGATCTTGTCAAATATTCGGAATCCACCACAAATTATTCATGTCAAAGTATTTTTGTCGTCTTTAACGCCTATGAGGCCCTAAGCTATTTTTGCAACAAAAACTACATAAACACAAACAACAACAATCAGGAGTATCATCGACAAGCAACCGCAGTACTCCCAAGGCTGATACATCTATAATATATATATCTAATGATGCGACTTGCCAGCGCTCTAATTTGTCATGGCCAGCCGCAACATCCCCAATAAAAAGAGTTCTGTCATTTACGAAGTGAACTCTATAATGATCATCGTGTGAATGGTCGCGTGCGAGAACGTGTGCGGCTCGGAACTCATATAGTCAGTACGGATCTCCTGCTGAACAGCATTGTATGACCGCACGCTTAATCCTGCGGAAACAAAGATCTCGTGAGCAGTAACAATCCGTTTTACGTTGCCAGCTCGCATTTTTAAAATAGCAAAAAGGATGATGATCTACAGCTGCATGAGATGTGGCGGCAACGTCACTTATAGTCGGAATCATCTTCTTGCATGCTCTAAAATCGCCTAGAAATAGCAATTAAACACCCTCGATCACCTAAACAAGCTTGTATTCAAAATGATAGAAGCATGTACAGGAGCCTATACAATGCAAACGTACAGTGATATGTATCCTATGATCCTTGAAATATGCAAAATTTAAAAATAGTGCATAATGAGCAGGTTCGCGACAGAAGAAAGAAGATTGTTAAAGATACACGATTGGACTACAACCACAGATACAATTCACTCGATTTCAGTGCATATTTAGACGTTCACGTTGGCCCTTTGATGGTTTCCTCGGAGGAATTTGCCTCACGAATTCTTGACTTGCCCACTTGATCCAAAACACGCTTCACACCTGTATATGTTTTGAAGGACCTGTTGCAATTCTAAATTATATGGTACATAGATGTGCTTGAAACAGGTGACCCATTTGGTCTCCCTGGACCAGCTGGTCCGGGTCCTGCGTCGAGGACTAATTCGGACCAATGACCCTGGATTAGAGCCCTAGAAATAAATGTTATGGATCCATCTATGAAACGTGTGGGACATCCAGGTACGTCACGCATCCTTCACACATTCCTAAACCACGGTTTATCAATCTTAACTCGAAATGGATATGCTGCACATAGAGAATTATGAATCACCGTGCTTGTAGGGAACTGTTTGTTATCCAGGTAAAAAAGAAACTAATAACAACCTTGTGCGTATTGGATTGCGCGCGCCTTCTATTTTGCATAATATTGCAACTTTCCGCATGCTGTAAGCCCAAAGCAAGCAATACACAGGGTTGACCGGTGTACCTCACTTACACTGGGAACAAGCCTACCTGCATCAACCAAACTGGAGTCAGATACCTCAAACCTCATTTCACGTACGCTAACTGTAACGAAATAGCAGGTAGCAATGAGCACGTAAGTTGTGTGAAATGAAGGATTGTATTAAATATTACATAATTTTTTTTAGATAAAGCTTATCTTTACCTTTAATATATCTATACACAAATATGCCTGATAAATATCCGCTCACCATTTATTGTGCATGTCAGGCTAATTGAAAAAAAAAGATTCGATATTAACTAATGAGCAGAGTGTCAGCAATTTTAACAGGTAGAATCTATTAGAACAGATGTTTCAAGAAAGTTATTTGCTTAGATGATAAGCACATAGATATGCCTTTTTATAAAAATCATACAATTGGCTCACCTCGATACACACTTTGCACGTCAATCGTGGCTCCCCCTTATCGTCAATTTAGTCAAATATAGCCAGCATCAACCAGTAATGAGAGTACTTCCAGTTGCACGTAATACTAATTGTCAATAAGATATGTAATATTTTTTGTTGAAGATGAGATTGCTATTGATATTTACCTTGTATAAACCAAGTAGCGGATTCTGTTGTTATCGAAAAAGGGTGCGTGAGGTCGCGCGCATGGGAAAGCTATCCCTGTCTCCAATAGAAAAAGAGACATTAAGCGTCAAGAGCGTCAAGCTAGGATCAAAACATGTAGTGTCCATGCGGTGGACGTTACTAATACCAAGAGTGACAGTGCACTTGATCCCTTGTTGTTGATGAGACAACATAAGAGACGTCTGGATGGATCGAGGGATTGCAGAAAAGGATAACGGAAGAAAGTAAGGGCGTGGAAGACTCACGGACACCTTCTCCTCCGCCCATGGACTTTAGTTTGTATGTTGGCCATGGTAAGGAGTACGAGAATGTGCATGAATAGCTTAAATGACACCTCGGTTAAGCCGACATCACTCGTTTAAAACCAAGATTCGAATAATTTGGTCATTGACAGTCGGGATTATTGAAAGGTCGATATCTAGATGGTTGGCAAAATGCAAAGTGAATGTATTTAGGGCCTTAGTTAGCAAAATATTCTGCTATTCTAAGCCTACTGGATTCTTCAACCACACATTAGTAATCGCTATGTCGCGCATTACTAATCGTCTAAATGTACCGTTCGGTTCCCACTCTCTGGCCAAGACGTCTCTCCCGCCATTTATGGTGTACGACGGTAACGGGGCTCTTACTTCGTTACACCTGGTAGCAATTAGTAGTCCTTCTAATGACCGAGTTCGAGATGAACGTGGACAATTCTTTGATGGCTCCAGCGGTTTCGCTGGAGCATTCAGACCTCCCCCATATCGCCACGGTGGAATGGCAGGCACTGTTCACCTCGCGGCGGTGTCTGGTGAGATCGGCGTGACGTTGATGTTGAGCACAGCGACACCCGATCAACAGCGTGCTGCCATTTAAGACTGTGCGAATTCGTCGACGCGAATCGGCGAGTATTGACTCCCACTTGACTCGGCCGCGCTTGCTGGCTTGATCCCCAACTTGTTTTGGAGACCTTCAAACTGTACCGCGCTAATTGGTTTGGTCATCAAGTCAGACTTTATGTCCTTCGTCGAGCAGTATTTCAGCACCACTTGACCGTCTTCGACCTGCTCCCGCACTAGGTGATAGCGAATATCAATGTGCTTGGTACGCTTGTGGCACTCCGGGTTCTTTTCCAACGCTATCGATCCTTGATTGTCTTCATGAATCTTGACCGCGTCGTTGAGTGACATCTCGCCAAGCTCGCACAGGAACGCCTTCAGCCAAATTGCTTCTTGAACAGCCTCAGTAAACGACATGTATTCTTCTTCCGTTGACGACAGTGAAAGCGTGCGCTGCTTCGTGCTTCTCCAGCTGATGCATCCGCCATTCATCATGAACACGTAGCCACTTGTGCTTCGTCGAGTGTCCACGTCGCTAGCCCAGTCCACATCCGAATAGCCTTCAAGTCCTTCTTGGTCCTTGGCTTGGAATTCGACGCCATGTGTCTTCGTCCCTTGCACATATTTGAAGACCCTCTTGAGTGCCTGCCAATGTGTTGGGCACGGATCCGAAGCAAACTGGCTGAGAACTCCCACTGCGGCAGCAAGATCCGGTCGGGTCCCAACCATCAGATACATAAGGCAGCCGACAGCATTGCGATACTGGACATTTGCCATGGTCGCTTTATGGTTGCATCCTCCTTCGCACATGCCCTTGGTCAACTTAAGTCCGGGATCTTGCGGTGTCTTGACGGGGTTGCTGTTCTCCATGCCGAACTTCTCCGGTATGTCTGCGGCAAACTTGGTTTGACGAACGGAGACATTGCTACTGATGAAATCTTGATCAATCTCCATGCCCAAGAAGTACTTCAGCCGACCGAGGTCTGTCATCTCGAATTGCTCGCGTAGCACCCCCGTTGTCGTTTGGAGCATTTCGTCGTTGTTGCATGCTAGAACCAGATCATCGACGTAAAGCGCCACCAAAATCATATCTTCACCTTCCCACTTGGCGTATATGCAGTGATAGGTCTTGCACTTCTTGAACCCCATCTCGAACATGAATTTGTCAATGATTTGATTCCACATGCGCGGGGACTGCTTAAAACCGTAGAGAGAGCGCTTGAGCTGACAGATCCGGCTTAACTTCGTCGATGTATCCTTTGGGCTGCACCATGTAAATGTCTTAGTCGAGAAGTCCGTTGAGGAAAGCTGTCTTGACGTCTATTTGGTGCACCATCAACTTGTATTTGGCCGACAAACTGAGCAGGATCCGAATCGACGTGAACTTGGCCACCGGAGCAAACGTTTCTTCATAGTCGACACCATACTTCTGCGAAAAAACCTTGGCCACAAGTCACGCCTTGAACCGCTCGATTTCGCCAGCTTGATTCTCCTTGATCCGAAAGACCCATCGACAACCGATTGCCTTGCGACCTTGTGGAAGCGGCACTAATTCCCAAGTCTTGTTCTTTCGCAATGATGCCACTTCGGAGTCGCATGCATCCTTCCACTTGGCCGCGTTGCTTGATTCCATCGCCGACTTGAACGTAGTCGGCAGTTCCCTTACTGAATCAACAACGTAGGCAGTTTCAAAATATTGATCCGTCGCGGACATCGCATCAAGTGATCGGCGAAGACTTTGTTTTTTGGCCCGGGGAATTTGCACTGCCTGTTCAAGCGACCGATTGCGTTGATGCCGCTTGCTGCCAGGCTCAAAGTCGACGTCACGCGGGGCTTGAGGCTGTGAATTCTTGGTGCTGTCCAGCATGGAATCTTGATTGGACGCAGCATCGTCAGTGTCTTGGTCGGTCTCATCAGTTTGGGAAGAAGTTTTATCGATCACCGCTTCATCTTGAGCGACGACTGTGCTACTGCGCTTCCCGTGATCGAAGACGTCCTCCTTGAATCGAGCGTCATGGTTTGTCATCACACGACGATTCTCAATGTCTTCCAATCGGTACGCTTTTTCATGCTCGGATTAGCCAAGAAATCGGCAGCGTACCAAGTAAGCGTCAAATTTCGAGCGCTTTTGCTTGGGCACTTGGACGCATGCATGGCAACCAAAAGCCTTCAGGTTCGCAAACAGGGGATTCTTGCCAGTACAAACTTGGTACGGTGATATGTCATGACCGACCGCACGCGATGGACACCGGTTGCGGAGAAATGTCGCAGTCATGACAGCTTCCCCTCAATACGACCTCGGCAAAACAGCGAACTCCAGCATGCAGCGACCACATTCGACCAGTGTGCGGTTCATGCGCTCGGCAACTCCATTCAGCTGAGGAGTGTAAGGAGGCGTAAATTTCTGTACAATGTCTCTTTCTGCACAGAACTTGGCCATCAAACCAGAAGTATATTCGCCGCCATTGTCACACCAAAGCGTTTCACGCGCATGCTGGTCTGGTTTTCGGCCAGCGCAACGAAGTGGGAAAATTTATCGGTTACCTCTGACTTTTTCTTCAGCAGGTAGGTGACACAGTAGTGCGACTTCTCGTCAATGAAAGTGACGAAGTGGCGCTTGCCACTGAATGTTGCGGTCTGCATCGGACCACAGATGTCGCTGTGGATGACTTCAAGTACTTCCTTGGCACGATTTGGGGAAAACTTCATGAAGAGGTCATGCGCGTCTGCTTGCCGAGCTCACAGCCATCACACAGTTCCCACTTGCGCACTGATGTCAACTTGATACCAGGGCCAAAGCCTTTGGTGACGATAATGGAAAGACCGTCATAGCCAATGTGACCTAGTCGAAGGTGCTAGAGGTACGAAGTGGTGTCCCCATGACTACCCAACGAGCTAGTCACATTGGCTTTGTCCACCAAAAAAGGCTTCATACACAACTTGAATAGTCCTTTGCCTTCGCGCGCACCAAACTTCCAACGTAGGCCATTCACTTTAGCGAAGCACCCATCTTGTTTGAACATGATCGGGCCAACATCCTTGGTGAAACGCCCCACGGAATTTTTTTTGCGTGACAGCTTAGAAATGTTCCACACTGATGTAAGCACACCCTTTTTCACTCCTCGTGGTGTCTTCATCGACATGATGATGTCGCCCGTCCCAACCGCTTGAACCACACCGTCATCTGCAAGGTGCACGTTTACAGGGTTGATATTCTTATAATTCTTCATTAACTATTTCGAGAATGTCATGTGCTGCGTTGCACCCGAGTCAACATCCACACGCATCTTGATTCGGCTAATCATGCGACCTCTCCAACCGAACAAAGGCAGTCACCGTAGTCATCATTGCTCTGCGCAAGGTTGGCACGCTGCGACCGCTATTGCCCTGCGTTTTCCCGGATCCGAGCTGGACAATTGACAATCCAATGTCCGTGCTCCCCACATTAATGACAGGCACTGCTTGATCTCGCTAGCGCTTGTAGTTCAGTGTTTCGACCAGTGTCTTGGGTCACAAACGCTTAACCTTGTCCGTTCGCCGCTCCTTCAACGCCTTGTTCCTTGCGCTTGAGATCTTCGTGCAGCAACCGAGACGTGACGAACTCGCACGACAGCGAGTCGGCTCTTGACTCTAACGCCGTGATGAGGAATCCGTACTACTCGCTGAGACTTGCGAGGAGCTTTATCACCAGGTCATCCTCGCTTACCGGAACGCCCACTGCGTCGAACTACTACGCCAGCGTCTCGATCTTGTTGATGTGTTCTAATACATCATCGCCTCCTTCAATCTTGTCCGTAAAGAAGCGTCGATGAAGAAAGAGCTTGTTTGCGATCCTTTTTTCTCGAAATGTCCTTCCAGACGCGACCATGCATCATGCGCTCCACTCGCCGACCGGACCAACGGCAGCTGCGAATCCTCCATCGCGAGACAGATGATTGCCAGTGCCTTGCGGGACTTGCGCTTGAACGTCACCTGGTCCAACTGCGTGACGCACTATCCCATCTTGATCTCTCCGATCACCACCTCCCAAAGGTCACGCTCCTCCAGCACCATCTGCATCTTGAACTTCCACGTGTGGAAGTTTGTTTCGTCGAGATTGTTGATACGGTTGGGAGAGGAGGCGTCCATGGCGAGGGCGAAGTCTATGTCGGAGTCAGGGAAGACGGGGCTTGGGCTCATAATCTATTGAAAGGTCTAGTTCTAGATGGTTGGCAACATGCAAGTGAATTTATTTAGGGCCTTAGTTCGCAAACTCTTTTGCTATTCTAATCCTACTGGATTCTTCAACTACACATTCGTAATCGCTATGTCGCGCATTACTAATCGTCTAAACGTACCGTTTGGTTCTCACTTTCTGGCCGAGGCGTCTTCTCTTCAACAGGGATAGGGTGTCCTTAATATATATTAGTTATAAAGTTACATAAGGAAACGGAGCTCATGGCATGGTGCCGAACGTGGTAGTATTGTTATCTACAAGGTCAACGTCTAAATTTTCTTGATGAAGTGGGACACCAACTACAAGTGAAGTATCGTATGGAAGACAGAAAAAGCTTTATCATTTGAACTTATGGTGCGCGCGAACTTTCTGAAAGTCTTGGCTATCGTCCATTGGATTAATATTTATGATTAGGCGGAAAATATCTTTAGCAAAGTCGTTTTGTGGATTCGAAGGCCGAAGGTGTGAATGTGGCTTTGTACTTTTGTGTATTTGAACCATCGACACAAATTGTTTTGGTCTTCTGCTTGTAACTTTCTAGTACTGCAACGATATGTTACGAGCGACAAGTTGATAATAGATTGGAGCCGATTATTTGATTTCATTACCAATCAAAAGAGACAATTTAAGCTTGTGCAAGTATCACACCGGCTCAAGCAATAAACTTTCACGCAGAACAAGGGTTCGAAAAAAGCATGCCTGAACATTACATGTATATGATGGCCTTGTCGGAATCAAGTGGAAGCATATAAATTAATATTCAGCCAGGATTTTCAATAGATGACGTAGGTGCTCAGGGCACTTAATAAAGTCTGTGCCGAGACACCCGCTTTATCGTCGGATAATTCGCCTTCAAAGAGAAGCACCAATCTAGTAAACTAAACTCCACGGACACTATATGTTCAGGTTCAGTATAATAATCGCAGTACTCGTCATAGATTAATCGATTACCAATATTTAAACAGTACGTCATGTTTTATATAGGATTTTTAGCCATATATTTCATATTAGGGAATATGAAAAAACGTATAATTTTTAATCACGAAAAAAAAAAATTCCCCCTGTCCTAGTATACTCAGGTTGACGTGGTATACATAAAAGCCCACATCTTTAATCAGTTAGCAAAACCCATTTTACGGCCACACTCAACCCCCGCCCTGAAGGGGGGGGTGCGGAGGGTGTTCTACCGCGTGCGTGCTGCGCTCCAGTTACCGTTGCGGGCGCTGACTATACGGGGAAGACGTGGATGCAAATTCATATCATCTACCGCGGTCGTAAACGTAGACAGTCAGTTCTGATGTTGTTGTTGTTGTTATTGTTATTGTCATTCTTATTATTTTCTAATATTATTATTGTTAGCATTACTATCGTTGTTTTTGCTCTATCCGTTGCTGCTGTTTGTTTCTGGTGTCGTTGTTGTTGCTACCGATGTTGCTTTAGCTGTTGTTGTTTTAAATTATTTATCGGGATTCCTCATTCACCCCTTACCTTTTTGATAAGCATACCCCATTTCCTCAAATTAAAGCTTCTGATTGGTCAGAAGGCAAATCAAAACTTGATTATTCAACACGTTTGGAACAACTACCTTGTACTTCCAGTTCAATCACCTTTCTTATCATTAAACCACAATGAACAGATTTGCACCCCCTTAACAGCTTGTATACCCTTCCTTGGAAGAGTCAAGAGCTGCAATTGACGCCCATGCGCAGATGGAAGGCTACGTTCTTGTTGTCAAAAGCACCAGAAGGATCGGCAATAAGAAATATGGTGATGTAAAAGCTGTAATTCTTGTCTACTCGCAGTCAAACTTCCCTGTCATACGCGCAGGTGCCGGATCTCGCCAGCGTGTGTCGCCCCAGCCGTAGCACTGGCTGTTTATTCACTGCCAGTATACGACGAGGAGAAGCTGGGTATTGGATGGTACAAGTTGCCAAAGAATAAAATAATTATGAGTCTTTCGCCCACCCGTCTGCCCATTCGCACGGGCTCACTTTGACACGGGAAGTTTGGATAGAAGTCTTAGTTCTGACGCGTGCTGGTGTGACACCCGGGCGCATTGCCACCTTACTGCGACAGAACAGCAATGCCTTGGCCACAGCTCAAGACATTTGGAACCTGCTTCACACAGAACGCACAAGCATTCTGGCAAGGCTGTTCATTTCATTGGGGATTAATAAAAAGAAAGGTGGTTGAATTGGAAGTGCAAGGTGGTTGTATTGGAAGTGTTGAATAATTAAGTTTTGATTCGCCTTCTGACCAATCAGAGGATCTGATTTGAGGAAAGTGGGGGCTGGTTAACAAAAAGGTGGGGGATGAATAATAAATCCCTATTTATATCGCCTTGTTGCTTTTTTACTGCTGCTGCCGGTGTTGGTGTGGGTGCTGCTGTTGATGTTATTGTTGATTATGTTACCGATGCTACTGATGTTGTTGTCTCTGCTAATGTTGCTGTTGTTTGTACAGCTGTTGCTGCCGCCGTTGCTACTGTCGTCGGTGTTTTTGGTGTTACTTCTTTTACTTTTGTTGTTGGTACTGCGGTGCTGCTGTTGTAGATGTTTTAGTTGTAGGTTTGATATTCGCTCCTGTTCATTTGATATAATTTCTTTAGCACATTTTTAACAAGGAAATAGACTATCATGAATCCATTCCATGTGTTTCTCTCTTTTTCTATCAATTCGAAAGCTTTCAGACTTTTTCGATGCAGGCGTATTTCGAGCAGGAAATGTGCGATGATGCCTCAAGAATAGTCAGTCGAAGCTAGTTGTCGTTTAACTTTACAACAACGTTGCTTAATCAGCTTTGTCCGGACGTTTTGGATTGACGTCGTAAATTTATGTCTTTGAAATTTCAATTAATTTGAGTACGATGAGATAGTGCCATCTTAGCATCCCACGTACATGTGTACGATTGAAGGCAACACAAAACCGAATTTACATCCCTACCAGTGCTGATGGAGACATTTTAGTGCTGTTGTAGGAATTAGTCGGTGCTGTTGATGCTTTAAAACTTCAAGATCAGCAAGCTGGGCGTGGAGGGTTCAAGAGGTAATGACAGCATACACAAGACATTTTGATTTGCTCGAAGTGCTAACGCACTCCAGCATATATGTCATAGTTTAAAGAAGCAAATATATTTTGCATTTAACACGACTTCTTAATTACTTTTCGTTTCGTATCCGTAGCACATGGCATGCCGGCCCTTTAACGGTATTATCTGGTGCCACACACGTGCTGCTTTATTACTATGTGATACAGAACTCCTAAACGTATTCTTATGCAGTAACTTGGTAGTAATTAATGGCACATCTGATTCTTAAGAGCTGGTAGATTCGACCTAAGTATTTTTAAACGACACCTAGCTTGCAGCCCGTTGCCCTTTCTTATCCAGCTGATGTCTGCAATGTATGACTCAAAGCCAACGTTGCGCACGCTCCCCGGAGGTGGCATAGCCGCTATGATAGCTGATCAGGACGCCATTGAGCACTATATTAAGCACTGTATCGTGGAGCAAGAGATGGACCCCGACGAAGTGCTGAGATTATTGGAGGAGCACATATATGTATTGGCGTGATGTCAATCACACACGAGCATAGCATAAGCCCACTCTGTCGCGGTGAAAATCCGCGTGACCGTAATCAAACTCATCTGTCTTAGTAAGTCAGACGTATCACCATATTGCGTGTGAATGTGATTATAATCGAATTAGTCCTCATTGAGATACTTTGTCAGTATATGTGTAACATGTTAACCTGAGTATACTACACGAGAGATAGTTTCCTATTTTCCAATAAGGTGAAGCATTTTTTTATTTTCGTGTTATTTGGGGCTCTCGTTTATGTTCGTGATCAAATAGGGCATTTTTATTCTCCTTCGTATTATTTTTATATTATTGAAGTAATTGTTTATTAATGTTTTCTTAAAGATTTTTTGTTCCGGAATCTTACAACTTAATTAAACAAATTTGTTTAATTTTCTTGTTTTCGATATATTAATAATTGCGTTGATTCGATTAATATTGTATTTTGTATAATTGCTTGGATTTGAAAAATAATGTAATATAAAAACTTTTACGAGATTTATTAATATATTCTTTAAACTAAAAATTAAATATAATTTAATTTTGTATGGTTTAGTTATAACGTTTAATCAATTTAAAAAGGTACATACAAATCTAATATACCTTTATAATTTAATAGGATAATTCACCATAAAATACCGTTTAAATTTGTACTGCTTTAAAAAAATTTTAAATTACTTTAGGGAAAATAAAAAATGCCCCAATTAATCAATAATAAAACAATGCCCCCAGATAATTAGAAAAAAAATAATGCCCCAGATAATTGGAAAAAAAAACAAATGCCCCAGATAATGAGAAAATAAAAAAATGCCCCACCTTCTTGTATATTCAAGTTAAAGTGGTACACATAAACCGTCATGGTGCTTCTATGAAGGACTGAACCTATTCCAAATACCAATCACACGCAATATGCTGATACGTCTGACTTGCTTTACCTCTTGAACTCTCCACGTCCAGCGTTCTGTCCTTGGAGTTTAAAACTGTTAACAGCACTAACAAATTCCTGTAACGGCACTGAAATGTCGCCATCAGCACTGGTAAAGCCTTCAAATTAGTAAATGAAATTCAAACAGATAGAATGGATTCATCATAGTCTATTTAACGGTTAAATATGCTAAAGTATCTATAGCGTACGAGTAGGAAGCGAATTCCTATCCCACAACTATAACAGCAGAACTGTATTACCGACAAAAACACCTCAAAACAGTAGCAACACCAAGAACACTAACAGCAGTAGCAAGAGCAGCGGTAACAAAGAAGCAGTAGCAGCAGCAAAAACAGCAGCTACACCAGCACCAGCAGCAGTAACAGCAGCAGTAACAGAAGCAACAGGAGAATCATAAAAACTTACAGCAACAACGGCTACAGTGGCAGCGGTAGCAGCAACAACGACATGAACAACGGAAACAAAAATATCAATAGTACCAATTATAACATTAGAAAACAATAATAACAATAACAAAACATTATCAAGAATAAAACCATCAATAATATCAGCACCAATTTTCTACGTTTACGGCTGCGGCTGACGATACAAAGATGCGTTTACATCTTTCCTGTGCCGTCCGCGCCCACAACTGGTGGCTGGGAGCGCAGCACGCCCGCGGCGGAACTGTTATTTGCCCAGCCACGCTGCGACAAACACAGAGGGAACGCGAACCACGCACGCGGTATTAGAGTAAAAAGAGTAAGAAGAGTAAGTGTATTAGATTAAGATCCTCTCTTTAATCTAAGTACGAAATGCCATGGTCCACACAATACACACGCTGTGTAGTCCACGTATAAACATGCAATATAGATTATCGCGGTTTAACACCACTAAACCGCAAATTCAACGTCCATCTCAAGGTCATCAAACTTCCAACACTCCTCCATCTGGGACTACACTGCATGTCCTTCTGCCTCGTTTGTTCGTCAGTCCCGCGATAACGCAAACATGATCCATCTTAAAAAACGTGGCTCCCTTGCTGTCAATCATCATAGTTTGCAACCATTCCATCAGTCATTGTAGCATCGGTTTATTTCTCGTCAGCATCTGAACATTCACCGAGCCCCACCAAAGTTCTCAGCTCTTCCAATCGTGGTGCTGCAACAGCTTTCGACATTAAGTCAGCAGGCATGTTGCGACTTTCAAGGTACAGCGGGACTAATACTCCGCTTTTTACGTGTGAGCTCACAAATTTTGTTTGCACGTCAACATGTTTCGACTTTGCAGATGAACCATCTTCTCCTAGCTGCTTCAATACCGCCTGGTTATCCACATATAAGATCATAGGTTCTTCGCATTTGAACCCGATCTCGTGAAGTAATCCACGTACTCCAAGCGTTTGCACAACCACGACCGACGCCGCCGTATATTCAGCTTCCATGGTGGATAATGACACACCGCCTTGCTTTTTCGCCATCCACGACACCGGCATTCCATCGACAGTAATCCAGCCACCTGTAATTGGCTTTCTATCAGTCCAATCCGCGGCAAAATCAGCATCGCTGTATCCAACGATTTTAATACCATCAGGCCCCGAGAGATCTCCTTTCATTTTCAAACACATTGTTTTCGTTCCCTGTAAATATCTTGCGATTCTCTTGGCAATTTTGTAGTCGCCTAACGTTGGAAAGTGGGTTTGTCTGAACACTATGTGCACTGCATACGATATATTCGGCCTGCTGCATCTTGAAAACCAAAGCAAGCTTCCAACTAAAGACTGGAAACGCTTGATGGTGACCGCACCGTCGTGGTGTTTGTCCGATAATTTCACACTCTCATCTTGGGAATTGCTCGAGTCTTCGCCGATAGGAGTACGGGCTCCGCTTGCCTCCTCCAAACCATTGTCTTGTAACATCACTCGAATAGTCACTTCTTGATCAATATTGTACCCATTTCCATCGTTGGAATCTATGTGCATGCCTAAAAACTTGCTGACAGTGCCTAAGTCCTTGACAGAAAGTTCCTTTGACTCGCCAAAGGAATCATCCACCATGTTTGACCGAGTCGCTATTACAAGAAGATTATCGACATACACACCAACAATCACAAAATCCCCTTGCATGTGTTTCCAATACACACACGTATCGGTAAGACATTGCGTGAAATTCAAACTCTCCAATTTGGTATGTAGCAACTCACTCCACAACCTCCCGGCCTGTTTAAGTCCGTAAAGTGCCTAGTGTAACTCCAACACGAGCTCGTTCGCTCTGGTTGCGCCTAGATTTTCGTAGACTTCACGTCGTATCTTCATTCCTTGGGGAATACGAAGAAAGGTCCTTAGCTCAGGTTCTTTTTCAGGTTTTACATACGCGTTTGGTATGTCGCCGTGCTTCGCTGGCACTCTCCATTTTCTAGCCAAAGCAAGAATGATTTTGACGCTTGACATATACATGACCGCTGCAAAAGTAATATTGTAATCACGGCCAAAACCTTGTTCATTCCCACAGGCAACCAACCTGGCCTTGTAGCGTTCAAGTTCACCATTTGCAACCCTTTTAGTTTTATACATCCACTTCAAATGCAGGCTGTTGGCATTTTTAGGCAGGCGTACTACAATCCAAACTCCATTCTCTTCGAGCGCATTCAATTCTTCTTGCAGAGCCAATTCCCATGCGTCCTTCTGAGTGCTGCGTATAGCTTCATTATAGTTTTTTGGCTCCAATTCATGAGCGATGTTCACGACTTCTATTGCGCCATCCCTGTCTAAGTTCGTAGGGGGACTAGCCGTAATTCTTTTGTTTGATGAGCGTGTTACCGGCCTTTCGTGCGTCGAATTTGAAGTTGCTTTCTTCTTCTCGACGCGCACTTCGTTCTCCCCAACAATTGGTTCATATTGAATAAGACGTCGAGCAACTTGCTCGTTCTGCTCCACAGTCAGAGTTTCGATGTTCTTGACGTGTTGTGAGGTAACGACGACTCGCTCCTTCGGAAGATAGACTGATAACCCTTTGTAGACTCACCGATACCAACAATGAATCCTCGTTGACCTCTCTGCGCAAAATTCTTCTTCATAAGGTCACGAAAAATTGTGCACGGAGAGAATCTCAGCTAAAGCTGGGACTTCATTCGTCAGGAGTTGTAATGGAGAAACTTTATCAGGGTTAGCATTGGTAAGTGAAAGGTTAAGCCTATGTGCCGCGTATTGTACCGCATCACCCCAAAAGCTTAAAGGTAATTCGCACGAGTAAATCATACATCTGGCCACGTCCATAATAGTTCTGTGCATTCTTTCAGCTTTACCAGTACTTGCTTGATTACGCGCCTCGATGCGCTGTCGAGCCACTCCGTGTTCCTTGCAAAACAAATCAACATTTTCGTACTCTCCACCCGAGTCGGTACTTAGAATATGTATGCTACAATCGAATCATTTCTCAAAATATGTCAAGAAATGCTCGAGTTGTTTAGCGGCCACATCTTTCGTCTTGTACAGAAAAATCTGCTCTTGTAATCAACAAAGTTGATCATGTATCGATTACTCAGCCGATCCCGAGGTGTCATCGGGCTTTTTAAATTGGAGCACACTACTCCACCGATTCGATCAATTGATGAGTGATCTCCCGAGTCTTTCTGGGGCTGACGATTCTTCGTTTGCTTTCCTTGGGCACACGTCAGACAGCTTGGACGTGCTCGATCAGTTAAGTTAATTCCTGAATCAGGGTCCTTAGCCAATCGTTCGATGGCGTCGTAATGTAAGTGCCCGAGTCTCTTATGAAAATCAACAAGAGAACCTTGTTGAGCGATAACAGGTAAGTCTTGTGCGCTTCTTTCTTCACCACCAATCGCCGAAATTATGATGTTTCGCGCGCTAGAATGATTCTTCCGCCGTTTTGCGTGAGCTGTGAGCACATTCCTCATTAGATCGACATCGAATATGACATGCTTTCCGTCAGCGCTCGTCAATACATGCTGGGTTCCACGCCTCTCGATTGTGTATCCCTTTTGGTCCAAAACCCCATATGAAAGTAGGTTATGCTTCAAACCATGAGCGTAGTAGACATCAGTGATCGTCACAACGCGGCGTTGTCCCATCGCGGCCAGAATGAGAGTCTCACTACCCTTTTTGTAATGTTAAGGGGTTTTCCATCCGGCAGTACACATGTGCCACTCGCAACGTCACTGTCATCAAGCCAGTCCTTACTTCCGACCAAATGTCTGCTGCTCCCACTGTCTAGAATCCGTAAGTCCGTAGATTCGTTCATCACATCCGATATAGCCAACGTGAATTCCGATTCATGACGTTCGTTAGTGTCTGCGTTCGGGCAATTCGCAGCAATATGTCCCAATTTACCACAAGAAAAACATCTTCTTCGTTCCTTGAAATGACGATGTTGGACTGGATCATCAATACCCTTTCCAGGTCGCTGGTTGTTTGTCTCTGATTCCAAAACGCGATAAGGTCGACCCTCTTGAACGTGTCCAACAATCTCCCGTCCGACCCGCTTGTTCGTCATGCCTGACTCCCACGATTGCGCAAAATGTGCGAGTTCTTCTGCTTGCTGGAGGTAGTCCATCCTTTTATAATCATCCTTGGCCATCAGGACTACTCGCATCTCTTGCGACACATACTGTACTATGTTGTTTAGCACTAGAAAATCAGAGTTCCCATCTGACGCTTCTGAAACAGCATTCAAGTACAAAAGGTGTTCAACTTACAATTTTCTTGGATCTTTTGGGCGTGTGAAAAAGTCCATCGCTTGAGTTGGCGTAATATTGGTCTTAAATACTTGTAGCATACGTTCCATGGCGTACTGAAGCGTGGAATTTTGGCTCCACCGAGGTCAATTTGCTTGTTAAAGTACTTTTCGGCCATACCATCCAGATAGTGACCCAGTAAATCAACCTTCACATCTTCAGGCCAGAAGTATCCACACGCAGATTGTGCTAGTACAATTTGTCGTTCAAATCGCCGTCCCCACTCCAACAATCCAGATCCCAAACCTTGGTACAATTCCTTGCCATCGAAAGGGAGAATCTTCAGCTCTTTCTGCCTAGCGTCTGGATACAAAATCTCCTTCTCCACGCTGCAATGGTGGTATCGAAGGGATTGGAATACCTGCACCTTGATTTACTTCCACCTGACCCACGCATGGAACTCTATCAAATCCAGGATCACAGTGGGGTCGTCGTTAGTAATTTGAGTCACCATATCCACGCTGATGATTGGCAAAATATCCATCGTGATCGCCATTGAAGTAGTGTCTTCTGTTTGCCTCTCTCTCAGGTGTCTCGGAAAGCGAATCAAGATGCACATGCGACCCTCTTCCCAAAGCAAATTCAAACATACTCGGGCTTCTATCAGGCGTCCTCGGGTGGTCTCTCATTTCCCTTCCGGCCTTCACCCCGTGGGCAACTTCCTTGCGAAGCTCTGTCTGTGAGCTCTCCAGACGTTCCAATCGACCAGCTAGTCCTCTCATAAGGTCCAACAACTCGTTGTTGCCACCTTGGTCTCTTGTCACTGTCTTGCCTTTCTCTTCAAACTCTCTACCCTTGCCGGCCCTTTCGAGACCAGAAGTGTCCACCGTTGACGAGTCGAACTTCTCCTCATCCTCCGCGAACTCGTGAGCGAAGTCCCCATTTGGGCTCATAACCTGTTATTTGCCCAGCCACGCTGCGACAAACACAGAGGGAACGCGAACCACGCACGCGGTATTAGAGTAAAAAGAGTAAGAAGAGTAAGTGTATTAGATTAAGATCCTCTCTTTAATCTAAGTACGAAATGCCATGGTCCACACAATACACACGCTGTGTAGTCCACGTATAAACATGCAATATAGATTATCGCGGTTTAACACCACTAAACCGCAAATTCAACGTCCATCTCAAGGTCGTCAAACTTCCAACAGGAACCCCCTCTGCAGGTCCCCCTACAGGGCGGGGGTTGAGCACAGCCATACAATGAGAATTCAGATATGACCGATTTATGAATTTTTATGTGTACCACTTTAACTTGAGTATACAAGGACGTGGGGCATTTTTTATTTTCTCATTATCTGGGGCTTTTGTTTTATTTCCAATTATCTGGGGCTTTTTTCTCCAAATATCTGGGGTATTATTTTTATTTTCTAATTATCTAGGGCATTTTTATATTATTGTGATTATATGGGGCATTTTTTTATTTTTCCATTACTTTATCACCACTTGTCAAATTGTATTTGACTTGAAATTTTTATTGTAATTATTATAACTGGGTGGAATATATTTTAGTTGTTTTTAAAAGCGTTTTATTTTGTCAAATAATACTTAACTAATAAAGCACAGTTATGCTTCAACAAAAACCAATTTGTTTCAACAATATAAATTATTGCTTGAATCATTTACGTCACTGACGAAATGAGGAGATTTTTTTAGGCCAGGGTGGGTGCAGAACATGTAGTTATTTGTTCAGGCAGAAATATGGCTTTGTTTGCAATAGCTTTGAGTTGCATTCTGGAAAAGAATACAAATCGGAAGTTAAACTGGACACAGATCACAGTGAACCGGTAAGGAGGCGAGCCGATGCCACTCGTGGATTAAGATAAGCCGCTTATTTTCAGCATGCCAAAAGTCATACGGTGGTCTAACCGAGATTAGGCAAACTTGTCACTGCCCATTGACTAATTTTTGCTGAATCCAAAATAATTAGGATACAGGCTTCGGGTTCAGAGGACATTTTTCAGTGCTGAATCATGGCTTGTAGAAGTTAGATTGTGCCAAGAAGTACGTTTACACCCGATGGTATATCACTGACAGTGGTAAAAAGGGCATGGTGAATATAAAGAATATTACTTGTAGAAATGGGCGCGTACTGACGCTGACTCAAGTCTGCGGTGACCAAGGCGTTCAGCATAACTTAATTTCGTATAGAAATCTGATTGGAAAGAAATGTACCCGTGGGTTCAATTACTCAAAACGTGAGTTGGCAAATAATATTGGGCCGCGGAGCATCCAAGGAGATATCGTTGAATATGTCCGTGCGCTAGCAGCTGACATGTGGGACCCCGGACGTATGCAGGATCGTAGGAGGTCTGTTGTACCATACATCGTCGTTATTGGGAACAAAATGTGCGTTTCACCGCTCGTGGATTAGGTGAAGGCCTCAAAAAGTTCTACCAGGTGTCAGAAATGTAGAAATTGCGATAGCCTGGTCATAACGTTTGAGCGTTACACTAACCAGCACCTCCATCACATCCTGTATATTATTTCATAGATTCAGGATAAATAGCAAAAAAAATAGATTGCTATAAATCTGTTGCCACAACTTGGTCAAGGTCTAAATACAGATGGATTGGGTAAGTAATTCTTTCGTAAATATTGCTACGGAAAGACATCAGAATATTAGACTATTTTGAATATGAGACAAGAAGCTAGTGCTGAGGAATGTTACTTTTACAGCATCACCTTTCTCAGCACTATAATAAACCAATAAATATGGGGGAAGGGCGCTAATCACGCACCACCCCTAAGTATTATCGGATAATTTAAGAGCCTCCTATTTGATCTTATTGAGAAAATTACATTTCATAGATGTATACTTTGTCTTAAAGACCGAGCACCATTTCGAAATATCTTGACACATAACTCTGACATTATTAGTGTACGAAAGTCATACATTATTGATTTTTTACTTGCCGCTGTTGCTATGATTTTGATCAACAACTTGTAGTAGCCTTTTACTTTACTACTAATTAGGCTTTTTTTTTGAGGGGGTGCTATCATGTTGCCGTTCTGCGCACGTCTATAAGGGTAGAAAACATTGCTCGGAAATTTATGATCATACACGTTTTTAACGACTGCTAATTTACAGCATTCGACAATACGAGAAAGAATATCTTCAATCAAGACATTCAGTGATGTGGCTGGCCTTTACATGCTTGATTGATCGTATGGATGCTTCGTGGGAAAAGGCAAGTTGCTCCAGCTTAACTACCTCGAAAGCAACATACAACTCCATCTTTGATGGCCCTATCTTTTCTGTTGCTAACCCTCTTGGTACGCTCGATTGTATCAGCATTTAAAGTCGATTGTATCAGCATAGACTTTAAATGCGCACGATCGTACACCACCCAGAGAGCTTGCTTAGCGTGCCGTAGGCAGCTTTAAGAGTATATTAAATATTTTAAACAAGGAGTGGGTACATTTTAAGGGGGTTGAGATTCGTGGTGATGGCGTCGAATTAAATTGTAGCGATTATCGCAATTAGTCTCACAGCTACTATTTTGCGTGATTTAATATTTTTCTTCTCACATGATTTAGTATGTGTGTCTCTAAATATGAATGCAGACTATATTGTGTCCCACCTTCATTGATTACTGTTTTACCACATTTAGTAACACAACACCCTATCAAATTGCAAAACTACGACTTTGCCATTTCTGATAAAATTTGTCATGGTAGATTCTTGCCGGCGACAATTGTTTTCTATGGTGCGCTTCAACTCAAGTACATCAAGCTCATCATGATACTTCAAGGTTATCATTGGGATGCCCCCCTGGTGCCTTGGGTAAGCACCGCCGTTCCAATCTAATGGTTGCCGGTCCGATTACCCGTACGGCCAACCCAAGGTCATTAAAAGATGTGACACATAAGTCTCAGTTGTACCACCCAGGAACCCCGGTACCACTGAGCTCGGCCTCTCGTAGAAGCATAAACCCCCGACATCGAATATTCGGGGGCCCCGGACTGGCTGGCCCCCAGAGAATCCAGTAAGTAGTGGCCATCCGGTTGGGGATGTGTAGGCCCCACCGAAGAGGGCAGACGTCGGTCGTTAGAAATACTAAATGCACCCACTGCACCTACAAAACCAAAAAAGGTTATTATTCCTTGTGTAGTGATCAGAGCTATAAAAATGTAAAATATGTTATAAGCTAGAATTATTTAATCCGTCAAAGCAATTTTAGGGAAATATATGGGTTGCTTTGCAAAACCTTCATTTATTAAAGTTTCGTCTTTCCTTTTTTCTCAACCATAAAACATGGCAACATCAACACAAGTTACACTGAGTTAATCCACGAAGGTGAGCTTGAACCCATTCAAGCAGCATTGCAGGACAATTT
Source organism: Hyaloperonospora arabidopsidis Emoy2 (assembly GCA_000173235.2). Lineage (NCBI taxonomy): Eukaryota > Oomycota > Peronosporomycetes > Peronosporales > Peronosporaceae > Hyaloperonospora > Hyaloperonospora arabidopsidis. The sequence goes on along the minus strand of JH598714.1, from coordinate 35,154 downwards.
CTAAGTACCAAGTTAAAACGCTTATCCACTGATTCATCTCAACGTTGAATAATAATGGGCTCCACCTATCCACGGATCAAAAAAAGAATGACATCGTTCTTAAAAGTTCACGGCATATAGTCTCGCAAAAAGCATGTGAGACTATTTCGCATATTGAGACTAATTATCAAAACAGAATACATGCGGTGGTCAACGTTGAGAAAGGAGCTGTATGGGTGAGAGAGAAATAATGCAATCTTTGCAATGAGATTGGCCGTTAGTTCTGAAATATATCATTCCCATCTGACTATCGAAACCTGGATTATATCATGTGATTTTGGAGTCCAAGTTAGCTGATATGTAGAATGGTGGGTGGTAATCAAACCCTGGTGAGAATTTGAAGTATCATATATTTTATTTGCTTCCTTGTGTTATTCATATATATAAGCTTTGTTTTTTCTTCTAATTGTCAACACTTGCAATATCCATCGTATATTTTGGGAATTGTTGACCAACCCCGACCTTTTGATCAACCAGTCTCCACCCACCACTAGTTACTAGAAACTCATACTTATTTCGACAATCGTTGATTTTGTAAATTTTTCTTTGATGTGTTTCCAAAACTAAACATATAAATAACACACTGCTGTTGGTAAATGTGATACTGCATTTATAATTAAGCTAAACTTTTATCGACAACAACTCGATCACCGTAACTTGTTGTTTCGCCACCGGCTTATTATCTAATTGGGACCCAATAATGCATAATTAGACCAACAAGTTAATCACTCGGACGCCGCTGCGTAAAAAATAGACACGACTACGACAATATCAGTTTTTTCATTTATCTATCATTAAATCGTTTCTTTTTGTCCCCTTCTACCACTCAAGCCACTAATAAGCATCCTTTTTCGATGATGATACAGTTTCCATCGGTTTTATCTTCTTCGAATGACTCATCCATTAATGTACGTTTGCTCTTTGTTTCCAGCGCGACGACACTGCTGAGCAACGGTAACTGTCTCAACAGTTAGCTGTATGCTCATACTCAAAAATTAAATGTTGGGTTAAGCTAAATGGTACGTTAATCACCTCATATATTTAGATGACCGACGATCATCTACTGTTTTCTCATTATCATGATTTAAGCTTAATATGTCAAGAAAGCAATTCTTCAAAGCGGCCGAAATTACCGAGATGGCAGCTGTCAGAGAAAAAGGCTTCTTAAAGAAACTCTAAGAGAAGAAGGTTCACGAACGCTCATTCAGTCAAAACAATGCGAGTCTATGTTATCAAGTATGATCGAATGCGCTATGTGATCAGATTAAAAGGACAAATTGCAGCGATGGGAAACTGTCAAAGAGCCGGTATTGACATTATAGAAACGTTTGCACCAGTGGCACGAATGTCATAATTCCACTGCATATTAAAATGCTCCGCTTGGGATTCGACAGTACTTACAATCAATTGATGGGCACCCGTGCACCAACGATGAATACATATCCGTTATTTTTGAAGCACTATATGGACTGCGACAGTCTGGGCGAGATTGGAACTCCGAGATAAATCTGTGGTTGCGAGGTCATGCATTCCAGCAATTCTTGGTGGAAACTTGTCTATACTATCGTTTAAAGGGTGAGACACTCCTGAATGTACTCGTCTACGTCGATGACCTATTCGTCGCAAAGAATAAGGAACAGTGCAAGAGCATGTTTGTCATGGATTTGAACGATGCGTATGGAATAGTAGATCAGGGTTTACTCACAGACTACCTTAGCACTAGATCGAGCAGAATCCGGAGCAGATTCTCTGTTGAGCAATGCAAATATACACGCGAAATTTAAGCATTATGTAAATAGGTGGACGCTCATGCTGTGGTAAACCCCATAAGAGTGAATATTCATCTCAACCCAGCTAGTGAAAATGAGTACATAAATGTGAAATTTCTGTACCGAGGGGCAGTCGGGATGCCCATGTACCTGGCCACCAGGAAGAGACCTGTTTCGGCATTCGCCTTAGGTTAATTAATTCGCTTTGTCATGCGTCCAAGCATATTAGGGCCGTGAAAACGAGTTCTGCACTACTCAGTTGGCGCGCCAGATTACAGAATCACCTACATGTGAAAGAAGCAGCAGCCAAAAGGCGATATTATTGCGAAGAGATTGTGTTATAGCAACTGGGCCAATGATCTGGAGGAGAGGAAAATCACTACATGATTTGTATGTATATTATTGAATGGCGCTATCGCGTGGACGTCACGCCGGCACAAAATCACTGCACTGTCAATCGCTGAGCTGAGAGTGTGGCACTTGCGTGTGAAGCATCCATGGTGGCACTTGCGATGAGAAATATTCTGCAAGATATACTGCCACAGAAGTAGTTATCATAACGCATCGGTATTGACAGTCAAGTGGCTTATGTAATGGCTATAAATCCCACATACATTCGGAGAACAAGGCGCATAGAACTAAGATGGCACTATGTGCGCAAACAAGTCGAGAAAGGAGCCATTACAGCAAGGCGAAGGCAGGGCATAATTCCGCAGATGTGTTTACTAAAGCTTTAGAAAAGAAGATATTGAAGCGACTGTTGTATGTACTCGGTCTTGGAGATGCTGATAATCGAAGAGAAAACTTCAAGAAGGGAGAACGAACACTTGAACAACAGTAATTTGGGAAGAGAAGAAAAGAGAGCTGAGAGCTGCAATGTGGGAAAGGTCCTATAAATGGGAAAGTTGAATGGGAAAGGTTTGAGACCGTTAATGACAGTTAGGCGACTTAGGGATAGTAGCTAACGATTCGGTGTATTCAGTATTCATTTTCATCTCTAGGTTTGAAATGTACAAGAACTGGCTTAAGCTCCAGCAGGGAGCTGATTGAAGTTCTTACACACTGTGACGAGCGTGCTCCGACCTTGACATCAAATTCCAAACGATACGTCATGACAATGTGAGCTTTCCGATATTATTATAAGGTAGCTGTGAATGGATAAATTTGCCAATCTGGATCTCGATCGTAGACTCGATTGTCCACTTGCGCGTCACCTAATGTAACCCCAGCAGGAATCTCTCAAACCACGACCATCTTTTCGCTTCTATATATAGTCATTTTTTTGTATTGTGTACGTCTATAACTTAGGTTTTATTTGACTAAAGACTAGTTATGTTTTCGCAGGAAGCAGTTACCCTATGCTCAGACGATTTTGTCCTTCTCTAACGATATTGGTAGTCATTAACGTTGTCAAATAAAAGTCCTGCAAATACATAAATGCAGGCTTTGCCCCTAGTTCTAAGAAAAGTCTAGTTGATACCATAAACAGAGTGGTGCGCTTTTTCTGTTTTAGAGCCTCAGTCTTGCATTTTATCGCTTTCGTATCTCCTTCTCACGAGGCGCATCATACATGGCCATTAATGGCAATTTTGCGTTACTGTAGGATCTGGAGGTTTATCACGTATTTCTACTGCTCCCTAAATGCCGTTCGTTCGAATTTTCATAGCATTCGAATTACTCTCAATCTCCGCATCCACCCTCCCGGCCGCAGACGTCAGCAAGAATGGCGTGTCTTCTCATTTTTAACATGTATTTTCGGCTTTTCATCTGTTCATTCTGCGTTTAGAAGAAAGATAAAGCGCTTTTAGTTAGTGTGAATCTGTCAAATGAAACTGATATTTGTCGCAGTCAAGTCTGTTTGGGATAGTGCTGATCGATCGATTTCCTTTTTGGTCGTATTTAGATTATTGTGCTCTAATTAAGTAATATTACCGGCGACGAAACAACAAGGTAGAGGTGATTGGGGGATTTCCTTTTGTATTATTCGCACATTAATAAGAAAATTGGCAACACTGCCTCAGATTGTGTAAGCTTCGTTTGACCAAGCAAAGATAGCTGTTGGTGCCTATGCACAACAAAGGATACGTTGTGGTTGTAAAAAATAGGGTAAGAGATCAGGAAGGTATAAGCATAAAAGCTGTTGATTATTACCAATTTGAGATTTTCCCGTGCTACGCTTATGGTGTCGTTATACCGAGAGACGAGTCACAATACACGCCTCTTCCTTGAATTCAAAAATTGCAGGTACGTGAGGATTAACGGCAACAGCAGAAGTAAGTTTTCACTTGATATAAATTTAGTTGTTTGACTTCAGTAGAAATATGATTGATTTCCTGATATGTGATAGTTATTGCGGTTCCGTTAGTATAGCGATCAGTCCTTACCGAATGAATAATATATATAATTAAAAGGAAAAAATCGCACATGTGATTAATGCGTCACATTGTTAGTGTCATTGTCAACTAGCAGCTATTGTTGTAGACTCTTCAGCGTGAAAATCTCTCTTCTTTTACCCCCAATGACGCATAATTTGACCCGCAAAAGACACAGTCACCAACATCACACGCTTCAAGTCATATATTTCTTATGATTCTCACCCATAATTGTCTATCGATATTACACACAGCAAAAACGACGCATGAATAGCACTTTTCAAATTATTAAAATTATTGTCCTATACATATTGATATTTACCAGACCTAATCCACCGCGTTGTTGAGCTTGGTAAGCTCTCTTAAGCACAATTTTTCGTCAGAAGTTATATATGTACATCACGACGACCTTACCGTATATCGTCGCGTACCTAAAGGCCAACCCCAGCAATCCCGATGTATATATGATGAGCATTTTCGTAGGAGGTTGCTCATGACTCATGCTGTCAAATCATCTTGTTTGGAGATTGGAGAAGGTGTTTAAGAATCTCAATCGCTGAGGGACTTAACCGAATTCCATACTTATTCCTTGTAATCATCTATAATCCTCTGATCGTAATCAAGGGCAATAAAAAAGCTCGATTACTTTTGTCTTCTTTTTAATAAGGTATTAAGATAGTCTGGGAACAGGTAGAGCCAAAAATCACTTTGGGTACATCCACACATCTATATAATCTCAAATATCACCTTCTAGTATTGCCACATTCCTTCAAATTTGGTTAGCGAAAATTGTATAATAACTTATGACCCAATTAGATGACTGTCCCATGTGAAGAATCGATACATGTATACACCGCGCACATTGAATCGATGAAGGCTTCCAATATAACTCGCGCCAAACAGTACTCTCCTCCAGTGTTTCAAGCAGAGCTTCTATAGGGCTAAGTACAAAAATAAATTTTGCTCTGGACCTTTTAATACATTGTAATGTCTTACCTGGCATGCAAAGTTGGATCAGACCACCTCATAATACTCAAAACAAACGAGGAGGTTTCCCACCTTTCGTCATGTCCAGAATCTTCTGCTTTAGCATTTACCTGGATTCTTGGATTGCTGGAAGATTCTAGGCCTTCCCTATGGCTATGATTTGCGACGACATACTCGCTCCCCGCACTTGTGGATTATATTGCTTAAGTAGGAGCTGAATGGCCACTTACCATGGGTACATCATTTGCCGGGTTTGTTTTGGCGAACCTTTGTACTTTTGGTTTTGTACGCACCATTATGGACGAAAGCAAACCACACCTTCCTGACAGTTTCGCTCGTAATTTTCTTCGTGCGAACTGTTTGTTTAAAATAATTTACATACGATGCAAAGATTTATACTGCCTCTTCATCATTCCCCTGGATCTATAAACGTGCTCCGGGGGAGAAGCAGCCGTCATGGTGGGAAACTGAGTACTTATTAGCATCATCATTACGTTAAAAGTAGTGTTGCGATACTAGAATTAGGGCTATCGAATTGTATGGATTGGTGTAGATATACCGAAATGAGGTGTCATAAGACCAAATCCCTTATAGTGTACTTTATTTGACGGATATATCTATCGAACCTTGATATGAAAAACTTTGCGCCGAAATTCGTCATGTCGCGTTCGCTCATAGATGCACCTTGATTATCGAATCCGCTGTTGCTGTTTATAGGGGTGCTATATGCTGAACGTAATATCTGCACTACATGGCTGTGCCACACAAAAGGACAAGTAAACTCCTCGTTGTAACTAAGCGCTAAAGCTATAACCTTTGTAAAAAGGTCACTCACGAATCAGATTTTGTAGCCTTGTGCAGTTGCGGCAGTTCAACCCAGTAGTAATAATGGGAGCCCCTCAGCTTGTACTGACACATTACGACCTATTTAATTTCAGTGATAGTGTAACGGGGTCAAACCGTTACACGAACTTAAACTGTAATGACACGAAAAAGATCTGTATGAGTTGCTAAGTTTGGCACGCAATTAGACCTATGATATGATTGAGGTATACCATTAGCGTACCTACCACAAAGTGTGTGTCATACACACGGATGACGTCATTAGATGAAGTCATTGAAATACGTCATCCAAGCGCTCATATTAAGTTTAAGCGCGCTGTAGAGACCGCATCTCATGGGAGTGTGCGTCTAATCGTTTGTCTCTTTTCGCTAATGGCCATTTAGATTTATGTATAGCCAATCAAGTAGAAATCAGTCTTACATTTGCAACCTGGTCTTAACGCGTGTGCCGAGGGACGGGAAACCGAGTCCGTGTGTACAATGCTTAATCGTTCATCTATAAAACAAGCAGTCGTAAGACGACCACCCGAACCTTCATGCACGTGAGACAAGATGTAAGAAAAAAGCTTCCTTTAAGGTGATTGAAGGTGATGTAATTTAATGGTAGTGCGTGGCAGCTTGAAGCGCTCGCCTACCAATAGTAGGATGCCTCGCACTTTACTAATACGTGTAGTGCAGAAGAAAAAGAGATTAAGCTAGACGACTAGACTAGTGGAAAGGAAAATCAAAACCGCATATAATATAATAAAGCCTTAATTATTATACCGAATCATTTCCGAATTATATTATATTAGCTACATCTATGTATGGAGACGTCTCGCTCACCACCCATTGAGCGTCTCAAGAAGCTATTGGTGGGTAATTATCAGGGTCGATATCGACCAGTGAGCGGACGGTTAGGTCATTCTAACAAAAATTATACTGCTTATTAATCTTCGTGAAATCAATGATGAACACAATTTTATAAATTATCATATTTGATAGGAAAAATTAAAAATGCCCCATTTAATCACGAAACAAAAAATCCCCCGGATAATTAGAAAACATAAAAAATATCCCAAGTCCTAGTATACTCATGTCAACGTGGCACACATGAAACCCCACATCTTTAGTCAATTCTCGATGATAACTTTATGGCCGATCTCAACCCCTTCCCCCGCCAGCAAGGGGCCGCATCGAACGGGGTTCTGCCGCGAGCGTACTGCACTCGCAGCCAGACGCGCAGAAGACATAAGGAAGACGTGAACGCGTCTTCATATGATTGACCGTGGTCGTAAAAGTAGACAGTCAGTGTCGATTTGTTGTTATTAATGTTTTGTTATTGCTTCTAATTTATCATGTTACTGTTGTTTTTGTTGTTTCAGTTGCTGCTGTTTTTGCTGTTGTCGTTATTGTTGCTATTGTTGTTGTTGTTGCTACTGATGCTGCTGCTGTTGTTCTTGCTGTATGCGTTCTATGGATATTGCTGTAACTGCTGATTGTGTTGACATATTTGCTGCGGGCATGCTGTTGGTGTTGTTGCGTTAGTTACTGTTGGTGCTGTTGTCGCGTTAGTTGCTGCTGCTACTGTTGTTGTTGTTGTTGTTGCTACTGCTGATGATTCTGTTTTTGTTCAAGGTGTTCTGTTTGTTGTTACTGCCGCCTGTGTTGGAATTACTGTTTTATTTTATTTTATGGTGGTGGTGTAGTTTTGTTAGTTGGTGCTAGTTTAATGTTGTTGTTGTTTAAGTTAGGATTGGATTTTCCTTCCAGCTCATGTCAACCTCATTTACCCAGGGTATATAAGATAGTGCCGTCTTAAATTGCATTGTGCAAAACGATTTGTACAATAAGAAGGTACCATGTAAGGCAATATAAAAACTGGATATGCAGCCGTATCAGTACTAATGGAGACAGTGCTGTATAAGGAATTGAACGGTGTTTATATTGACTTTTAATTACAACAAGCTGTACATGAAGAGTTAAAGAGGTAATGAATTGACACAAATTCATTCGGTTTGGTCAAAGTGTTCACTCACTCCAGCGTAATCATAATATAACAAAAATAATTGACTTTGCATTGACAAGTACACACTTCATATTGTTTAAAGCGAAAAAAAGCTACATGGGATGGTAAACTTCTGCTTTATATGCACCATGAGTCCAGGCAATCAAACATTCCATCTTGCTCCATTTGTCGTACAAGTCCTGCTGTTATGGCCGAATTGGTTACACATACCATATTTTCTGGTTTGATGCTTATCGATTTCCTGTGTCCCTTGTTGCGAGAGGGATTCTCTTTTTTTGGGCACCTCAATTTTATCCATATTGATGGATTGTCGAGCACACTTCTTCTTAGGAAATAATTAAGCACAATAGGCAGTACATTAGTGTTGGCTTTCTCAGAATAAGCATTTGAAAAGGTCGAAGATTTCCATGATTAGTGAAACTAATCTATCACAGATGCAACTAGTCTTCGAAGTAACCGCACGAGCATCGTGCAAATTACCAATAAATTGAACTAAAAACTTTACCGTGAGATTTTCTACTCCTGGTCGAATTGCGACATAAAAAATGGTTGCAAGCATTCATCAAATTCACCCAGATAACCTATAGCCATCAGTTTGTCCACTTTGCGAGATGAATAGGGAGTCAATACTCCCCACCATTTTCAATATGTGCGTTTTCAACCGAATTTTAAGCTACATATCGCTTAATCCCCAACAAACAGTCTATTATGGGAAGACTGCAAAATTATTTCAACGCACTATTTACTGATTCCACCTTATTCAATGTAAATGGTTATACATTCGACATGGCGAAAATGCTGTCGACCATTTTTCACGTCGCACAACCGGAAGCCACGATAGCGCAGTGATATAGAATAGAGCAATATCATATATTACCTTCTCGTATTCAAGCTTCATTCAAGAAAGAACCAGAATCCACCCGAGATTTTCAGTACTTTGGACTTGTACTTCTTGCCAAATTTTCCATTAGGTGCATGAAGAAGAAAAAAGAGTTGATTTTCTGGTGCCGTCGTCCGCATAGCTTTCATAAGTTCCTTCCCCTATCTAATTTCACCCAAGATTCAGCTGGATTGATGTGGAATAGTATAAATTTAAGTGAAACCAGCATTAGTTATTCTCATTCCATAAATGATTGTCCCGTAGATGTTTGGCGCAAACAAAATGATCAATATGATACTCGTACTACATTTCGATCAACTATCATCTTGACGCTCGCATTGCAAAAATTAAAGCCCCTTTTTGTGCACACTCAAAAACTTTGACGTACCGTGGCCGCTACCATCTCTGGCTCTATCTTCTCAAGTGTATGAATACAAACACCAACTTTAATGATTTAATTTTCGTTGTTTCCATTTCAAAAGCACACAACAAGTAAATTTCCATCGACTGAAGTCTCCAAGAAAGTGCCATCCACGGATATTCCTCGCTCGGGGTATTTCCCAAAAGCTTAAATAACTTCTCGAAAAATTATATCTAATCGCTTAAGTTCATTTATAGGATATCAAGCACAACCTTGTGACTTCTTTTCTTCAATTCTGCAACGTATTATAGAAGCAGACCGTATTGCTTTGTATACTCCCAAAAAATTCACTTCAATCTGTTGAGAGCATTTAAGCAGTTCGTGTAACTAGCGATTATCCCTATTTTCCTCAACTTACTCGAATCATTACTGGAGTCAAGGTCGACCAAAGGTCATAGGAATTTATCTGACTGCAGAATTTGCAGCAATTTGTTTTACCGTCACGCACCGTTAATAATCTTTGGTAGATTCGGAAACCTGACAAGATTTCGGTTACAACGTGTCGGCGGACGAACGTGTTCAAGAATGCAAATTGTACAAAAAATAGATAGTTATCTTTTGTTTACTCGGAACGGTCGGTTGCATCTTCTATTTAATTCGATGACGGCCCGGCTATGGACTAATCTCGCGTCGGAATAACTCGGTGCGAAATCTCGCACCAAGCTTAACATACTCGTTACGCATCTGTTGAAGGTGGCAGATGCGTTCCTGATCCCTTGTGGCATCACTAGTCAATCTCAGAGTATACCACTGGGGATGCTAATTGCTTTGTATAGGATGTCCCGCTCACGCATAATGATCTGGTAGAAGCCATCCATCAGGTCATGGACGAAAAGATGGTACTCTTTGCCATACCAACTAATATAACTTAATTCTAGGTAACAGCATCGAAGCCGGTACCGTTGCAGTATCCAACTTGTTGCATGCATGCACTATCCGCCATCCACATGTTGCCTTTAGAACACATAAGTTCGGAGAGCTTTGTGGGGAGGTTGACTATATCACATGGCCCGCTGCTAAACAATTAGCGAAAATTTGTTTGATCGCGAGTACTTATTCACGAGGCAGTGGCCACTGCTTCATTAAATATTACTTCGAGCCCGGTTTGAGATCGATTTCATGTCTAGTGTCTTTATTCTTAGGCAACTCGCATTGCACTGATTCAGTAAGTATATCCTTGAATATTATCAAATCTTTCTACAAAAAATGTCGTATGTGACTCCCAGGGTTTACACGTGTATTGCTCCATCTGAGTTTTCTCATCAAGGGCACATTAGTTCAGCGATGCGATGCTAAGAACTCGTTTATCCCCGCATAAACAATGTCCGACCAAATATCGGCCATGTAAACGTCAATTGAGACACGTAAAAAGGTCTACTTGACAAATCCACTAATCATTTATCGCAA